>CM021105.1:168498821-168908509 GCA_007115665.2 Sequoiadendron giganteum
CTCTCTCTCTCCCTCCCTCCTCTAGATCTCTCTCCCTTCATCCAAACCACCTTCCCTCTCTACTCTCTATCTAACCTATCCCTCTCTACCTATCTCTCACCCTCCCTCCTCTCTCTCTCTCAATCTCTCCACCTTCCTCCATCCCCCTCTCTCTCTCATTATATTTAATGCACTTATCTCTCCCTTTATCCCTCCCTCCTCTCTCCATATCTCACCTCTCTCTCCCTCCCTACCTCTCCCTCTCTCTACTTCTACCTCCCTCCTTCCCCTCTCTATCTCTCCTTCCTCTCTTCACCTCTCCATCCCTCTGTTCTCCCTCCACTGACTCCCTCTCCCTCCCTCCCTCCCTCCTCTTCAATCTCTAACCTCCTCCTTCCCTTTGCTTCCCACCACACTCCTCCCTCCCCCCCATCTCTCTCTTGCTTCTGAGGAGCCAGGAAGGATTTTGGTCCAACCTCCCCCTCCCATCTCTTCATCCTCTCTCTCAAGTTTATCCTCCTCACTGCAGTTCCCACCCCCCCCTCTGGCCCCCTCACTCACCTCTATCTCTCCCCACATCTCTCCCCACTCCCTCTATCCTCTCCTTGCATCTCCCATTGCCCCTCTCCCTCTCTCCTGCCCTCCCACCTCCTGACCCACACCTCATCGCTCTCTAATTCTCTTAAGTTCCCTCCCACTTAATCCCTTCTCTCCTGCCCTCCCTCTCACCCCTTTCCCCTCCCCCCCATCTCTCAAGTCTCCCTCCCATCTCCCCATCTCTGTCTCCCTCCCACCCCAGAACTCTCTCTTCCCTCCCTCCTGCGACTCCTCCCACCCATCCAGAACCTCTCTCTCTCTCTCTTAGGGTTCCCCTCCCCTCATCTCTTCAATCTCTCCCCTGCATTTATCTCTTCTCCCACCCTCTCCCTTCCCTCCCTCGACCCTAACTGAGAACCTGGCGGTGCCCTCCCTCTCCCTCCTCACCTCGCTTCTCTCCCACCTCTCTCTGTCTCTCCCTCCCACTCCCTCCCTCTCTCTTAATCTCCTCCTCTCTCTCTGTCTCCCTCCCACCATCCAGAACACACACCACTTCTCCCCTCCCTCCCTCTTTTTCATCTCTCTAAGTCTCCTCCCACCCTCTCCACCTCTCCCAATCTTATCCAGAACTTCTCCCTCTCCTGGCCCTCCTCCCAGCCCCTCCCTCTCCTCGTCTCCCTCCCATTCCCTCTCCCCTCTCTCCTTCTCCCCATTAATCTGATCACCACCACTCTCTTTATCTCTTAGGTCTCTCCCTCCTGCCCCCTACCACCCTAACTATAGAACACACACACACTCTCTCTCTCTCATGTCTCTCTACCACCACCTCTTCCCCTCTCAAGTCTCTCCCTCACACCCTAACTAGAGAACTCTCTCTCTCCCTCTCTCTCTCTCACTACCTCTATCTCTCTCCCACTCCCTCTCTCTCCCTCTCTCCCAGGTCTCTCCCTCGCATGCCCTCTCCCTCTCTTAGGTCTCTCTCTCCCACCCCCTCCCCCTATCTCAAGTCTCTCCCTTCCACCCTAGCTAGAGAACACACACACTCTCTCTATCTCTCTCCCTCTCTCCCTCATTATCTCTCTCTCTCTCAAGTCTCTCCCTCCCATCCTAACTAGAGAATTATCTCTCTCTCTCCCACTTCCTCTCTTTCCCTCTCTCCTAGGTCTCTCCCTCCCACACCCTCTCCCTCTCTCAGGTCTCTCTCTCTCCCTATCTCAAGTTTCTCTCTCCCACCCCTATCCCTCCTCCCCTAACTTTAGATAACTCTCTCCCTCTCTCCCTCTCCCCCTCTCCCTCTCCCTCTCTCTCCCTCTCTCCCTCTCTCTCAGTCTATCCCTCCCACCCCTCCCCCTCTCTCAAGTCTTTCCCTCCCACCCTAAGTTCTAGAGAATTCCCTCTCTCTCTCTCCTCCCTCTCTCTCAAGTCTCTCCCTCCCACCTCCTCCCCCTCTCTCAAGTCTTTCCCTCCCACCCTAACTAGAGAATACTCTCTCTTTCATCTCTCTCTCTCCCTCTCTCCCTCTCTCTCTCTCCTAAACCCTAATCCCTATACCCTATAAACTTAACCTTATACCTTCAACATTGTACCTTAAACCATAAACCCTACACCCTCAACCATCATCCCTATACCTTATACACTTAACCCTCATCTCTCTTCCTCCCTCCATCTCTCTATATCTCACCTCTCTCTCTCTCCCACCCTCTTTCCCTCTCTAATGCCTATACTTAATACACTTAACCTTATACCCTCAACCCTCAACCCTATACCCAATACCTAATAGCCTATACCAAATATCCTAAAACCTAATCCCTATACCATATACTCAATATCCTAAACCCTAATGCCTATACCCTATATACTTAACCCTATACCCTCAACCCTAAACAATCACTCAAACCTCAAACCTATACCTTAAACCCTAAATCCTACACCTTCAACCCCCATCCCTATACCTTATACCCTAAACCTTGAACATAATCCCTTAACCCTATACTTGAACCCTAAACTCTAAACCCTACACTCTCAACCCTTAACCCTATACCTTATACCCTAAACACTACACCCTAAATACTATACCCAATATCCTAACCTCTAATCCCTACTATAAACTTTAACCTTATACCCTCAACCCTCAACCCTATACTTTAAACCATAAATCCTACATTCAACCTTCTAACCTAAACCCAATACCCTCAACCCTATATCGAATATCCTAAACCCTAATCCCTATACCATATACATGTTTGGATTAAGGTGTCTCAACCTTAGAGTCCTAACATTGATTTAATTAATGTATTTATTTGTATTATTTAATTGCATGTGATGTCATGTCATCAATTGGGACCCATCGGATAGGTGGCATCACCATTGGAGGTGACTGGATGACACATAATTATCCCAAGTGGACATAGGCATCCCACTTTGGAATATATGACTTAAGATAGATTCTATGATGATCATAAGGAATCTAAACCCTAAATATTATCCCTCCTTAACCCTATAATTAAACCCTAAACCCTACATTAAACCTTATACCCTAAACCCTAAACCCTAAACCCTAAACCCTGCATTAAACCTTATACCCTAAACCCTAAACCCTAAACCCTAAACCCAATACCCTCAAACCTATACCCAATATCCTAAATCCTAATCCATGTACCCTATATACTTAACTCTATACCCTGAACACTATACCTCAACCCTCAACCCTATACCTTCAAACCTAAACCCTACACCTTCAACCCTCATCCCTATACCCTGCACCCTCAACCTTATAACCTAAACCCCGAACATCATCCCCCAACCCTATACTTAAACCCTAAACCTTAAACCCTCAATCCTAAACCCAATATCCTCAACCCTATACCCAATATTCTAAACCCTAATCCCTATACCCTATACATGTATCCCTATACCCTCAAACTTGAACACTATCCCTCAACCCTCAACCCTATACATTAAACCCTAAAACCTACACCCTTAACCCTCATCCTTATACCCTGTACCCTCAACCTTATACCCTAAACCCTAAACATTATCCCTTAACCCTATACTTTAAAGAAAAACCCTACACTCTCAAGCCTTAACCCTATACCTTATACCCTAAACCATACACCCTAAACCCTATAGATAATATCCTAAACCCTAATCCCTATACCCAATACACTTAACCTTATACCATCAACCTTGAATATTATACCTCAAACCTCAACCCTCAAACTTATACATAAATCATAAACCCTCAAACTTAAACCTAATATCCTCAACCCAATACCCTCAACCATATACCCAATATCCTAAACCCTAATCCATATATCCTATACACTTAACCTTATACCCTCAACCCTAAACAATATCCCTCAACCCTCAACCCTATTCCTCAAACCCTAAACCCTAAACCCTCGTCCCTCATCCCTATACCATATATCCTCATCCCTCATCCCTATACCATATACCCTCAAATTTCTACCTAATATCATAAACCCTAATCCCTATACCATATACACTTAAACATATAACCTCAACCCTATACCTTAAACACTAAACCTTACACCCTAAACCCTCATAGGGGGAGAGAGAAAGAGGGGAGGAGGGATTGGGGAGAGAGAGAGAGGTTGGGAGGGAAAGGGGAGATAAAGATAAGTAGAGAGGGAAGGAGAGGTAGAGAGACATGAGAGATAAAGAGTAGATAAGGAAGGATAGATGGAGGGAGAGGTATGGAGGGAGAGAGAGGGAGGTGAGGGAGGTGAGGGAGGTGAGAGAGGTGAGAGAGAGCAATAAAGAGAGTGTGGTAGGGAGTGATGAAGGGATATGTGGGTAGAGATGGATAGGTGAGATATATATAGAGGGAAGGAGGGAGGGTGGGTGAGAGAAGGGAGGAATGGAGAGGTGAATAGGGATAGGTGAGATAAAGATAAGTAGAGAGAGAATGTTGATATATAGAGGAGAGAGTTATAAAGATGGAAAGAGAGAATGGTGAGATAGAGAGGAGAGAGTGAGAGAGAAAGAGGGTGAGGGAGGAGGGAGAGAGTGAGAGAGAGAGAGGTAGAGGGAGGGAGAGGAGAGATAGAGAGTAGATAGGGGAAAAGGTAAGGAGGGATACATCTAGTGAGAGAGAGAGAGGGTGAGGGGAGATAAAGATAATTAGAGAGGGAAGGAGAGGTAGAGAGAGAGAGAAGTAGAGAGGGAATGAGGGAGGGAGGAGAGAAGTGAGATAGAGAGGTGTAGAGAGAGTGGTAGGGAGTGATGGATGGAGAGGTAGGTAGAGAGGGATTAGAGAGATAGAGAGTAGAGAGGGAAGGAGAGGGAGACATATGGATGAAGAGAGTGGGAGGTGAGATAGAGAGTAATAGAGAGAGAGTGGTAGGTTGTGATGGATGGAGAGGTAGGTAGAGAGGGGGAGGGGATATATAGATAAGTAGAGAGGGAGGCAGAGAGGGAGGGAGAGAGAGGTGAGATAGAGAGAAAGAGAGTGGTGGAAGGAGAGGTAGGTAGAGAGAGGGAGAGAGGAGATAAAGATTAGAGAGGGAAGGAGAGGTAGAGAGATGAGAGATAGAGAGAAGTAGAGAGGGAATGATGGAGGGAGGGAAAGGTAGAGAGGGAGAGAAAGGTGAGATAGATAGGCATAGAAAGAGAGTGGTAGGGTGTGATGGATGAAGAGGTAGGTAGAGAGAGGGATTAGGAGATAAAGAGTAGATAGGGGAGAAGAGAGTGAGAGAGTATGGAGGGAGAGAGAGGGAGGTGAGAGAGAGGTGATGTAGAGAGAAATATAGAGAGTGGTAGGGAGTGATGGAGGGAGAGGTAGGTAGAAGAGAGAGGGGAGATAGAGAGAGAGAGAGATAAGTAGAGAGGGAAGGAGCAAGAGAGACATGAGATAGAGAGAATTAGAGGGAAAAGGAGAGAGAGAGTTCTTGAGATCAAGGGAGAGAGAGTCAAATGAAGGGATGGATATAGTGAGAGAGAGGTCTAGAGTGTAAGGGATTAAAAATGAGCAAGATAGAGAGACAAATAATAAAACTTGTAAATTACTGAAATTTGACCTTTTGATTACTAAAATTTGACATGTTGATTACTAAAATTTGACTAAGTCTACAATTTGTGAGATCTTCCAAAAAACTAAAATTTTCATTATAACTCCTAGAGATTTGAAACCACTCTCAAACATCTTGAAACTATATACATGAAATAGAACTTAAAGTATAGGAAAGCAAACATCCATATGTAAATGTCAACTTATACTTAAATGTGTATTTCATGTATATAGTTTCCTTGAAATATAACAAGAAGAAAGAAAAAAAGAGAAGAAAAATAAATTCAATGCACTCACATTTTTGTCAATACTTTCAAATAATGCAAGCGCATTATAACGTGCTCACATTATATCTTGCTTTGGGAATCCCCAAGTCTTGGGCTTGGTATTTTCCTTGGAATACCAACTCAAAGGCTTGGAGGGCCTTCCTAATGACCAAAGACGTGTTTTTGCAAATTCTACAATATTTCACATAATTGGGTTTGAGCTCACCATTAGGATTGCACATGTTTCAATTTCAAACAAATTGAACACCTGGGTAATGTTAGGCTCTATCTTAGCCATCCAACAACGTATTTTTTTTCACTTTTTGATAACGTTAAGCCTTAGATCTATAATTTCTTGTGTTTGTGTGTCTCTTTTTTGGAAAAAAGCACTGTTTGGTATTTTTTTCATTATAAATTAAGCGTTCATCAAAATTTCAAATAAATTACATTTTTAGAAACTAGACTCCATTCTACAAATATTAAAAAAAAATCAATTAGTTTCCAAAATTTGTAGGGGTAGCATGACCAAAATTTAGTTTTTCAAGAAGTGTCCACTTTGAAAATTAATTAAAAAATAAAATATTCATTAAAAATTATCAGAAAAAGCATGCATCAACTACATACTATTAGCTAATTTCTCACCGAAGCAATTTTAAAAATACTAAGAAAAAGTTGACTGTGCTACGTTCCCACAAAAATTGCTATGTTTTGTTTTTCTAACAAAAACAACACCAATTTTTGTGGGTCCCTCTTTTGAACCCCTTAATCTCAACCATTCTCAAAATAATTTAGTAGTTTAGAAAGTATATTTGGAGCACTACAATCCTTTTTTTTGTTGCATCTCAAAATTTTGAGTGTAACTATCCTCAAATTTCATGTCCAAGGTTAGTATTTCATGATTTCAGAAGAAAAAAAAAAAAGGCCACTTAAGCCCCCTTTTTGGCCCCTCATCTTTTTGCACTTACCCTTGCATGAAATCCTATTATTTTTATCAAAGATGTTCAATTAAAGCCTTGTCTTCATTCATAAGGAATGAACATCAAAGAGGAAAAATACATAGAGATTATCAGGAAAGGGAAACGTCATTTCCATTAATGTTCAAAGTAGAAGCTAAGAATCCACATGAGGTGGTTGATGAATGAATTATATTGGTAGATCAAAGAAGGGAAAGAGAGAATACTCTTAGTGTAGAGAACAATATTATAAAATATTTCAGGAACTTACAATAGGAATTGGGAAGTAGACACTTGAATTCTCTCAAGATAGATGGAGGGGGTTGATAATAGAGCTATGAAGAAAAGAACTCCATTTAGTTTTTAATTACCTTGCAGCAGTGAAAAGGAACCATAAGCATGTAATGACTTCCCTTGAAAATGGTAAGACTTGGATCCCCTTAAATTTCCATCCTCCTCTGCTCCTATTCTGAATTTCACATTGGAGTGGATGAAGACAAGAAATCAATGTAGTTAAAGATGCTAGGTGGGAAAAGATCTTGGACCAGAAAGGATTTTACGTGAAGCAAGAAGAAGGGATTACCAATACAACAAATTATTGGTAAGTTGCACTAAAATACAATCTAAGGCCATAATTTTCTTGGGGACAAGCAAGAACCTAAAGTTGGGGGGAATGATGAGTCATGACAATGTCTCATTTTCTTGCTTAAGTCACATACTTTTATCTTTATTTTTTGCAAAAATCTAAAGACATTACCAAATAAATTATATAACTTTAAGTAGTTAAGAGCATTTGAAGTTTAAACATATTATATTAATAGGTGTGTGTATGAGTTGTGAATGTTCATGAGTTTTGTAGGATTTTATGTTTAATTATAGTTGTTAACAATTAAAAATTTCCTTAAAGAATAAAGACAAACATTTACAATAAAAAACCTATCAACCTATAATAATAGGCTTCTCAGCCCGTAGCATAATGATGACAGTTTTATGTAAGGAAGGAGTCAATCTACTACAATGTGATCACTTTCAAAAGAAGATGTAGGCAGTTATTTAAGGATCAAATAGTGGATAATCGAGCATCACTCTTATCTTTTAATAATACAAGAAGGAGAATTATGTTCTCAATAAGATTAACAATTATAATAGAAACTACTTTTCTTGGGCACATTTTCTATTATAATGGTTAAACTTGTTTGAGTGCAAAGTCCTTTTTTGATTTCTATACTCCTGTTTTGATAGCTATCATTTAAAAAAACAAAAACTCAGTCCTCTTCCTATTCTTAAGGGAGAGTTAGCATCTTCTTTAAGCATGTTTTAAGTTCACAAATAATTGGACTCCCTCGTGGACCCTATATAGTGGCATACCCTATTGAGGAGGAGATCTAGATCATATGTATGTTATATTGAATAAGATTTCATGTTAGATCGTGTTCAACAATTTTGTGTATGATTAGAATGCAATAAATAAGAGATACCTTGGTAACATGCTTTTCTAAGTGAGTGATTAAGAGATGTTGTGTGGACACAAATCAAGCAAGGGCCACTTGAGGTACTATCGAACCACATTCATTTAAATTGATAGATTAGATTATACATTATGACTTTAATTGCCAGTTTTTAGTTCATATGATTATTAATGGTGCATTATAAATTCTAAATTAGAATATGTAGTTGGTATTGTAAGGTAGGGGACCAGCCACACCAAGGATCTAGATCATAGAGAGACGAGAGTGGAGGGCTGCTCTAACTTACCTCAAGCTAGGCGGGTGTCTAGGTTAAGGATAGAGAATGACAAGAAATCCCCAGTTCTTTTGTCACTCTATTGATCTAAATGTTTAAATGGGGCTAAATGAGTCAGTTTCTAGAATCCAAACCATACCTCAAACAACTCTCTGCCCAAGGATAGCAACGCGGGTTAGGGACGATAGAACGATGTGTCGGTGTCTCTCTGGGGCGCTAGTGTCCGTACGACCAAAAAGTGAAAATTACAATGCAAAGTTTGGAAAAACTTACTAATGACCTAGTCAATGAGATTTAACGAACTAAACATAATAAATAAATACAATAAATTATTATAGAGATGGTAAAGGAGATAGAGAAAAAAAAGGTGACAAAGTCCAACTCATTGAGAGTCCAATTTTCCAAAAATCTCCACACACACATACAGGTACCTACACACAACCAAGAGAGGAAATTTTTTGGGGCTGTATAGGGTTTTTCCTTAGTCAAACCCCCACTTTGGTGGTTCCACCTCCATAGATATCCAAGAAAGCCACAAGATGGAAAAATGTGATAAATAGAATAACAAGAAAGAGTACCAAACAATCACAACATTATGCTACATCAATCAAGAAGAAATATCACCTTCTCAATCAAAGTGGCCTCAATCACATAGAAGAGGATGCAAGCTTGGTAAGGTGTACACTGCTGCAACAACGAAGAAGTAGTTCCTTAGAACACCAAGTTGCAACTCCAATGGTGGCTAAAGACACAAAAAGATGTGGAGAAGGCATGTTGATTTTCTCAAAGAGTGCTCAAAAGCTCAAGGTGGTGTAGAATGGAGTCCAATTGCTGAAAGAGATCAAGCTAGTGTGTAGAGGATTGTTGAAGATGGAATGAGTGTGAAATGGATACATTTGAAGATAAAAATGGGAGGGAACAAGCCATTTTTGGGCTGAATGGTCAACATAGAGGCATTACATTTTTTCCCCCTGCAGACCCTAGAGGCAGGAATTTGTCAGGGACAGCAACACACTGTGCAAATTTCCACGCATTGCGCTTGCATCCTCAACAAAAATTCCCCATTGACACAAAATATAGGCACCAAATGGATGCATTGAAAATGAGTGATGTGGAATTTCATAGTCAAATTTGATTTTCTAAGGTGGAGGGATGTAAAAGGGGAATTTGCAAGAGGGGTGCAAATTTGCTCATATACAGATAATCTATTTAGTACTTCAAGGGTTAATTGGGTTAAGGCATATTGTAGTATAATAGTTATTTAGCTATAATCATAAGCATTAAGTACCCATATAAATTAGGTAGTTTTTGCATTCATTTACTTTGTTTTGGTGAATATAAGTTCATTTCAGTTAAAATATTTTACTACATTTATTTATGTTTCATTTACCTATACTAAACTAATGTAGGACATTTATAATTCATGAATACATATATATTGCCAGCATCACCTAAATTCTATGACTCTCTGGTTGATAATTTAATAAATCCCTCTATTGAGTGATGAACTGCTTAGTCTAGGTATCTACAGGTCCTCTAAGCCATGTACATAGTCATTGGCACTAATTAATTAGGAATTAGAGGAAGCTCTACACTTAAGGCTCATCTTCCTAATGTTAGAGTAAAGTAATTAATTAACTTTACTCTCCTCTTAAGATTTCGCCTTGCACACATATTAGTCATTTAATAATTAATATTAATTATTAAATGCACTCACCTTTAGGGTTAGGTTTTCCTTTTAGGTTTTGATCTCCTTTTATAAGGATTGATCTCTTGTATTTTTTCATGCTCTATTCATTTTTCTGGAATACATCTTGCACATTGTGAGAGCCAAATCCTTATCTTGATCTCTCTCTTTCTCCGTGACAAGTCTTTTGCATGCAGGTATTGATTGGGTTCTGTGGATTTGTATTTCTCAAATCCTACATGGTATCAGAGCCAGATCTGCTGCAGCTTGTTCAATTTTTTGAAAGATTTAGAGATCTAGTTCTGGCTGCATCAGATCTGTTTTCATTTTCAGATTTTATTTTGGCATAGGGGGTTTCTTTTTTTTGGTACACTTTGAGCTCAAACGGACCTCACCGTTGAGTCCGTAGTGTCCAAATACCCCTAAATTGACTGTTCATTCATCGATTTTAGCTACAGTCGTTTAGGGAGGCACAAATTTTTTGCCCTACGGCTGTACGGCCCTAGGGCACGCTGTTCGAGAAGAAAAAAATCAAAATTTTTTAAAAAATTGATTTTTTTTTCAATTTTTTGGGTTGGAAAACCCGCAGCCAGAGTTAATCTAGGCCGCCGCTCGTCGGCCACCAAGCGGCCACTAGGCGGCCGCCCACCAGCCGCTCGGCTAGCGGCGCCCGCCGACCACCGGCCCACCATCGGTCCACCACCCCCACGCGCCACCACCTACGTACCAGGACCCCTGGTCGTCCATGTGACCAGGGGCCAAAGTTTTTTAAGCCCCTGAAGGCTGTGCAATTTTTAAAAAAAACCCTTTTGAGCTGTTTTCACAAAATCGGGTGTATCTCGAGCGTTTGAGCTCTGTTTTTTGAATGGAAATAGGCGTTGGAAAGCTAGTTCTAGTGCCGTTTTGATGGTGTAGGAAACTTTTCAAAAAAATTCTGTTTGGTTGCCTATTATCGCAGTCAAAGACTCATGTTGATTCTTGCACTCCAGGGGGCATAACTTTCTCGTTTTTGCTCTGTTTTTCCCACTCGAATAGGCGTTGGAAAGCTATCTGCATGATCTATTCAGTGATGTGATACTTTTTCATCAGAAAATTCTTTAGGTACACAAAGATTTGTCTTAATTATATACTACTTTCTATTATTTTTTGGCTTTTAGTTTGTACTGGGGATTGGTTTTTTGCATTGTGGGGGGGTGTTTTATCCTACTTTCTATCATTTACATCAGAAAACCAGAATCTATAAACACCAAAACAAAAAAACCCCTTCTGCATCTTCTATCTAGTTCTGAAAGACCACTTAATAATAATAAAAAAAAACATTCAGAGTAGTTGAGGCACAGTTCACAGCATGGCCCACAGATCTATTGAGCCTCTCACACCGCATAATTATCACACTTGGAAGGGTCACATGATGACACTTCTCCAGTCTTGAGGGTTATGGTCTTGTTTGGATGAGGTTCAACCTTAATTGACTCACCCCTTTGAGGTTATGCAACACAGGAACAATATGGATCAGGCTATGGGATTGATGGCTTTGCACATTTCAGACAGTCTCCTATTTCATCTTGAAGGGTGTCTCACACCTAGGGCCATTTGGATCAAGTTCGAGGGACTTTTTGGCACTATCAACCAGTTTAGAGCATTGCAGCTTGAGGCCAAGTTGACTTCCTTGGTACCTAATTCATTTCCTTCCATTGAGGACTTTCTAATGAAGTTCAAACAACAGAGATCTATCTTGCAGGGTTGTGGCAAGAATAAGATAGATACAAAGTGCATCTTCTTGATCCTCTCCAAGCTTCGGGGTCCATTTCAGATCTTCTCTTCAACCTTCTATTCCACCATGGATGCCTTGGGTGCTCGCCATGTCATGCCTACCTTTGAGGTGTTTTGTGATCATCTGACTCGTGAGCAAGCCAAGCTCAAGTAGATGGATTCACTTTCAGGTTCACGGAACCAAGCGTTGGTAGCCCAGTCCTCTAAGGGAAAACAAAAGCAGAAATCGAAGCCCAAGAAAGATTCAGGGGCTAGTGAGCACCCTCCAAGCCACCACCTAATTCTGATTCACACCCATAGCCCAAACAAAACAAATCTTCCAAGTCTGGTGAGTCTTCCTCTAAGACTAAGAAGAAATTCGGTGATCCTTGCAGTTTTTGTGGCAAGGAAGGGCATCCAGTTTCCAGGTGTTGGAAATGTTTAGAGGATTTAGAGGAAGCCATGCAGTAGCATCATATCCCTGCACCTCAACCTCCTTCCCAACCCATAGGGAAAGGTCATGCTCTTTTTGCACGAGCATTGTCCTCAGAATCCACTTGGATTCTAGATTCTAGTGCTTCTCACCATATCACACACACAGAGGATTTGGTCACCGCTCTTGCCCCTACAGGCACTAGACATATTGCAGTTGGTGACTCAGCACAACTTTCAGTTCAGGATTCCGGTACTGTTTCATTGGATGGTGGTTGTCTTCAGGATGTGCTATTGGTTCCAGAAATTTCGACAAACCTTCTATCCATTTATCAGATTTGCCACTCTAGCTCTGGTAAGACAATTGAATTCTCACCACATGATGTGGTTATTTGAGACCTTCATGATCCTGACTTGGTTGTGGCTACTGGGAGTGTGGATTCTGCATCACGCTTATATAGATTTGATGGTTTTGAGAGTTCAAACATTGTTGGTTCCTCTCTTATAGCACATGCAGATTCAGTGAGCAGGCTTTGGCATGAGCGTTTTGGCCATGTCAATTACATATATCTCTAGCAGATGAGTACTCAAGCACTTGTGATTGGGCTCCCACATATTTCTTGTACTGATGGTGTATGTCGAGGTTGTGCCCTTGGCAAACATCATCAAGATCCTTTTCCTAAGGGTCGCGCCACTCGTGCTAAGGCACCCCTAGAGTTGGTAAATAGTGATCTTATGTCCTTTCCGACTCACTCCTTTTCAAGGGCCTGCTATGTGCTCACTTTTATTGATGACTTCTCCAGACGTACATGGGTGTACTTTCTTAAGTACAAGTCTGATGTCTTTGACTCATTCAGGACTTTTAAGACATTTGTGGAGAAGCAATCTAGACTTTCTATCAGGAGGATACACACAAATAATGGGGGGAGTATGTTAATCAAGCTTTTAGAGATTTTTACACTGAGCATGGTTTACAACATCAATTTATAGTCCCTCACACCCCTCAGCAGAATGGTGTCACTGAGAGAAAGAACAGAACCTTATGAGAGATGGCAAATTGTATGATACAGTCTCGAGCTATGAGT
The DNA here is from genome assembly GCA_007115665.2 of Sequoiadendron giganteum. NCBI lineage: Eukaryota > Viridiplantae > Streptophyta > Pinopsida > Cupressales > Cupressaceae > Sequoiadendron > Sequoiadendron giganteum. The sequence goes on from CM021105.1 coordinate 168,512,285, forward strand.
TCTTCATTTTGGGCTGAGGCAGTCAATTGTGCCAATTATATTCAAAATCGGATGCCTCATAAGGCATTGCGACATATGACTCCAGAGGAGGCTCGGACCCATGTCAAGCCTGATGTTTCTACATTCTGAGTTTTTGGTAGTGAGGCTTGGGCATTTATTCCTAATGCTCAACGGAAAGCCATGGAGAGAAAAAGCTGACCACTCATATTTGTTGGCTACTATGAGGATGTTAAGGCGTACAGGTTGTTTGATCCTAATTCCAGAGAGGTCTTGTTTTGGCGGGATGTCCAGTTTGATGAGCGCTATCCTCAGATGGATTCTCCATCACCAACTTCTCCCTCATTGCCTACTCCTCCCTCTTCATCTCTTGAGGATTACTTATCTCTTGAGGATGATGTAGATGATGATGATCCACCATCTCCACCACCACCAGTTGCTCTGCATTTGCCTAGGTGGGCCCGTGTTACTATTGAGGTAGCTAGTTCTTTGGCAGGTGATCCTTCAGATACTCGTCGTACTTGTGCTTAGACATCTGGTTCTAGTCTTTTGAGTCATGCCATTTTAGATGATCTTTAGAAGTTTTCAGAGGCGACAGGTCACCTTGAGTGGGATAGGGCCATGGATGAGGAGTATTCTTCTTTGATGAAGAATCATACTTGGGATCTTTGTCCTCTTCCTACGGGAAGAAAGTTGGCTTGGTGCAAGTGGGTGTACCGTACTAAGTATGCTGCAGATGGTTTTATTGATAAGTATAAGGCACATCTTGTTGCGAAGGGGTTTTCTCAAGTAGAATGTATTGACTACTCCGAGACCTTTGCTCCTGTTGCCAAGATGAACTCTATACGCCTTGTACTTTCACTTGCAGCTTCAGAGGGATGGATAGTGTTTCAGATGGATGTGAAGAGTGCCTTCTTGCATGGAGACCTACATGAGGAGATCTATATGGAGCAGCCTCAAGGATTTGTGCAGGACACTTCTTTGGTTTGCAGACTTCAACGTTCATTGTATGGTCTCAAACAAGCCCCTCGAGCTTGGTATGAGAAGATGGACTCTTTCTTGCTTTCCTCTCACTTCACATGCTGTCATTCCAATCACACAGTGTATTCTTAGCGTCAGGGGGGTGATATTTTGATTCTTGTGCTATATGTAGATGATCTCATTCTTACAAGTAGCTCATCCTCCATGATTCAGAGTGTTCAGAGAGCCTTGATGGAGCAATTTGAGATGACAGATCTCGATCTTCTGCACTTCTTTCTAGGTCTTTAGGTTATTCAGTCTTCGGATGGGATTTCCATATTTCAGGAGAAGTATGCTCTTGATATGCTTCAGTGATTTGGCATGCTTGATTGCAAGTCTTCCCCCACTCCATTTCAGTCAGGTGTTGTTTTGTCTTCCACTTGTTCTACTCCTTCAGTGGATCCCACTTTATACAGGCAGTTGGTTGGCAGTTTGTTGTACCTGATACATTCTTGTCTTGATCTTTCCTTTGCGGTTAGCCTTGTCTCTAGGTTCTCCCATGATCCTCATGAGAGCCATTGGTAAGTAGCCAAACGTATTTTTAGGTACATTCGGGGCACCAATCATTTTGGCATTCACTACACTTCAGGATCCCCTCACATCATTGGCTTCACTAACTCAGATTGGGCTGGTGATGTCAATGATTGGAAGTCTACTTCTGGCTTTGTTTTTTGCCTTGGATCTGGTCCTATCACATGGTCTTGCAAGAAGCAGTCTGCTATTGCATTATCATCTACAAAGGCTGAATACCGAGCAGTAGTCTTAGCCAGTTAGGAGGTTTTATGGCTTCGATAGTTGATGACAGAGTTTGGATTTCCTCCAGATAGTCCCACTATTCTTTGGTGTGACAATCAGAGTGCCATTCACATTTCTTGCGACCCAGTGGAGCATCAGCGGACTAAGCACATTGAAATCCACATGCATTTCATCAGGCAGTTGATTCATGATGGTTCTCTCATCTTGGAGTACATTCCTACACAGGAGCAGGTTGCAGATATCTTCACTAAACCTTTAGCATCTCTGCGCTATCTTTAGTTGCGCTCCATGCTTGGGGTGAAGGAAGTTTTCCTTGGGGGGTCTCAGTGAGGCCTTCCTTCCTTCATGTTTTCTTTAAGCATGTTTCTTTATCTCTTTTTGGAGAGGAGTTTTTTCCCACTGGATTTTCTCCTTTTCTCCGTATCATAGAGATCTCCTTGTACTTTGGTACTTGATCAGGCCTAGTTGTCGGGACCCATTTTTTTACTTTTATGCATTGTAGTTACTTTTGCTTTTCTGCACATGTTTGTAGCTACACTCTTGCTTATCTTAAGGGGGGGTATTAGAGTAAAGTAATTAATTAAATTTACTCTCCTCTTAAGATTTCGCCTTGCACACATATTAGTCATTTAATAATTAATATTAATTATTAAATGCACTCACCTTTAGGGTTAGGTTTTCCTTTTAGGTTTTGATCTCCTTTTATAGGGATTGATCTCTTGTATTTTTTCATGCTCTATTCATTTTTTTGGAATACATCTTGCACATTGTGAGAGCCAAACCCTTATCTTGATCTCTCTCTTTCTCTGTGACAAGTCTTTTGCATGCAGGTATTGATCGGGTTATGTGGATTTGTATTTCTCAAATCCTACACCTAACACATTTGATATGAAGGAATTAGGGGATACCAAATATATTCTTGGGATGTAGATCAATTTAGGGATTGGGTACACATAAATCTTTGGTTAAGTTAGAGTAAGTATATCGATACCTTTTGTGAAGGTTTAATATGCATGACTATAAGCTAACGAGTATTCCATTTCTAATTGTACCACTAAGCTTCGTTTAGACATATATCCTAGTTTTGATGATAAGTATGAAGAGATGTATAAGGTTCCTTATGCTAGTTTCATTGGTAGTTTGATGTATGGAATGGTTTGCACTAGACCAAATACTACCCAAATAGTGATATTTTTGAGTAGGTTTATGTCTAACCTTGGTAGCTTGAACATTGGAATTTTGTTAAATGTGTGTTTATATATATGTGGGGAACTTCTAATTAATATTTAGTTTATCATGGTGCTAATGATGTGGTTAATTCATTGGATATACAAGGTTTTGTTGATGTAGATTGGGCAAGTCATTTGGATAGTTGAAGGTCCACTAGTGGATATGTTTTTTCTCTATTTAGAGGGTAATGAGTTGGATGAGTAAAAGAAAACCTAAAATTGTTTCGTCCACCATAGAAGAAGAGTATATGGCTTCTACACATGCCTCTAAGGAGGTGGTATGGTTACAAACACTTGGTCTAGCTATTTTATTATTATTATAGGATTTTGATGATCATATGTGATAGTTAGAGTGTCATATATTTAGCCAAAAATCTTATATAGCATGCTCATAATATGTATGAAAAAATAATAGATTTTTAACAATGAAAAGAAATAACATATTTAATTGATTTACAAGGAAGGGGAAGGAAATAAAAACATAATTTGAAACATTTTACTCTTTTTTTTGCATAGCCATAGAACTAAGTTTTCATACATGCACATAATACTTTTTGGAATAAAAATTTTAGCCATTATTTACTTTGAATAGATCAAATTGCTTCTATATTTTAACATTATCCTCAAATATTAAGGTTGCTCTATAAGCTAGTGAATACAATTATTTCACCTATTTATGTAATGTAATTCCATTTGACGGACTTAGAGCAACCTTTATATACACAAATCTTCATTCAAACATAATATTAAACTTTTCATACATTTGTGTATTTTCCAATCTCTCACAAGCATTTTTCAACAAAGAACAACTTTTACAACATCCATATAGGGAAGATTAAAAGCTCCAAGAATGCATCCAAGCACATATTAATGTATCTAGATTAATACCCTATGCTAGGCTGACGAATGTTAATGCGTTGATGGATCATATTCATGTAGATTCACCAAATATCATGTTCTATCCATAAGATCTTCCACCCCTAGATGTGCAAAAATAAGCGGATCCTTCAATGATTATAGTAAATGTCAATACTATCGATATTAGATGTACCCTCATTGACACTGGTTCGGCCCTCAACATTTTTGGTATAGATCTACTACCTAAGATCAAATTTGATTCTTCTTCTCTAGTTGCTTCTTTGTATATTCATGGATTTGATAACACTAGTTGACAAGCCCTAAGCACATTGATTTTTCCTTTGTGGTTGGGCCTCGTTACCTTACCCACCTTGGTTTATGTTATTCTTGGCCCCTTACCTTATAATCTTCTCCTAGGGAGACCTTAGATTCATGCTATGGGTGTCATAACTTCTACTTTACATTGCTAGATTTGAAGTTTGTTGCAAACAATCAAGTGGTCACGGTCAAAGCTGATCCAAAAGATCTTCACCTTTGTGAACTGGAAGCTGCTGGACATGCTTCAATTGTTTCTACTCTTAAGAATTGTATTATGTCCCTAATCTTTAATGCAATGGCATGTTCCTCAGTGATACCTTCCATGGAAGTTGTCCTTGAAGTGAATGTCACTAAAGAAGAGTGGCCTAAATCAAAAAGTATTAAGTCTTCCCCCTCAACCTCTTCTTTTGAATCAAATACATGTCTTGGTGATGATTGGATAACCTTGTACTTCTCCAAATTCTTTATTGGAGAATGTAAAGTGAATCCCACTCATCTTAAACTCGAACACCTCTGCTAAGGAGATGGATCAAACTCTCATTGAGAAGGAAAGTTGTGATCCTATTTAGGAAACCAATCATTACCCTACCGAGGAGGGTAATCCTACTCTCCCTAAGGAGGTTAACATTTACAAGTTAGACAAGGAAGATGGTTTTGGCCTTGTAGATGCATTTGACATCCATTGGTGGAATAATGCTCTCTATGTAGAACCATCGCCTTCTGAAGCTTTGCAAACACGATATGGTCTTGGATATAGACTTGTTTCTCAATATGGTTATATGGTGTAAAGGCCTTGGATGTATTGAGAAGGAATTTAGGTCCCTGTCTAGTTTAAGCCTTGCAAGCATTATTTGTGTTTGGGATGCTCTGTTGAACAATCTAAGAAAAAACCTTGATGGAATGTTAATATGATTTCAGTTGAACCTCTTAATTTGGTCCATCCCAAATTGATAAAGGATGCGATAGAGGCTGAAGAAGTCCACTTAGATGTTTTCTCCATAGAGGAAGCACTATAGGAATCCTTAGGTGCCTACTCCTGTTTGTCCTCTTTTCACCATAAACGATGATTCCTATATTTCCTGAGCAAACAGGCATACTTTAGCGAAGCTATTTTGAATATGGATGAGGAGACCCCTCTATCGAATATAGATGATGGTGTCCTGATACCACATCCTAAAGGCCATAGTCCCCTCCTCCAAGGGGACACCACTGAAGTTTTCATGGATCCTAAATCCTTTGAAAAAGGTGTTTAAGATCAATAAGTGCCTTTCTTCTGAGGAAGCTAAGGAGCACTATGGCATCTTAAATTCTCATCTAGATATCTTTGCTTGGTCATATGAGGATATTCCTAGTATTGATGAGTCTATAGTGGTTCACAATATCATCTTATGTCCCAATTCCAAGCCTATTAAGCAAAAAAATTAAAATATTTATTCTAAGGTCACTTTGTTGGTTAAGACTGAGATAGAGAAGCTATTGAAAGTAGGCTTTATTCATCCAATCAACTTCTCACCTTGGATTTTGAATATTATTTTTGTTAGTAAACTTGATGATTGTATTCATACATGTATTGACTTTTCTAACCTTAATAAGGCTTCTCTTAAGGATAATTTTTCATTGCCTAATATTGATATGGTTGTGGACTCAAGTGCAAGCCATGACATGTTGTCCTTCACAGATGGTTTCTCAAGGTATAATCAAATTCGTATTAACCCAGAAGATTAGTATAAGACAACCTTCACTACCCCTTGGGGTACCTTTTGTTATGTGGTCATGTCATTTGGGTTAAAGAATGAAGGAGAAAATTACCAATGGGAAATGACCTTAATATTTCATGACCATTCATAATATCTTAGAAGACTACGTTGATGACATCTTGGAAAAGTCTATAACTCATCAAGATCACATAGGGAATCTTTGTATTATTTTTGAAAGGCTTTGACTCTATAAGATGAGGCTTAATCCTCTTAAGTGTGTCTTTGGTGTGGAAACAAACAAACTTTTGGGATTCATAGTTTCTCATTGTGGAATTGAGGTTTAAACAAATAAGATCAATGTGATTGTTAAAATCCCTCCACCTAGGAACATTACTGAGTTGCATAGTTTACAAGGGAAGATTCAAGAAATTCGTAGATTCATATCTCAATTGGTTGATCACACCCTTCCTTTGACTCGTTTATTAAAAAAGGATGTTCATTTTATATGGGATGAGGAGTGCTAGAAAGATTTTGATTCAATAAAAAATTATTTGGCCAATCCTCCCATATTAATGCTAGCTATGCAAGTTAGACCCTTTTTACTTTACCTTGTCACATCACCATACACTTAGGTGGCTTTTCTTGCTCAATACCATGGTGTCAAGAAAGAAAGAGTTGTCTACTACATTAGTCACATCCTAGTTGATTATGAAACTTGTTATCCTTCCATGGAGAAATAAGGGCTTTCTCTCATCTTTGCGATGTAGAAGTTGAGACACTATCTTCTTCATGATAAAACACATGTTATTGTCAAAAGTGATCTTCTGAAGCATTTGTTTTCCAGTGTCGACCTTGTTGGGAGGTTAACGAAGTGGGTAATGTTGCTTTCTAAGTTTGATAAAAAATTTGTTACTCAGAAGTTGATAAAGGGTCAAGAAATTGTTGATCAACTAGCATATGCTCCTTCACCTCGTTTCTTCCCTGGTCTAGACTCATTTCCTGATGAGGATATTTTCATAATTAATCATGATCTTGTGTGGAATATGTATTTCGATGAATCGAGATGTAATACTAGCTCAAGAGTAGGTGTAGTTCTAATCTAACCTGAAGATAAGTCAGTTCCTCTCTCCTTTCAATTAGAATTTACTTGTACCAATAACATTGCTAAGTACAAAGCCCTTATTTTTATCTCGTGTGCCACAATTGCGTTAAACATAAAACATCTTTGTATACGTAGTGACTCTAAGCTTATTATGAATCAAATTATGGGAACCTATCAAGCTAAGAAAAATAATTTGTCTCAGTATTGAGACCTTGCCCTGTGCTTACTTGATCAATTATCCTCTTTCACAATAGACAACGTCCCTAGGAGGGAAAACCAATATGCGGATTCCATGGCAAGTGCTGCCTCCCTGGTACCTTTAGATAAGGATACGAAAGAATACCACTTTGTGGATCGTATCCTTCAGTCTCTTGTTGTTTCCAACCAAACTGAATCTGATGCTCTCGTGTGTTCTCACATAGACTCAGGGGAATGGTATTCTAACATATACAACTATCTAAAGACTGTAAATTTTCTCGATGATGCGATGAAGAACGATCACATGTGTATACAAAAACTTGTATTCATTTATGTTGTCTTATTGGATGTTCTTTATCAAAAATCATACAATGGATTACCTCTCTGATGCCTCACTAAAACAAAAATACCCCTTTCCCTTAAGGAAGCCCATTTGAGTTTTGGGGGTGGAAATTTTGGTGGTAATTCCCTGGTGCAAAAATTGATTCACATGGGGTACTTTTGGTAGAGAATGAAACAAGATTCCTTTGATTTTGTCAAAAAGTGTCTACAATGTCAGCAACATAGTCATCTTATTCATGGTCATGCCCAAGAGGTACAGTATCAGACCTCTCCTTGGTCGTTCACAAAATTGGGGTTGGATATAATTTGAAAAATATCATCTCCCTCTAAAGGACATATCTTCATCATCGTTGCTACCGATTACTTCATGAGGTGGGTTGAAACTGTCCCACTTCGATGCATTACTATTGAGGATATCTATAGCTTCCTTCTAAATAACATCATTACTCATTTTGGATTGCCTTCTGCCTTTGTTTTTGATAATGGCATGTCATTCAAGAACAAGGAAGTGAAGTAATTTCTAGAAAAAATTCATATTCAGCATAGATTTTCTACACCATATTATCCTCAATCTAATGGCCAAGCAGAAGCATCTAATAAAACTTTGTGGGCCTATCATACGAGTGTTCATACAATGATAGGAACACCTTACAACCTCGTGTATGATGTCGAAGCTATCATGCCTTTGGAGTTGGAAATTATATCATTGTAGGTTTCCCTTAAAAGGTTAATTGATGACGAAGCTTATTGATCTAATTGCTTGCATCATCTTGAGATGCTTGATGAGCATCGATTACAAGCCCTCGACCATCTTAAAGCTTATCAGTGATCATTATCTAAACAATATAATCAAGGTGTTCTTCCTATAACTTTCAAGATAGGTGACCTGGTTCTCTATGAGAATTAGATAAATATAGATGTGATGCCTGATCAAAAGGGGAAGTTTAGTCCTAATTAGTTAGGCCCTCACATTGTCATCTTTGTGTATGATTTTGGTGCATATAGATTGTTATCTATGTATGGGAAACCTCTAAAAGAACCTTTTAATGCAATACATCTTCATCGATACGATGTGTAGTGTCTATGTGTCACATGTGTAATGTTAACTCTTACAGGTTCAACATTACACACTTTGACATTCCTTCATCAACACATTATGATTTTTTTTTGTTATGACGAACCCATGTGTGTGTGTGTGTCTGAGGCATGCATACATGTCTTTTACTATGCTATGTATCTTTGCATTACATTATCTTTTGGTTAGGCAATTAGATCATCATTATATTTAATTAATATACATCCATGTGTGTTTATTAAATCATGATAGCATCTAATCTAAACATAAATCCATAGCATATAATATCCATCGCATAAACATACATGAAAAAGAAGCATACACATAGAGAACACAATGATTTTAGAAACAAAATATCATATATATGTATACATCAATGTCATGTACATGTATCATTCCACTGCCTTGAAAATTGAGTGGTTGCTATATATATGTATCCAATGTCTATGCATCTGAAATGATCTACAAAATATAAAACATCACTACAAGACTGATATACAAAACTATTGTCCAAGTCTCGGGCATGTGGCTTCCTGAGCCCTCTAGCTCTAGTGGTTGTGATTAGGGTTGCACGATGGATATGGAGTAAGCCCTCTACAACTAGGAAATAGAAATGACCACATGAAATCCTCTGATCTCTCCCTCGAGGGAGGATATGTGGATCTTTTCCACCCTAAGCACGTCTTGGAGCCGTTGATCCCCTATTGGCTGCCTTGTGAGGTCATCAAGTTGGCTCTAAAGAGTGTCACATGCCTGCTTAGCACCATCTGCTCTCGTGACAACCACATCTCGCTTGGCCAAGGCAACCCACAACTTTGAGGATACCTAGTCTCTTTGTCCCTAGGTAGTGGTGGCATCAACATTAATTTGTACAATCTCCACCCATTCCACCTCGTATATTATTCGTAGATGTACAACTGACTCAAAGAGTGGGGTGTGTCACCCTACTATAACTAATTGGTAAGCATATAGGATAGGGCCCTAGATTGGAATGATAGGGGCCACCTCTGATATGCATTGAGCGAAGAACCTAGTCCATCCCTGTGTATCCACTACAACCACAAAGGGAAATGATATATCAGTATCACATGGTGTATAGACATAAAGCTAAAGAAAAATCTATATACATAAGACACAAAACTGGAAGTACTAAATTGAAATAGTGTAATGTAACTACTATACTTGGGTCCCCTAGCTACTAGTGAAGATTAGGGGGTGGTGCAATGCTGGGGCCTACACTTCCTACCTTTGGTGCCACTCCAAATTCTCTTAGAGTTACCACGAGTTCAACGACAAGATTTGGTGGTGCAGATGAAACTAGGACTGCCAGCAGGGGAGAAGACATCCTCTATCACCACCTCAGCCTCTCCTTCACTACCACAACCTCCTCCTCACCCTCTTTCTACTATTTCTCTACACCCTATTTCACCTGCGTACACCTCTCCCTTAGTAGTGCCTCTCCTTACAAGTAGGGATCCCCCTTGGGGGCATCCACTAGAAAAATGGGAGTCGAACTGTGCGCCTCCCACCAGGCCTAGTAACCTCTAGCCACCCCTACATTGTTGACCAACTGCATCTCCAACAAGTCCTATTCATCAGTGTCATCATTGGAGAGGGCAACATTAATGATGGTGGGTCATTGATGATCTCTTGGCCTAGTGGCACTCCTCACAACCTATGCATAAGATGGGACTACAAGGGGGATGATTTGAACACATTCATGTTGCCACATAAATCTAGCCCAATAATAGGGCATAATAACAAAATCTATGCAACCCAAGAGAAAAAAATTGCATTGTAGGTTCCTAAGGAACTTGCCATCATCTACCCATCTAGAAAAATAGTGAGGTTGCCACTTGACTTGGCTGGACTGGAGAGTGTCGAATTGCAACTTCCAGAACTATAGGTCTATATACATCCACTAAAAAATCAACTCATACCAATGAGCCATGGGTACTATATAATCTCAATCTTGAGGATATCCTTCAGGTCATGTGCATGTAATGTGGAAAAATTCCCACACCTACAATAGGGTTCATGTTGTAAGACTCTAAAACTCATAATACGCATACCTGCCTAGCTCTTGGTATAGGTGTGCGACATATTGCACCCCCATGTGAACATCGTCCTCCACTCCTCCATCTCCTAGATAGTATACACAAGTCCCTAATGGAGGTGAGAGCCTCATGTATCTATCATGACCTGAGTGTCCACAGTGATCACCAAAAAACATCATAACAAGGGGACAATGACACCGCCCTGCTCGAACCAACACAAGTAGATGTGGTTAGTCTCGTCACCATCATTAGTGTGGCTCGATTAGTACTCAAACCCATCATGTCGCTCCAAAGCAGAGTGTGCATCATCAATCATGACCCTTCACCCACAGATGGGAAGTCTGAGGATGTGATAGACATCCTCTAGGGTGATAGTCATCTCACCCATTAGGAGGCAAAAAGTCAAGGTGGTTGAGTCCCACTGCTCTATTAATTCCATCAACATACAATCGTGATAGACCATCTCTGGCATCCAATAAATTTGCTAAATTCCCACCTATCGTAGAATCATCTCCTTTGCATTTGATAGGCGTTGATGTTGGTCTCGAACAAGGTGAAGAACCTACCTACCGGGATGTTGCCTCATCTCTAGATAATCCTGCAAAAGTAAAAATATTGAAGTTAAAACCTACAATGTGCAAAAAATTATACAAAAAAATATTAAGTGGGGCCTCTGAGACACGAGCATATCACACAAATATGTGTGTTGCATAAGTGTTTGAGACCTACCATTAAAGTTGGAGGGATGCTAACACGCTTGGTAGAAACCATCACAAGTTGGGGTCCCCAACGTGTTGGAGGGACGCTAGCGTGCAAGGAGGATGTTGGTGCCCAACTTGAATACCTGCACTTCAAATATTTTAAAAATCCATCTAAAATCTTTAAAAAATACATTAAAAGGTGGTTTACAGACTCACCTGATCAACCTCGAGGCCCTCATGCACATCCTCTTAGTTGTTAATAATAATCTCATTAGTAATGGTCTAATTTAATAAGAATGCCATTATTCAAATACACATGATAATATATCAATTACGAAAAAAAGGGGGTTATTCGAACTAATGCTTGAAAGATGATCAAATAAAAATATGTCTAGGCTAACCAAGCTATAGCATCTTTAATGCTTAAGAGCTAGATTACACCCTAAGATAGTTGAAGATTGCTTAAATAACAACAATCATGTATATCCTCGTGTGGGACCTAGTATCCTTTTACATTATGTACCTAATCCCACTCATCTCTAGTAGGAACAAATCTCACCTATTTATCATTCATTTCAAGGAGACTTAAATTGGCTCTATATCCTTTCCTATTTTAAACATAACACTCATATTGTAGTAAGATACTAAAGAATCCCTTAAGGAGATATGCCAATGTTAGTTAATACTTGTTCGGTATGCATTCATTATCTTAAGAACTAAATTGGGGGTTAGGGTAATAGTCTTACCTTGTAACTAAAATTATCAGTTCATATGTAGAGTTGGTCGAGGTGGTGTAAATTTATTCTAAGAGTGGGATAAGGTTTGTATTTTGGTCTAGAAGGAAATTTCTCTTCTCACACTCTCATGCTTCCTTATAAATATGTTCATCTTATTGGTATTCCATCGAAGTGTGAATATTGTTTAGTAGTAAATGTAAGATGTTTTTTTTTTTTCTTTTTTAAAAAAGAAAAAAAAATTTGGTTGGGTTTTTCTAGCAAAAATTATGGGCATGACATATAGTGTGATTGTCCAGGGATGTAAAGCTTGTAAATTTGAGCTACAATGATGTCTAGGAAATTCTCACTCTTCCCAATTAGATAAAATGAGAAATTAAAAAAGTAAAGATAAAACACACAATTGACCATTAGTGCATACCTTTGTTGGAATATTCTAATAAAATGCCCTTTATTCAATGTTATTCTTAACCATACCTCCATTCATCTCAGTTGTAGTGTCTACATCTATGTCAAAGAAGCAAGGTCGTGTAGGCAACCAATGCATTGTGCTCATAGTTCCTATAAAAGAATAGAAGAATCATGCCTGAACACTAGCTCTCTATCTCTAATTGGCAATGTAAAACTAGTAAGAGCCCCTTTTAATGAAGCAACACGTGAAAAGGAATACTATGTCTTTTCCATGTAGATTGGAAGTCTAGAAAAGCCTCGCAGGTGTATGTTTCAATCTATTTTTCAACATTTAATATTGAAATGCAAGTTAATGTATATATTTGCAACAACTACTTTGATCATGCTACCGATCTATTCTTTTCTAACCAATAACTAGTTTCACTTTTAATGCAACTTTTACCATTTAGGTAAAGTCAAATTTTCATTTATGATGTGTGTTCGCTAACATTTTCTTTGACTGTGTAGGAAAATAAAAAAGAAAGAAAAAAAGTATGTGCCAAATCAGTCCATACTAGCACATGGAATCATCAAATACAATATCAGCTGAAATAGATGTAAATCTTTAATTCAATTTTTAATCTCCAAATTATATGTATTACAAACATCTTGTGTATTTTGCAAATCACAATTGAAATAACTACAAATCTTTCATTCAATTTTCAATCTCCAAATATGTATTATAGACATTTTGTTTATTTTACAAACAAGATTGTAAATATTTTATTTACTACACTTCCTTTCCATGTTTACTTTTATATTTTTTTTATCGACCTAACCCTTGCACCCCTCTTGGTGCAAGTGTTGGTTTTATGAAGGGGGATGGAATTAATGACTATTTTCTTAGCATTAATTTACCTCATGTTCATTTCAATGATCTCCCATATGATGAATCGCTATTGGATGAATACTCTCACCTCACATGAAATCCTCTACAAATAGATATTGAGCATACTTTTTTTATTTCTTCTCCTACATCATATATTCCTCATAAATAAATAAAATTGGCTAATGTAATTATTGTGAATAGGATTATCCCACCGACTAAAGTGATTTTTGATAAGTTCATTACTATTAAAAAATTATAATACTCCTAGAGCTATCTTATGTGAGTTCCCATATCTGCCCCCACCTTCATGTCTCACAATCACTATTCAAGGTATCCCTGACAGTCCCTAACCTTCTAATTTTTTCACTTATATTTCTCAAGACATCAATTGTAATGTGTTGGTTGATACTAATTGCCATGAGGTAGCCCACATATATAACACTCAATAAAATAAATAAGTTACTTATGTCCCTATTTCCCTTCATATATCAAATCCTTTTCTTCCACCACATCCCCACCCTTCTACGGAGAGTACCAAAAAGTAGATCTTATTAGGAAACTCCAGGATATACAAGATAAGATCTATTCATTCAATATTATCTTCCATATCATTGGATGCTCTTGGAATATTTGCGAAAAATCCCTATCATCTTTTTCTAAGCTAAATGAGATAGTCCCCTTGCTTGATTCTACTTACACAAAAATTATTGATATTGTCTTTCAACAATATGAACTTCCTCTTGTTTAAGTTTAGAAAAAACATGTACCTATTCTTATTTTTTGGCATTAATTCTAAAGGTATCAAGCATACTCTTATTGAAAATGGTTCCATTCTAAATGTGTGTGGTATAGACCTATGAATTGCATCAATGTAGATACATATTTTATTTCTTCTACAAATCTCTCTATTTTTTCTTTGAGAATATAGATCGGAAATATCTTGGCATGATAATGTTTCCTATTAAGTTGGGGGTTTTTTCATTTCCCATTATGGTTTATGTGATGTTTGAAGCTTTATCATATAATATTCTTGTTGGTAGACCATGGATTCATACCATCAGTGTAGATTTCTCTAGCATAAATCAATCTATTAAATTCATTCATAATGGTAAATCATACATAATCAAGGTTGATCCTAACCCCTTTCAATGTTATCAATAAGTTGAATTAAGTCATCTAAAGCCTTATTCTCTTCACAATTTTATACCTTATTATACATCAGCTTTGTAAACACCATTGTTATCCTTTGTTGATGATGCTTTATTCCACTTCAAATACATGTCTTGGTGATAATTGGGGCTCCTTATACTTCACCCCTAATAAGCACAGTGAATATAAGGTTGACCTTTCCAAATTTGGAATTCCTACATTCAATAAGTATCTTCATTCCCATTCTAGAATATATATTTATTTTTTTATAAATTCTAATACTACTCAAACCTTTGGATATAAATTTCATTTAAATAAGGCTAGTAATATTGATTCCCCCTCTCTTTATGATTTGGAAGACATGTTATGGGCCTAGTTTCAACATTATTTATAAACATGGATACAATGGAAGCAATCTAGGGAATATGGAACAAGGAGTTAAGGTCCCTATGGAATTAACAAGACTCATTTTTACAATGGGCTTAGATTATGTTGGTGTTTCCAATTGATTGTCTAGGTTTTTCTAAAGGTTAGCTAGATCTTATGATAAAAAAACCCTAGGTCAGTGGCCAATGAACAAGAGATAGATTTTATATTTTCCTCCTCTACACTTTAGGCTCTACAAAACCAAGGTGGGTTCCCCTAAAAAATCATTTAACATATAGAAGTACTTACAATGATACTTTTGAAAAAAATCTTCACACTAATTTTATAGAAGGTAAGCATGATTGGTTAAATCATCTTCAAAACCTTGTATATGCTTTGTATTTCTTGTTAGTGTGGATTTGAGCATAAACAACAAAATATAATAAAAGTAATACTTTCAATTCATTTATATTTGATTCTGCCTAGCTTGAGCTCTATGAACCATTTTGGCTAGTGCCTTTTCTATTACAAAGTCAAGAAATGAAGTAAAAGTCTCCTACAACAAACTAATTCTTTGGCTTCTTATAACCTCACTGCATTACAATGAGAAACCAACAAAGAGATAATACCACTATTCTACTCACAAACCCTTACTATAATGACATAATCTTTAATGAATAAACTAAAAGTACTTTTAATCCATTCGTTGAATACATGCTAAAAATTCAAACATTCATAACAGTAAATATTATATGAGAAATGAGAACAATCCTTGATTATATTGATTCAAAAGAGAATGTACTACAACATGGAGAAAATAGTGGACTGATATTTAATCTTGAGACAACACTATGAGTATGAATTATTTGTTGTTATTACATAGCAAAATTACAACTTTTCCTCTTTGAACTTCAAAGGACTTCATTGTACAAAACTAGAATTCTATACAAAGACTACAAGATTAAGGACTCATAACTTGAGATTTTTGGAAGAATTAAGATGGTGCTCAAAATTATCTTCTATAGATGCAAGGGAAGCGACAAGCAAAAAACCTCATCCATTGCTCAAGTTATAAAAGACAGAACTTAGGCGGTGACACTACTTAAAAAGGATAATATATAAATACAAAAGTTGTAATTACTACAAAAGTTGTTGAAGATCTTTTAAAGCATTTATATCGTAGTATGTAATTGGTTTCCTCAAAATTGCTCTTTACACTTCTGACATTCTATTCCTGACAAGCCTATGCAATGATTATGTTTGGTTGGTGGAGATCGACTAAAATGCAACTCAAATCTCACCAATGTACTTTACCTTATCACCATTATTGATGCATTGATCAGTTCTAGTATATTACCACTTGATATGAGAAGAATTTCATCCCAACTATACCCTTCAAAATTGCAAAATTGCCATCTATTGGCTCCAATTTTCTGATAGTTGAGGTATGGGAGGCCAAAAGTAATAATTGATGACAAAAAGAGAACTATAGGCCAAGTAACTAATTATATTTTTCATCCCAGGCTATATACATCTCTTTTAGTGGCAACTGACGAGCAATAAGTAAATCACATGCCCTACTATGCATTGATTTATCTACTCAAGAGAGAATCCAACTAAAAAAGTATATTTGACTCCATAACTCTTGATAGGCACCACTCCCAATACTATCCCTCCATGATGAGTATAAAAACTAACAATCATGCCACCAATTATGATAAGATGCTCAAACCTTGGTAAAGTAACTCCTTAGTGTTCAAGAAGAGAGAAAGAGAAGTGCATTCAATAGTGATGATTGTAACTCTCAATATCAACATTTTTCATAACCTTGTTATCTAATACCATTACAATTTTTATAAGTACTTAGGAGAATTACAATAATAGAGTAATCTCTTAACTTCTCATGGGTGTCCAAGAACCTCATTCTAAGAATTTTAGAGAACACATATATTTACATAGGATTGTAATTGAATATTAAACTAAATCCTAATAAGTGTTGTCTTCTTTAAGTAAATTAGGTCTTAAGCATTCACTAAGAATACATCATAAACTATATAGTTTCCTAGATTGATTATGTTATTGTACAATCATAAAGTTATCCCACTTGACTAAATATATGATTTACTAAATTTCTCATATCAAACCCAAGTGTATTCATAACACATCTCAAGATGAATAAATATGATCAAAACAAGTTTTGAAACAAAGGAGCGTTCTACAAAAGACATTTTGAAACAAATGAGTGTTATACAAATATCCATGTGAAGAAAACTCATTAGGAGAAAATGGGGATTGAAAAACAACTTGTAGCAAAAAGAGCATAGAAAACATAGACCACATCCACCCAAAACTCATAGAAACTAATTTAAAATCTTTCAAACAATTTTACTTTGAA
The DNA here is from genome assembly GCA_007115665.2 of Sequoiadendron giganteum. Classification (NCBI taxonomy): domain Eukaryota; kingdom Viridiplantae; phylum Streptophyta; class Pinopsida; order Cupressales; family Cupressaceae; genus Sequoiadendron; species Sequoiadendron giganteum. Next base: position 168,529,558 of record CM021105.1, read on the forward strand.
ATTTCAATGTCTATGAATGATCAAAATAAACAAATAAGGGTTGAATGACATCTAATAGAAACAAACCAAACATCTCACAGCTAAAGACAAGCATAATATCTCAAAAAATAAAAAAGAGATAAACATAAAATTTAAAATAAATCAAAGCTTAAAAGTTAAAACAATTCTAAATATTAGTATCAACAAATGACCAAATAAAGTAGAATATAATCTAAATAAAAAAAATATGCAAATAGGTATTAGATATTTGCATTGAGAGAAAGCCAAATGAGCAAAACAAAAAAAAAAGCATGAATAATAAACGTTTCCAACAAATTATTAAAAAATATCAAAACAAGCTTTGAGATAAATCAATGTTATACAAATATCCATGCCAAGAAAACTCATTAAGAGAAAATGGTGATTGAAAAAATTGAAACAAAAGGAGCAAAGAAAACATAGATCACATCTAACCAAAACTCACAAATAAATTAATTTAGAATAAAAAAATTAATATCTATGAATGATCAAATTAGATAAATGCGGGTTGAATGACATCCAATAAAATAAAAATAAAAATCTCACTCAAGGCAAAAAGACAATAAAACAAAAATTAAAAGTTAAAATAATTGTAAGTATTTATATCAACAAATGACCAAAGAAAAAAGATAAGGTTGAATAAAAGTCAATTAAATCCATTTGTTAACATAAAAAATTATCAATACACAACAAAAAACATATTGACACAAAAATTATTTAACCAAAATATAATAAAGAAGAATATAGTTCAAATAAAATTATGCAAATATGCATTAGATACTTGCATCGAGAGAAAGTCAAATAATCAAAATAGAAATTAAAAAAAAAAAGAGAAACATTTTCAATAAATTAAAAAAAAAAAGATCAACACAAACTTCGAAACAAATAATGGTTGAATCACATCCAATAGAAACAAAGAGAAATCCCACTCAAGGAAAAAGAGAGAAAAGATATATAAAAAAAGAAGAAGAGATAAACATAAGATTTAAAATTAAATAAAGCTTAAAAGTTAAAACAATTATAAATATTAATATTAGCAAATGACCAAAGAAAGAAAGTCAAGATTGAAGAAAACACACATAGTTTAAGAATTAAACCCATTTGTTAACACCAAAATTTTATCAATGTATTTAACATGAAATGTATTAAAAAATATTGTTGACTCATGGGTATCCCATGACCCAGCCCAACATCCAACCCGCCTTGCCTTGGTCTTACATATTGCCAAGTTGAGGTTCAGGAAGGGGTGAGCTGAGGCGAGACTAATCCCCTAGGAATGCACACAATCATGCTAAAGAAAGAAAGTCAAGATTAAAGAAAACACAAATAGATTAAGAATTAAACCCATTTGTTAACACAAAAAATTATCAGTATTTAGCATGAAATGTATTTAAAAAATCTTAACTAGTATCCCCACAACCCAGTCTAGCATCCAACCCACCTTGCCTTGGTCTTACATTTGCCAAGTTGGGGTTTAGGAAGGGGTGAGATGAGGTGAGACTAATCCCCTGGGGATGCATCCAATCACCCACAAACCACGTGCATCACGATGTATTCAAAAAATATTATTTTATCAAAAAATAATAAAATAGAATATAGTCCAAATAAAATTATGCTAATAGGTATTAGCTACTTGCATCGAGATAAAGTTGAATAAACCAAACAAAAAATTTACAAAAAGAAGAAATGTTTCCAACAAATTAATAAAACATATCAAAACAAGCTTTTGAAACAAATGAGTGTGAATCTTCTGACATTTTTCATTCCACCTTTGCCCAAATAGTGGTTGAAATGGACGTTTCAAAAGGGTTGCTTGTGGAGAATTTACTTAAATCTCCTAAGGGGTCTTGGGTCAAATCTTTGGACTATGAGGGGATTCCCTTTCATTGTAGAAGATGTTTTAAAATAGGTCATGCTGCTGCGCAATGTGGTTTTGGGAAAAATACTAGGATGACTACACGGTTGAATGGTGCCTCTCAACAACATTATCCAGTTGAGAAGAAATCTGAACAACACAGGAGTTTTTCATAGGTGGTTGCGTCTAAATCATAGGGTGTTGAGGTATCCCCTTGGGATGTCTCAAATGATAAGGTTGTTGAATCTACACATGATTTTCAGGTTGTAACCCCTAAAGAGCAAGAGATTGGGTCTACGGTGGATACTTCTAGTGATAGCATTCTAGCTATCACTCCCAGTGGCCTTTCCGATAAGTCTTTCCCTACATGAAAGAATAATAATGAATTCTCTGAGACGGTGGTTGTAGGCAAACCTCAGGAACTTTGTGAGTTGACTTAGCATGATATGGCAGTGCAAGTGGAAGAAGGTTGGATTACTGTTAAGGGCAAAAAAGCTAAATTATCTCAACCTTCTTTTGATATGACTCTCTGCTCCCACAAGAGTAGTTCTAAATGTAAATCTTGATGATCTTATTTGGGGGCTGGCTTTTGGCTGGCCGCATGTTGTTCTTTTTGCAACCTTGTTTTTGATTGTAAAGGGTTTCGGGTCCCTTCAAAACCTATTTTTTCTTCAATAAAAAACAAATGAGTGTTATATAAATATCCATGCTTTGAGAAACTCATTAGGGGAAAATTAGGATACAACAACTTGAAGGAAAAGGAGCATAACAAACATACATCATATCCATCCAAAACTCAAATACAAATTAAATTAAAAAACTTACAAACAATTTTAGTTTGAAATTTTATTGTTTATGAAAATAAAGAAGAATATAGTCCAAATAAAATTATGCAAATTGTAATGCCCAAAATTTTAACCAAAATACAATTAACAACAAAACACAAATTCCAAATTTCAATTACCACACATGACTAACTCACGTAGTTTTTTAAAATGTAAAATGGCTAGGGCTGCGGATGACCAGAGTTCTTCTGCGGACGATGGGAGGCCTTCTGGTGTTGGCGGCTAGGGCACGAGAGGGGTAGAGATATCAACTACACAGGGCACGTTTGGCCTGAAGGGGACTGAGAAGGTGTTTGCAGTGGATCGGGGTGCTGGGGGTGCGAAGACCATAGACAGTCGTAGAGAACAAGTCGAGCATAAGGGCCAAAATGGCCAATGACAAGGGGAACGAGGATTTTGCAGAACTGGTGGAAAGGACATGGGGAGAATCGAACACAAAAATCTACAACACAGAGGAGACCATCGATTGGTGGGTTTATTTATGTGGCTAATGCTGTCTCCATTGATTTGAAGGCTAAGACAGAAGAAGAAATTGATTATAATGCTTCTGCCTTCTCCTCACATGGGGTGATCTATCGGTTTAAGGATTTTTGGCCCTCCCTCCCTTAGCTGCACTCCTAGATCTCAAAAGAATGGGAGCCTTTAATCACTAGTAAAGTTCATATTTTCCCCATGGCCAAGGGGTTTTTTGTTGCAAAATTTGACATTGATCAGGATAGAAATAAAATTTTATGTGATCACTTTTTTAGCTGGGAGGATAACTTTATGCTGATGATTAAACCCTGGCATGTTGATTTCAACCCTTCTTCTGAAACCTTCAACACGATCTCGATTTGGGTTCGACTTCCTAATCTTCCTCTCCACCTTTTAAAGGAAGTGGGTGAGGCTCTTGGAGATTTTTTATTGGTGGATGATGCATCCTCTGATATGTTTCACTCTACCTTTGCTCGCATATTGGTTGAAATGGATGTCTCAAAAGGGTTGCCTGCTGAGATATTACTTAAAACTTCTAAGAGTTCTTGGGTCTAAGATTTGGACTATGAAGGGATTCCATTCCGATGTAGAAGATGTTTTAAAATAGGTCATGTTGCTGCTCAATGTGGTTTTGAGAAAAATTCCATGAGGGCTATGTGGTGGAAATGTGTTTCTCCACAGCATTATACGGTTGAGGAAAAAGTTGAGCAACCTAGGAGTGTTTATGAGGTGGTTTCTTTGGAATCACAGGGCCTTGGGGCATCCTCTCCAGATGTCTCTAATGGTGGGGTTGTTGATGCCATGCAAGACTACAATGTTGAAACCCCTAATGAGAAAGAGAGTGGGCCTATGGCTACCATTGCTGGTGATAGTGCTCCAGCTATCATTTCGGGTGGCTCTCCTGAGTTGATCATGGCTGCAGGGAGGAATACAGATCAAATCTATAAGGCAACAGTTGTAGGCTTTCCTCTTCAGGATAATGGTGCGTTGGCTTGGCTTGATAAGACAATGCAAGTGAAAGAGGGCTGGATAACGGTAAAGGGCAAGAAAGATAAGTCCTCTAAGCCTCCTTTTGACATGACTCTCCCCTCTCACAAGAGTAATTCTAAATGTAAACTCGATGGTTCTTGTTTAGGGGTTGGTTTTTGGCTGATTGTTGGTTGTTTAGTGGCTTTGTAGTCGGTCGCAATTCTTTGGCCTTGGTTGCCTTTTTTCCTTGGTTGTTCGTGCTTTCTTGTCTTTATTTTTTGACAACCTTCTAGTTTAGGGTTCCATATCCATTCAAAATTTGTTTGTAAAGGGTTTCGGGGTCCCTTCAAAACCTATTTTTACTTTAATAAAAAACTCATGCAATTTTTTTTCCAAAACACACAATTCATAATCATAAGGCACAGTCAAGTCACAAGCTATGCAAATAAAATGTATCAATATTAACTCAAAGTAATAAAAAGAGAACACACCTAGTGGCCAAACCTAATTCTTCAAGGGGTCATCTTTGATGGCCTTGCCTACTTATATATTTTGTAGAGGAACTGTAGTTTGACAACTTGGACTTGGACCAACACTTTCTTGGTCAAATGTAATGCATAACGTCTAGGTTTGATTCTCAAGATAATTTCTTCTACAACACTTCAATCATGCCGCAAAACCCTTAACTCACTATAAATAAGGGAAATCCTTAAACCTAGATGTTTCATTTAGAAAAATACCAAAATGATAAATAAATGAAGGTTCAATATTATTACATGGTTGGGGAAGTAAAAACAATAAAGCCCTTCAAACAATTGAGAGTTAGTAATAATAAGATTGCATATTCTAGTATATTTTCTTGGAAAGGTCTTTCAATAAGAATTTGATATCTTTTTTTCTCTTTAATAGATATATTTAATGAGTCTATAATAAGAGAAGGTATATTTGTTAAACATTACAGTTAAAAATGCTCAGGTAGATATGTACGTGCACTATAGGATCTTGGACAAGACATGTGAGTTGATTAAGGAAATGCCACAATGAATTGTGGTCAATATGTACACACTATAGGATCTTAGACAAAACATGTGAGTTGATTAAGGAAGTGCCACAATGAATTGTAGTCATATGGACTGCAATGATCACACAATATGTACAATATGGATTTATGAAGGAGAATTTAGAAACTTTCTAGCAAATGTAATTGGCAAGCATAAAGCCAAGTTCCATAAAATTCCTTAGCATCTTTCATGCATGTGCCAAGCGGATGCTTTGAAAAACAAGATATAGACTTCTATTAGTGCATAAAGAAAAATAAATGAATTTATTAGTCAATATAATTACATACTTATACTTGTAGAAGCAACTTGTAACATAGACAATTATTTACTCTCATCATTACAGATAGTTGCGCTATACGATGGTGAAATATAACTTCATTGTAGAGAACCACCTATTGGAAACATCTCAAAGCAAGAGTTTATTTATACTATCTACAATATAACATATTTATTAACCTATACATAAAACTATTGCATATAATCTTCATGGAAATTAAGGTTAGTGGATAGAGGAATTTGCTTAAACATTGTAGATAATCTATCCTAGAAATTGCATAGGTATAACGTATTAAAAGATTTGTCATTGTTTTGACACTTATATGTGCCACATTTAATGAAAGTACAATTGTGAGCTAACTTAATCGATATCTAATACAAATATTAAATGAAATGTAAAATACTAAATGATTTAATTAAATTATACAAATAATTAGAAATTCTATTGAAGTGTTGTGTAATTAATACTTAGAATAGATATTCATGAAGAGGCAATACGTTAAACCATTCTTCACTAATGTAGGATGATGTACAAAATTTAAAGCATAAAAAAACATAGGTTTTGTTTGAGATTTTTCTTTTAAAGAGTCATGGTATCATGGAAAGTAATGGTTAGAGGATTTGGAAGAACATGTCTATTAAAGATTTAAGTTACTTCAATACAATTTAATTGTTGTATAAATCAATTTACTCAAGGGTTGTTACCTTTATATATATTCCCTTGACATGAGGTTATTTCTATGATAGTCACATAAATAATTTATTTGATCATTATCGTGTTGCTATAAATGCAATGATTTCTAAAGTATTTCACAACCTAGCACTTAGAAAAGGTCATACTACACACCATTAATCAGCCTATTACACATCAACAGTTAAGTGATTAAAATTCTAATCTCCAATTTTACACATCAATGGATAGGACTATAAAAAATATGGTCATTTATGCACATATTCACATTTGCTGATTGCAACGAAAAAGGCATAATTTAAATGGCCATAACTCTCACGATAGTTAGCCAAATTTTAAAATTTAATATGATCTGGAAAGGGGAAATAATAAGGGACATAACCTGGAAATATTTTTTCATAAGTCTCAACCAATCAAAAGTAGTTTTATCTACAAGTTGACTCACTCAATTCCTATAAACATGTTGATTACAAAAAAATTGAACATTAAAATACAGATAACTTTCACGTTATTTCAAAAAAATTGAAAAGTTAATATGTTTTGGAAAAAGGGGAAAATGAAAATAAATCTCCAAAAAAAGTTTATAAGGTTCTTAAGCATGCACGAGCAGCAGTGAGGTATTAATAGTTCTACAAATGTTGACACTAATAACCAAACCCACAATAATATTTCAACTTGTGACCAAGAAAAGGCTAAATCCAATCTCTCTTCTCTATACTCAACACTCAACAAAAATATCAAAAATCAACAAATATTTTCCTTCACAAAAGTCTGTCATCTTAAATGACTACTTAAATTTTCTTTAATTATAGAACTAAATTATTGCCTGCCATAAACATGCATTAAGAAGTGACAAATCTTTTCAACTATTATGTCAATAGTTCATGACCTCAATATAACATTGAGGATCTTGGTTTAAGGGTACAAGTATGCTAATTTAAAGGAAGTCCCTAATATTACATTCATTAATGAAACCTGAAGTTATTGTACCAATTTATAATGGAGACACAATTGAGCAGAATGCAAAATCAGTTCAGAAACCTCATAGGTTTCAAATTTACCTTATTATCTAAGAATGAAAGCCCCAACTTATATAATTATGCTCAAACAAAACCCCCAGATTTGGTAAAATTTACAAGATAATGAACGTACATTAGCATTTAAATATTTGTAGAACTGGTTCTCTAATCATGTACACCGAGTTCTAGGTGTGGAAATCATACACTCTTTTGTATCTAGACAATCAATGTGACTCAATAGCAATGGTATTGAGATCTACATTTTTGGTGTAATAAAAAAACCACACCATACCACCAGACAAACCGTGTGTCAATAGCTCTACTAAACTACAGTCTATGATTTTAAAACTTATATAATGTTGTAAATTTAAGGTAAACAAATGTTGGTTTTTGTTTAATCAACACGGTCTATGAAACAAATAATCTATTTTCTAGCACACCAATCCACTGCTTTGTGAAATTTGGTCTTTAAAATAAAAGCAACAACTAGTATAATCATAAAATTATGAAGAAGTGGGTTTTATGATGAATAAGGTCTATGAGAGAAGATTATAATGAGATTAACATATAAAGTTGACCCAATCTATAATAATCGATCTATGTGAAAAATTCATGAAATTCATTTTTCAGTTCAAGATGTCCTTAAATAAATAAATAGAGATCTAACACTAGATATTGTAAAAATATCACATACAAAATAGCCATAGATAAAAAAAACCAATGTCATCATTTAACTATTAACAGTATGATTATTTTAGGATAAAATAAAACACAACAAAAAAATGATATGCTTGTGTACAGATTCAAAGGAAAATAAAACCCGTTGAAACCATGGTAAGCGATGCACCTCAACATTTTGCACAAATTGATTCACGCTCTTAACAATGCCGATGAGAATGTGAAAGGCCAGACTCTGCAAGAACTATATTACAAAACCCAGATTTATTTCTTTTTTTTTGCAATCACCTCCCTCGTTGCAGAAGCTCATGCCCAATTGGTATTAATATTGATAGTCATCTTTTCTTATTTTGCATAGTTCAGATACTGGCTCCCCTCATTCCTTCCATAATCCCCTGATTCGTGATGATATTTCAGATCTCCTCCCACCCAACCAAACAAAATCACTCAATCCTCATGTGAAAAAGACCATCATGGGCGGCTAGGATAAAAATAAATAAAGATAATAACTACGTATTATTGCTCTTGACAAGAAACATTGAGAATTTGAGATGATCGTTGAGATTAGGCAGTAATTATGGCTTTATCTTGCTAGGCAATTTAATGCAAGGTGACCAACCCCTCTTTTTCTTTTTTGTAGGCACTATAGAATTGTATGATGAGGTATGACCTCCCTCCACCGACCACCCCCATTAATTTTCATGTCTCCTACTGTTGACTCCTCTCTTCTTTTTTGCATTGATTTCTCCTCCTACATTTATTTTCCCATCATCCTCCCATGTGCCCCCATTGTGCTTAGAGGGTTACACAATTATTTAATAGATTGTGGTTTGGAAGTTCTCTTAATAGATTATGGTTTGGAAGTTCTCACAGAGTTCTATCTCTTTTGTTTATTTTTTTGACAAACAATAAATGAATGATTTCTAATAGATTAAATCTATGACAATTTGTATTAATTCATTTATACTAATATTTATTTATTCTAAAACAATATTTGGTCTAAATCTAAAGGTAAAACTTTCTTAACCATATCATCTCACAAGATCACATTATCATCAAAAAACTATAATATGATTATCACATTGATATCATTTAATGAATATGTATGTCAATATCTTTTTATACATCAACTTACACAAGTAAAATTTTGTGTATACTTGACTTCAGACAAAAGTGCAAAAGAGACGCAATTAACTAAAATTATTGATTTTGATTTTATATTAAAATTGGTTAAGATTGTAGTTATGAGGACAACCTCACAACCACGAACATAAGGCCTGATGATAAATCCATAAATTTTTATTGTCACCATATATGATAGAGTCACCAAGTACAAGGTTATGAAAATGGAATCTCATTACAACATCTTTAGCCGATAGGCTATTCTAGGTGGGAAGACAATCAGAATTGTCTGCTGTCAGACATCGTGAAATGTTGTGAGAAGCCATGAATTTTTCTAATTGGAGACCCCGTCACCAGGTATGGCAATTCGTATGGCGCTTCCACCAACGAGTATGGCTCGACAACCACTCGCGTCGTTCTACACCCTTCTTGTCGTCTCCGTGTGTACCGTGGCATTTAATAGGTTACCAAATCTTCAGTGGAAGTAGTAAATGTCAAGTAGGTTTAAAATGGCATCAAGCTTGGATGCTTTTGTACAGTATAATATTCATACAAAATTTCTTTGGTCTCTGGCTTGGGCTTTAATTCGTATGGTGAGATTTCCTTTTGCAGGTCTCTATCTTTCTGCTTTTGAATATCATTAGCAAACTAGTATCCTGCAAGACATCCCCGACCGGATTTGCATGTCTGTCTCTGGTTTCTAGCAGTGCATTCTTTTGTTAGAATAAGTGAATAATTTCTTTTGATGCACTTGATGATGATGGGTGTTTGATGTTAATTCTTTTTTCTTTTTTTTGGGAAGCATTGAACAGGGAAAACTTTTGGTTTGAGTGGTTAATAGAATTACTTTAATTTATTGTGTACACAAAATAGATGTGGAGCAGTAGATTCTGATTCAAAAATTGCTTTGATGTTATGTTTTGTTTCAATATTTATTTGGGAGTTACCTCTAATTTTATGCTTTATTTCTGTATTGGGTGAACAGGTGCTTCAGTTGTTGAGGAATGCAAAAACAATAAACAAACGCCTGATTTTCAGATTGAAGCATAGAGAAATGTATCCTTTCTGACCAGTAGGCTTGCATTTACATTAGCACATTCACATTGTTGTATGTGTTTTGTTGTATGATGTTATTCACTCGCTTCAACCTTTGTTTGTACATGTGAATAAGGATGAGGTATCTGAAAAAAAAAATTGTTAACTACAAAGGTATATTAATTAGTTTTTAAGATATGCAATGATTAAATTTTGTAAGGATGTGGAGTAGTAAGGATGAGGCAAATTTGTTGGCAATATGGTTTAAAATAAGTTAGTACTTCTTGAAACAATTTATTAAATATTTGTATATTCATTACAATTCGTAGTAAATTTATTAACATAGCATATGATGTTTTTACATAAAACGTCTTTAAATAATTAAAATTTTACCACGTGCTTACCTACACTTTAGACATTCAGAACATACAATTTCCAGAATATTGTCTGCCAATGATTTTGCATCATCAAGGCTCTTTGCGTTATCACTAGAAATGAATAAATGCAATAGTTGCTAGAACTTTGTATGAAAATGATGATTAATTTTCTTAAATAAGAAATAGATTTGTAATTGTGTTAAAGATATTCTTCAAATATTTTAAACAACCATTTTCACTGTTTGCAACCCATTAAACTTTGCTTCATTAATATATAAATTTCATGAATTCGCTATTTGCCTTTAGCATTTGCCTCATTCTTTGTTTCTTATATTTGTTCCATTGATTTCGGTTGCCTTTCGGTTGCCTTTCGAGGCTTTGTGAAGATCCACCCAGTTTTTAGTCTCTTTGGAGATACGTGCATAAAAGTTTATTTAGTCAACGAGGCCATTTGATTTGCTACAGGTACACAATTTCGAAAACCCAACTAGATGATTAAAACTGATCTAAAGAAAAGAACAAAAATATAATAAATTTGTTATTTACAAATTATATGATCCGTAATTCTCCTCCCTTCACATTAATCTTTTTTTATTATTTTATATTATTTCTTTGGAAGAAAAATAAATCCTAAAAGTTAATGTGAAGGATAAGAATGAATTAAGTTTTAAACTCCTTGATTTATTTTGATTATTACACTGTTTGATTTTAATAAATATAGCTCTACTATTATTATTCAATGTACATATTTACATATTTTAATAAATATAGTCCTAAGCTAGTTTTTCCATTTACCAATTAGTTAGCCTTAAAATTAGGAAGGTAATATGAAATAATTATCATCTTTAAATCTAAAAATGGAATGTCAGTTTTCCCACTTGATTATTACACTGCTTGATTTTAATAAATATACTTCTACCATTATTATTCAATGTACATATTTACATATTAATGTAAATATAGCCCTAAGTTAGTTTTTCCATTTACCAATTAGTTACCCTTAAAATTAGGAAGGTAATATGAAATCTTCCCATTTATAAAAAGAATATACAAAAATTCCACCTATTTGTTAAAAACATATATATTTGTTTTCTTTAAATTTAAAATTATTATCATCTTTAAATCTAAAAATGGAAAGTTAGTTTTCCCACTTGATAACAATTAAGAATATTTACATGTAAATATTTACATATTAATGTAAATATAGCCCTAAGTTAGTTTCCCCATTTACCAATTAGTTACCCTTAAAATTAGGAAGGTAACATGAAATCTTCCCATTTATAAAAAGAACAGGCAAACATTCCACCTATTAGTTAAAAACATATATATATTTTTTCTTTAAATTTAAAATTATTATCATCTTTAAATCTAAAAATGGAAAGTCATTTTCTTAATAAAGAGAATTTAAAAAGTTTATAAGATGATATATATAAATTAATAATTTATGATGGTTTAAAATATTAACATAAAAAATATATAAATATGTGTTCATGAATTTAGATGATTACAATCCTTATATAGAAACTACTTACAAAAAAATGGTACCACAAATATTTCCAGAAAATGGTAGTACTATAGACTGAATACGTACAAACTATTACACAAGCCAACAAATTGTATTTGGCATTACCAATCTCTTGAGTTTGTGAATCATTATAGTACAAATTAACAAATATTTATTTCTTTAATTTTATTTAGCATTTACTTTTGATTCTATTTTAAATCATTATATTTGACAAAAGTTGATATTATTAATTTGTGACTTACTCATTTTCTTAATAAAGAGAATTTAAAATTTTTATAAGATGATATATACAAATTAGCATTTCATATAGATGATTACAATGCTTATATAGTAACTCGATATATTGAAAGAGGCCTTGGAATTTAAATAGTTACAAGTTATACTCATGTCGTAGTAGGAGTAGATCACTACTTACATAAAAATGGTGCCACATATAGGAGGAGGAAGATTGTTAGTTATGGTAAAACAATCAAATATTATACTAAAAAAGTGTTATATTATTATATTAAAAGTATAATAACTAACTCATATAAAAATAAGTCAATAGGTAATGGAAAAAATCCACCCACCTGCATATATTATCACCATCTCCAGCAGCTCCTCTGAGGGGGATGTTACAGAACTGAAGCCTGATGCTTCTCCTTCGTCACCATTAGAGTCAGCTTCGGTTATTTGGGGTTGGATGTACCATAGAAATATTGTAGTTTTTGCAGAGAACATCATGCGAGGCTGTCATGACACTATTGAAGATGCTAAGAAGACATGTGATGATGCATGTCATGTGCAAAACTATGACATCGAAATGGTGCAGTAGGCGGTCCAAAAATTCCGTACAACATATATTGTCTTAGATGCATACTATGATTTCCATCGGACAGTAAAATATGATGCACTTTACGACATGGGAAATTCAGCTAGACTTAAGGAAGATTTCCTAAAACTCCTTTCAGACATACAGTAGACTGTAAATAGCTTGCTCTAAATTACTACTTGTTTTTTGCAGTGTTGGGGAATATGGTTACTCTCTTGAAATGAACTGAAGCCATCACACAGAACGAACACATCTAATTATGATCATCGAATACCTCCTTTTTGGCTTGCTAACTAGGATGCGATACCATGTATACTTGACCACAAGATATGCTATGGTGGGAAGAATCTACAAATCCTTGTTATTGGCTACTTCATCCTTCGGTCCCTTCCATTGTAAAGATACATCAACAAATACTATATTTTGCTTGATATTTCAAAGTGTGTTTTCTTGTGTGTTGAATTTCATGTATCTTTCAACTATTATAATAAAAAGTGTATAAATATATCTTTCAACTATTAAAATAAACACTATACACATGTCATGTACATGATTTCCCAAAATGAGTATAGCCCAAAATGAATTACATATAGAGAACCTATTTTCCTTTTTCCGTTGCCCACAATGCGGTGGAGGTTAATAAATAACGTTCCTAATTTAATTGGCCTGCTATACTATATCTTGTAACTGTTTGGTATATTTTGACAGAAACGTTATTTTTTCCTCGAATTTACCCCACAATTCCTTATATCCAATACACTTTTGTAGGGTTTTCCTGCTTGGACCACACCATGGCAAGCTTATTAACTGTAAATGCGATTAGATTGATGAATGAAGGAAATGTGGCTTTAGAACCCCACGTCCAAGTCATAGCAATCTTGAGTTTTGGATCTGAACATGCATGTAACAAACGATATAGGCTAGACATCTCCGATGGTGTGCACAAGCACAAGGTGTCATTGCCGTCCAAGTACAATGACAACGTAGATTCTAGCAAGATCCTACCTGGCTCTATAATACACCTAAAATGATATAGCTACCCCCGAACAACTAGCACACGGTATGATTGTATATTCATTACTCTTTCACATAAAATAAATGAGCGTTACACTCCACTTACATATTGTTGCTTTTACTTTCTCTCACGATAACTATTTAGGTGGATTGTTATTGTCAACCTTGACATTGTTCTCACAATGTGCACTATAGTTGGGGACCTAGTTTTCCTATGTCTAGAAGTTCCTGAACAAGTTGATCAATCAAAAAAAGAATCCTCTGGTTCACCTTCAACTTCAAATAACCCTTGTCTTCCTACAAGGTTAGCCCCCAAACGTCTTCTATTTGGTATCAATCCAACCCAAGGAAAGGAGGCCCCATTGGCAATCACCCTTATCAAAAACTTGAACCCGTTCCAACCAAGGTGGACCGTCAAAGGTCGTGTAATTGTAAAGAACAAAATACGCACCTACAACACAAACAAAGGAAGTGGTCACCTCTTTACCTTTGATATTATAGATTGTGAAGGAATTGAGACACGTGTTACGCGTTTTAATGAAGTAGCAAACATCCATTACAAAAAAATCATTGTCGGAGCAACATACACATTATCTGGAGGATCGATACTTCCTACTAATAAACTCTATAACAAGCTTAATAGTGGGTTAGAAATTTCACTACAGGCTGATTCAAAGATTACCCTCTGCGTAGATGAACAATCCATCCCGAAAGACCATTACTCATTCACACCACTCAATCAACTTTTAAGAAAAAGCACTAGCTCGAACATTGATGCCATTGGAATAGTCATTTGCGTACAACCATGCTCCACAGTTAGGAGAAGAAATGGGATAGAGGTTGCAAGGTGTACTATAATGATAGTGGACATGACCAACACAACTATAGATGTTACTTTATGGGGACCATTAGCCGAAAAAGAGGGTTCACAGCTCCAAGAAAAGTACCTCCTACATGAATCAACAACTCTCGCTATTAGAAATGGGCATGTCTCTGAATTCAATGGAAAGGTGATTAACACCTCTTCCACAACAAAAATATGGATAAACCTTGAAATAGAGGAGGCAAAGCAGATTAAAACTTGGTTCAAAGAAAATGACATTTGCATTCAGTATTTGTCTAGTAACTCCCTGCGAACGTCTCCACTTCCTAAAAGAATGGCGATTAGTGACATGCGACAAGAAGCTCAAAATATAACACAACCTCTACAATGCATGCTATTGGCAACAACTCGCTTCATAAAAATGGACTCATTCTGCTATCTAGCTTGCCCTTCTCGAGCAAACAACAAGCCTTGCAAGAAAAGACTATGCCAGATAGATGATGGAAACTGGTTTTGTGCAAAATGTAATGCAATACTTGCCAACTATGACTATAGGTATATACTCCAAGTCAAGTTGCAGGACCACACAGATATGATATGGGTGGTTGCATTTGATGAAGGGGCAACAAAACTAATGAGCATGCCTGCAAACAAACTGTACAACCTACAATTTGATCAAATTGTTGAGAAAACTATCGAGGAGGTGATTAGAGATGTATTGAACAAGCAATACCTTTTCACAGTCCGCTATAATGTTGACATGTACAATGGTGAACAACATTTGAAAGCAACTATTGCTAAGGTCGAACAACTAGATTACACTGCAGAGAGTAGCTTCTTGGTCAAGAATATCCAGGAAATGTGTCATGAAAAGGCTGCTCCCCTTGTGGACTGCGTCAACATAGTAGATATGGAAGTTCAAAGCATTGAAACTTCTTAGGCATACTATGAACCCTAATATACCTGCCATGTTCTCTTTACAAGTGTACTATGTAAATGTC
Organism: Sequoiadendron giganteum; assembly: GCA_007115665.2. Taxonomy (NCBI): domain Eukaryota; kingdom Viridiplantae; phylum Streptophyta; class Pinopsida; order Cupressales; family Cupressaceae; genus Sequoiadendron; species Sequoiadendron giganteum. The sequence goes on from CM021105.1 coordinate 168,545,152, forward strand.
TTCTACTAGAGAAAAATATGTAAATCATGACTTAATCTCGAAAATATGTGCCAAAAACAATCATGTTCTATATAACTATTTTACATATCTTTTAATGTGGAAAATATCATGTTCACAATGTTACATGGATAGACATATGTATACTCTTATGATTCTTCCTTTCTTTACCCAGCTCTTCATGCTACACATAAATTGCATGCTTCTTTGCCACACTTACAAATGATTGTTGTAACAATATATATATATATATATATATTTTTTTTTTTGCATCTACATATGCACATTTGACTTCTTCCATCAGCTTGTGTTCTATGGTTATTACTAATTATGCTTAGAATATACATGCTACAAATGATACTTGTGACCCAGTAAGGAATACCTTTATATTTACAATTAGAATGCATCTTTGTCATCTCTCTGGTTACATTGATGTTCCTTTATTCATTGGTGTCACATTTATGTAATACCTACTTGTTTAGTGCTTTTACAATGCGCTGTGTTATTAATTTTCCTTAACATTTCCAGACCCACAAGTGGTAGACTCCTCCATAGGAAATAGTGGAGTCGGCCTGCATCAAATAAAGATCTAGAGACAACTAAGAGGAGAAAGAAATTGTAATGCCCCGCCACGCGACCCTAGAGGATGATGGAAGCAACTACTTAAACATGCTAATTTTTTTTTTTTTGTTTAAGTACAATTAATATACAAGTTCGCTTCCCAATGTAAACATCCCCTAAGGTTACGAGATAGAATTTACTAACAACCCACAACCACAACATAAATGAAACCATAACATCTATTTACTCAAGATAATAAGTACACATACATACCATACAAGATAAACTACATCCAAACATAAAAGATAACTTCCAAATCCACATATCGATAATTAAATATTACAATTACAACTCTCATTCCCTGAATGAGACAAGTTCAATAAATAAGGTTACATTTACAATCTCCACCTCAATAACTTAGAGGGGGTAAAATAATACAAAAGTAACTGAAATGAAATAAAGCATGAACTGGATCTGAATCCACGAGCTCTCCAACTGGAAGTCTCATCCACACTAACATGAAGATAGCCCAATGGATTTAGGTGCACGCCACCCAACCACGTGGAACCAAAAGGCCCACTCCCCCGTGCTAGGAGATAGTAACCAGGAATCCTAGTCAAGACCATCTACCTCTAGACACAGGCTAACATAAATTGAACCCAACTGAAACAACCAATAACATGACCCTCACAAATACATCAAGAGATCCACACATAATCAACTCAAGCACAACTCAAATACCATGCAAGTACAACACAAGCACGTCACAAGTGTAACCCAAGTACCACATACATACAACAAAGGTACACCAAAAGTACAACTCAAGAGCATCACGAGTAACACACAAGGACAACTCTACATGGTCACATTGCTTCCAGATATAAAGTAGAACAAGAGTGATAAGAGAACCAACACATAGTCACAACAGGTATGTTAAGGTAACCATACCCACAAGATCGAATACCAACAATGGTCACAACAGGTATGTTATGGAAACCATACCTACAAGAAAGGCCGACTGTTGTCCTAGAGAGAGTGTCATCACACAGCTCGTCATGGGTTATCCTTGGGAATCTTCATAGGCTCCGGCCCCCCCACAAGACAAGGGTTATCCTGGTGACCTCTACCGAATCCCGGCCCCCATACTCACACATGCAGAGCCAAATACCTTTCATACAGACAAGGTAGATGACCTTGCCATTACAGGCCTTCCCATCTCATCCCAAGCCTAACCGAGCACTTAGGTCCATGAGTGAGGTATTAAAAATCTTGTTTAATGAGAAGTTAGTCCTAAGCTTCAAAGTATTGTTTTAGTTATCACTTGATTAAATAACTTATAACGAGTTATCCTAGGCACCACTTCGGTGTGCCGGCCCCCGTTATAAGCCACTCTTCTACTGGACAACACACACACACCATCCAAACAACAATGGAACCAAGGTGCAATAAATAAGATAACACGTCCACTCCTTTCTCAGGAGTCGACAGAGATGAACCCATCTCCAAATACTGGAGGTAACATCAATAGCAAGAACGGCTCTAGACAGCTCCTGACAAGGAGACACACATTACAAAACTCACTCCTTTCTCAAGAGGCAACAAGAACTAAAACGCACTCCAACACTGGAGGCAATAGACCACATAACAAGGTCACTCCTTACAAGGAAACACGGATCCCATAATCCGCTCCTAAATCAAGGAGGTACAAACATTCCCGTTCATGGAAACCGGGTACAACACTGACATAACTTCACGCACTATCCAAGAGAAAACACAGCAGTCAACATCACAAGATGACAACCCCCAACCTCTAGGGTCTTCTAGAAGACTTACAATTAATGACACTTAACCCATTTTCCCAAACACATGAACTCAGAGGAAACAATCGCGAAGTCAAGTTGCGAGGAAATAAACTAATTTGGATATATTAAATCCATTTTCCTGAATAACATTCAATAGATTAATGTCGCAATGAAACGAATTAAATAATGCCCCTTTCAGGCAAAGGAAGACAAATTTAATCAAAGTAGTTAACTCCTTAATTGCTTCTAAATAATACTGAAATAAACATTTACTTCATCATTCCAGACAGATTGATACATGATACGACAACCCTCATCTTTAAAACCTATCAAGAAGACTTCACCCTTTTTGATCGATTTCCCCCAAGCGACGACGTAAGAGATTACATTTAAACAAGCAATTTAATCATAATTGATTTTACTTTGGGTTCACTAAACCCATTTCTTCAATAACATTTAGTAATTCATCGCATTAATAAAACTGAATTAAATAACGTATCTTTTGGACATAGGTGAAGTTAAGTCAAATGTCTCATTCTCTAATTGTTCAATACTTATAAAGTACACGTTTATTTCATCCATTCCGGAAATAGCATTCTAAAATAAATCAATGTTCCCTCTACTAGGTATAATCATTTTCAAAACAATTTAACGACATATAATCTTCATATTATTTAAAATAACTAAATTATTCCATCAAACATCTATTACTAAAAATACTATCAATGAATTGATCCCCAATACAATATTTCCGTTCCCCCATTAAATTACAATCCTACCATTAATGAATCTGATCTAACCTCGTCTCTTCTAAGCAAAAGATAAAACTTAGATAAATATCTAATTTCTTAATTGCATAAAATTTAATGATGAGATTAAGCAATTACTCCATCAATTCATAAGGTATCGTTTAAAATAATTATTCCTTTTTACAAAGATATATCATTTAAAATCCATTAATTTCGCTATTTAACTCATGTCATTTAAGAATAAAGAATAATAATTTGCTAAAAACTCAATATTTAAATCCCTCCATTATACTAAATCATGAAATTAAACAATTCAACCTTTTAAAATTTATATTCTCAACTCTAAAATAATGCTTTTAAATCTCCTCAATTACATTTAAATTTTGCTATCATTACTCATTTATTCTAATATATATAAAAATGCATTAAAGAAAACATACTCTTAAAAATCCAAATATTTAAGTTAATAATTTAATATCATCTGCATATAATATTAAATATTAAATATATATATTAAAGATTAATATATATAATAATATTAATATTATATGTAAATGGTATTAAATTTAAAGGAAATAAAACATGATATCCCAAACCCATGCCTCGGGCCGCGTGCGCATGCCCTAATCCTTATGGCGACCGGCCCTTTTCCCCTTGCTTAGGCCACGGATTAGGGTTTAGGGCGACGTTTTTTCTTTATATTGCAGGCGGCGCTTAGAGGAGGCGGCGGATTCATTGGCGGCGGCGGCGACCTTGGCTCATGCGTAGGGGGTAGGGGAGGCGAAGGAGAGGCGGGCGGAGGTATAAGCGGTAGCCTTGGTGGGGCGGCCGGCTATGATAACCACAACCGAACCCACCACAGTGGTGGTGGCGATTGTGTTTAACACAGCCGTCCCTCCCACTGCGGGCGGCTGCGTGGGGCGCGGCTCCCCACAACGCCTCCCATGGGGCGGCTGTGGGTCGAGCCCCCCACAAAACCCTCAATGTTTTTTTTAACAAAAATAAATTTTAATTTTGAATTTCTTTTCAAGCCTGCGGATTTTTAATCTGAAAATTAAAATAATTAGGGTTTTTCTTTTGTTTTTTTTTTGAAACACAAATACTTTTAGCAGCATAATATTTCCAAAAATATGAATTTAAATCTCCAAATTAAAAGATCAAATTGAGCAAACAAAACTTGCTATAACCAGATCCAACCAAGGACTTCAATTTTGTTGAGAAATTTTCCATTTACAAAGAGAGGTTTTTCAGAGTTTGTAATCAGATTTAAACTGAGTTTTCTTGTAAATCAACAGGGTTTTGAATGTTTTCCACACAACAATCTACAATTTGAAACTTGCAAAAATAACACTAAACAATTAAGGTGCAAAAATAACACTAAACAATTAAGGAGAAAACTTGAACCAAGAGCTTGAAGAATGACCATGGTGAATTGAACCCTTCCTCAGATTTCAGCTCCTCCAAGCCAATCCAAAACCCACAAAAAAACCAAATTTTCCTCCTTCTCCAAAAAAAAACTCCCTTCCCAAATTCTCCCAATATTTTTCATAATAAAATCTCATCCCCCTCAAAAATGAAATAAAAAATCTATTTAACCCCCAAAGTCAACCTTTTGAAAATAACCCTAAATATCTCAATTTTCAATTTGCATTTAAATTTTTCCAAAACAGAAATTTAATCATTTTCTAAATTTTAAATTTCAAATTTCATAATTAACTTTCAATTCAATTTTCCATTACAACAATTTAAACAATAATTTCCAGAGAAATAATCTAATTCATTTCAACATAGTAATTTAATTTAACACAACTTAATTTAATTAATTAATAAAATAATCTTAATCCAAGATTAAATCTTTTTATTAATTAAATTAAATTAACTAATAAATCAAACAACATCTCAAATGTTATAACTTGACTAATATAATCAATAATTTAAATACCAACACCATTTAATTGCCTCTTCCAAACTTGAATTTAAATAACGAAGAGAGGGCACGAAAATCAAGACAGCACAACCCGACAACAACTGATGACAAAAGGACTAGGGTGATGACCTGACAGGGAAACCTAGCTACTATCTCCCCAATAGAATACTGTTGCGTATTGAACACGCTCTCACCTGTGAACCAGGTGGAGTCGATGTTCGGTACCTGTCAACCTGCAAATAAAGTAACAACAACATATAATGTGAACAGCATAAAATACACACCGTGAGGAGGAAATCACGGAATCGCAGGGCGCTCACAAGCGAGTGATGTGATCCGTCCTCTTCACCAATACACTGCAAATAACTGACAGTCTAACATGCTAGTATCATCCAAAGCGTAAACATCTTCAATTCAAATAGCCACTATGCTAGTCCAAAGCATGGAATACAGATAACATATGAATACAGTAACATCACATCAAAATACAACATTTGCATCACTTACTGATAACGATCAAATAGCAACTGATTTCGAAATCAAAGTGCAAACAAAAGCACAACATAATCAAACAAACACTGTTCAATCAAAAGGGAAAAACGGAGGGGTCTTACAGAAATCGGGCTTACTATGCTCGCCATAGAGAAGAGATAGCTACTCAAAGGCGCATAAGAAGATTGCAACAAAGTCAAACCACCCCATAGGAAACAGAAGCCCATAGGCAACAACATTGTGAGAGAAGATGAGATTACTATGCTCAACATAAACAGGAAATAAATGCAAAAAGGAACACTACCTATTTGCAAAAACAAACATCACAATGTCAAAATATGCAAACACAACAATACACAAAACATGGAACACCATTCAACAACAATGCTAACTTCATGTCAGCAATGAAAATATTCCGACAAAGAATAGATGCCCTTTCCAACCAGAAAACATGCACTGTATGCAAGGAATGTTACCCAGGCATGCTCTTCCATTCATCTCATACTCATGCTACTTGTAAAAGATGCCTTGTCGAGAGAGGCATACCTCAGTTCTCTGCACTCAATAACATGGACCTAGGAGAACAACCTGTAGTCTTGAAAAGACTAACCCAAGTGGAAGAAATGCTCATTGCCAGAGTCAACCCAGTGCTACAAGTAACACACACTCTTGGAGGCCAGTATAAATATAGTGGTCACACAAGTTTCTTCCCACAAGATATAAATCACATTGCACAGGTTCTTCCACGAAGAATACATGACTTGGACGTGTTCATAGTGCAAAGGCTCCATACAAAAGGACACTATTATGATTGTTATGTAAGTAGAAGCCATATCAGAGATGCATTGCAATACAAAATCAAATATGACCCATACTATAAAGATGTTGCAATAAATTTTGACCGCTTGGAGAAATTTCCAGAAGCAAGAACAAACATATCAAATATGCTCCACACAATTGAAACTAATGAAGACATAGTAGTTCCAGGTAATGAAAGCGACTATGATGGAGATGATATTTCAAGTAACATAGTAAACACATCATCGTTTATGCCCAAACTACCAAAGAGATGTCGTGAATTAGAAATTATTAAGAAAACACTTGAACTTGAGGACAACACACACACTATTATCGATTGGCTTGAAATAAACTCATCTCCAATAAATGAATACAATACTGAGGGGTCGCTCGATATGGCATTTTCGATACTCTTTCCAAATGGAACTGCACTACAAATGCAACCACGAATTAGGGAAGTGCACATGCATGAGTATGCACTCCACTTGATGAGATTTCATGACCAAAGGTTTGGAAGACATCCAATGTTCCGATATTTCATGTTTAACCTTATGATGCGACATTGTAGCCAGGGTATCGCAGCAATTTTCATTAAACAAAATGCAGAAGAGAACATGGCAACCACTATTGAAAACCTTAGAGCACATCTAAAAATTCTCCTCAACACATAATTAGCTAAAGAGATCATGCACTTTGGATCTTCAATGTGGGGTACAAGACCATACTAGAACAAGTTTTGTGGTGAACTAAAAAATATGATCAACCAAATAGGGTCTCCCACTCTTTTCTTCACATTAAGTGCAGCAGACACAAAGTGGCCAGACCTCCAATATTTGATCTCAAATGACATAGCATTGGAAATGCAAACAAATAATCAATGCTTGGATAATGTAATCAATAACCCCCACACGACATCACTATACTTGCATCAACGCTTCATAGCCTTCCGCGAATAAGTCATTGAGAAACTCCTCGTTGCAAAAGATTACTGGTATAGATATGAATGGCAACATCAGGGCATTGCACACGTCCATGGATTCCTTTGGCTCCAAAATGCACCAGACATGGATAACCTTGATTGGGAGGACAATGCTGAAGTTGAACAGGAAAGAACATACTTTGACAAGTATGTCGGTGCTTGGAATCCTTGCAATGCATCATGTAGAAACAACACTGTTTACCGATCTCCGTTAGACGATCCTTGCTTGCTAGACACATCCAAGATTTTTGCTACATACCCCTCTCATGACTACGTAGAGATAATCAATCGAGTCCAAAGGAACACAAAATGTAGAGAGGGAACATGCTTATGTAAGAAGGGGAAAAAGTTGGAGTGTCGATACAAAGCTCCATGGAAAGAACAGATTATGTCTACCTTATCATGCGACAACATGGGGAAAAAACAATATGAACCTGCAAGGAATGATGATAGGCTAAACATACACAATCCATAAATTATTTCAACATGGAGGGCCAACATAGATTGCCAACTTGTCATCTCGCGAGGACTTGAACTTAAATACATTGCCAAATATGCATCAAAAGTAGAGAGAACATCTGAGACTTGTACTGATATGTTAGCAAGAATTTCTGCATCCCAAAAAGCAGACGAACCGTCCCTCATAGCGTATCGAAAATTCATGGCAGAGATTGTGGCGGAGCATGATATAGGAGCACAAGAAACATGCCATATGCTGCAAAAATTGCCACTTGCTGTTTTTAATCGACCTTTTACATCATTAAATGTAGGTCAGAAGATATTCCATCGAGTAACAAGAAGACCAGATGAAAGACACCTCCAACCTAGCTACCTTCATTCCTACATCAATCGCCCTCTAGAGTTGGAGACAATAACCCTACTCGAGTCATCACACTCTTTCTCCTATTCTGCAAGTCGCAAGGGGTGCAAGTGGAAAGAAATAAAGGTGAAAGCGATTGTCAATGTTTTCCCAAAGTTCTATACCACCCCGGAGGAGGACTCCGACCATTTTGAAACATTCTGCTAGAGCGAGTTAATACTGTACAAACATTTTCGAAGCTTGGAAATCGATATAGGAATTACTAAGGATACAATAATAGCAAATTGGAAGCAAATGAGTGCATCCAAATATGATGTATGGCATGTACCTCGCACCCCCAAAGTGGAGAAAAGCACTGATTGCAAAGAATCAAACAACGAAATAGAGATGGACACAAGGGACATAATAGAAATGAATGAATGGGAATTATTTTCACAAATCGGCCCCTCAAACAATGTCAGCATAAATGAACTTGAGATGCTTGGTAGGCATGAGTTTGATAGAAACAACATATGGGATCAACATACAGTGCCCCATGACCTTCATGACAGTGCTACACAATTCATAACCATGAAAAAAACATGTAGGCAAGAAGAGCACGCTCCAGGGCAATTTGATGTACCATACTATACCCTTTTGCCCAAACAAAACTAGCACTCACACATATTATAGACCACAACACCCATCACTCAAATAAACCATTGTACATGATCATACAAGGAACAATAGGTACAGGAAAATCCTACTTGATTGCTCACATAAGAAAAGCACTTAAGATTAGTACTCTACAACAAAGAAGCCAACTGCTTGCATTAGCTCCTACAGGGGTTGCTACATTTAATATACATGCATCAACTATACATTCAATGCTCCAGATTCCTATCAAATAAATGCACCCATAGGGCCAAGCATTAACAACATTTCAAAAAGAGATGAAACACATAAGATATGTTTTGATTGATGAGATGAGCTTCATAGGGACAAAGTTACTATTGAAAATTGATGGAAGGCTATGTGAGGCCTTCCCGCACCAACAACACCTATAATTTTGTGGGATTTCAGTAATCATGATCGGTGACCTTGCCCAGCTACTGCTTGTGATGGATAGACCTATTTACACATCACACTCAACTGGAAAAACACTTTGGGACCAGTTCACAATTGTAGTCACCTTAGAAACAGTATTTCGTCAACAAGGTGAGACTCCAACACAAAGACAATTCTGTCAAATGTTGCAAAACATACGAAATGCAAAAGCAACACAAGAGGATTGGCAACTTCTAATGACACACACATACAAGCAACTCACCTCGACTGAAAAAGAATAATTCAACAATTCAATGCACCTATTCGCTACAAATGATTTTGTTAGAATCCACAATAGAAGAATGTTAAAATTGTTGAACCGTCCAATTGCAATTAGTACAACAACAAGCACCAGAACTGGGGCAGATAATGTAACTACTGATGAACAACTTGAAAAAAATGTATTGATTTGTAGAGGAAAACACATCATGCTCACAACCAATATATGGACACAAGCTAGACTTGTCAATGGAGCACTAGGTGAAGTTATAGAGATTGTTTACAGCCCTGGATCAAAACTGCCATAAATACCAATTTATGTTGTAGCAAGGATCGATAAATACAGTGGGCCACCATGGAATGAAGCTGATGCCAAAAGTGTCCTGATAATACCTATAGCATTGGGTAACCGAAGGCAGATCTCGCTTACAATGGCATGGGCTATTACCATACACAAATCCCAAGGCCTAACACTACAAAAAGAAACAATCAACATTGGAAAACTAGAAAGGCAAGGACTAACATTTACAACTATCTCTAGAATAAAATCATTGGACGGCCTTCGCATCCAACCAACTTTCACTTTCAAAAGATACTCCAAAATGCAAAATAATCCATACACAATTTTGAGGAAAAAAGAGGAGTCTCGATTACAACAACTATCTCTAACAAGTGTAGGTACACACCTCATGTACCTTTCTCCTTGACATCTCTCCCTACTATTGTCAGATCATCATTCCCACATTAAATAAGAATTCCAATTTTATAGATACCTGCTCCAGAGCATGAAAAAAATCAACTACAAGCATACATATCAGCCAAAAGCATCCACATCATCAACCACTACCTCATTTTGAATCTCTTATGGTAATTTTGTTTCCTATTAAAAGTACTACTATACATTGAATACGTATACACTATTGTACAGTTCAAGAAAAAAATGCCACATAAAATACTTTTTGTACTACACTAATACTTGGTCTAAATGAAGCATCTTTTGTCCATATTCAAATCTTCTTGCACTTCACCTGCAGTTGACTTAATCAATACATAGTTAATCTTACGAAACCCAACTTACAACAATTTAAACTTTCCTGTGAGTATATCTTGCTATCGGCGTAACCATTGCACCTCGAATAGGGTGCAAGTGCTAGTAATACATTTTCCTCTCATTAACACATTAATGAAGTATTGAGCAACATACATCAAATACCTTAGATGAAAAAATGTATAGCTCATCAATTTAAACTGGCTAACTATTGGTAACAAAGTTCATCACAATACACAAGGCTCAATTCTAGTTGTTGTATGAAGGGAGGGGCCTTACACAAATAGATATTAGATACTTGCATCAAGGGAGAAAGTCAAATAATCCAAATAAAACAAATACACAAGAAACATTTCCAACAAATTAAAAAAAAAAGATCAACACAAACTTCAAAACAAATGAGTGTTATATGCCAAGAAAAATCGTTAGAAGAAAAAGGGGATTGAATAACTCGAAACAAAAGGAGTAGAGCAAGAATAGACCCCATTCATCAAAAACTCAAACATAAATGAATTTAGAATCTTTCAAACCTTAGTTTCATGATCAAATTAGACAAATAATGGTCGAATCACATCCAATAGAAACAAAAAGGAAATCTAACTCAAGGAAAAAGATAGAAAAGATATATTGAAAAAATAATAAAAGAGTAAAAAAAGGTTTTAAAATAAATAAAGCTTAAAAGTTAAAATAATTGTAAATATTAATATTAGCAAATGACCAAAGAAAGAAAGTCAATATTGAAGAAAACACACATAGTCTAAGAATTAAACCCATTTGTTAACACCAAAAATTATCAATGTATTTAACATGAAATTACCAAAAAATATTAATGTATTTAATATGAAATGTAAAAAAAAAATGTTGACTTTAGGGGTATCCTCATGACCCAGCCCAACGTCCAACACGCCTTGCCTTGGTCTTACATATTTCCAAGTTGGGGCTTAGGAAGAGGTGAACTAAGGCAAGACTAATCTCCTAGGGATGCACACAATCACGCTAAAGAAATAAATTCCAAATCGAAGAAAACACATATTCTAAAAATTACACCCATTTGTTAACACAAAAGATATCAATGTATTTAGCATGAAATGTATTAAATTTTTTTTGTTGACTGAGGGGTATCCTCGCGACCCAACCCAACGTCCAACCTGCCTTGCCTTGGTCTTACATGTTGCCAAGTTGGGGTTCAAGAAGAGGTGAGTTGAGGTTAGAGTAATCCCCTGAAGATGCATGCAATCACTCACAAACCAAATCCATTAGGATGTTTTATAAAAATGTTATAACTATAAAAAATTTCAATATAATAAAAAAGATCAAAATAGACTTTGAAACAAATGACTGTTATACACTATACATGCCAAGAAAACTCATTAGGAGTAAATGGGAATTGAACAACTTGAAGCAAAGGAGTAGAGAAAACATAGACCACATCCATCCAAAACTAAAATAGAAAATAATTAGAATCTTTCAAATAATTTTAGTTTGCAATTTTAATGTCTATGAATGAAGAAAGTAGACAAATAAGGGTTGAATGCCATCTAATAGAAACAAAATAGAAATCTCACTCAAGGCAAAAGATAGGAAAGATATATATAAAAGAATAAAAAAGATAAACATGAGATTTAAAATAAAACAAATCTTATAAGTTAAATCATTTTTAAATATTAATATCAACAAGTGAACAAAGAAATAAAAGACCAAGATTGAAGAAAACCCACATAATCTAAGAATTAAATCCATTTGTTAAGAAAAACAACTATCAATCTAAAGCATGAAACATATTCAAACATAAATTATTTAATCAAAATATAATAAACTAGAACATAGTCCAAAGAAATTATGCTAATAGGTATTAGATACTTGCATCAAGAGAAAGTTGAATAAACCAAACAAAAAATACATAAACAAGAAATATTTCCAACAAATTGATAAAAAGGATCAAAACTTGATTTGAACCAACACCTAATGGTTTGACATCAATAGGGTTTAACCACTAATTCCAAAACTTGACCTCAACTTCAACATAACTCAAACACTATTCCATACTCTAATAAGATATAACAAAGTTTAGAGTTAAGGATTATTACCTAATACTCAAATAGGGTCATTTAAAATTTCTCTTATCTTGCAAGGCTTAATTAATGTTTGGGGAGAACTATACTATCATGATGATAATTAACTTGACCAAGAATAAATGCACCAAATTATCTCCACTTTCAATCCTTCCAATGTCAAGGACTATGAAACTCTATTATGGACCTTACTGTAGACATGGAAAATATAAAATTCAATCCAACACAATTGATCCTGATTACTAATGCCATTTCTTCCTGAATCACACTCTCAGCTTATCATCACCTTGTGTCTCTTAATTAGATAAATCATTATTTATTTAATTAGGTCTTTCTCCTCTATTGATTAAATTAATCACGTTAATTCAATTAACCCTAAATCCCTCTTTAATTAAATAATTCATCTTATTTAATTAAATCTCTAAAGTCTTCCCATTAAATTGAATAAATTAAAACTTATTTGAGTTAATCTAACATTATCCCCTTTAGTTAAATAAATAAATAAAAATTATCTAATTAATCACTTTCCTCTCAATTCTGATTTAAATCAACTCATAAATTTGAGTCAAAATTGTCAAATCATCTAATCTCTCATTAAATTGATCAAATCTTGATTAATTTAACCTCAATCACTAAAATCCTCTAGAGAATGCAACTTGCACAATAAATCAATTACTTTGATTTATTTAATTGCCTATTTTCTCTCAACATGGAATAAAGGAAGAATATTCCCTCAAATTTGAATTCAAAATCCAAGTGGATTTGTACATCCAACAAGGCATTCACTCCTCTTACATGTCCTTATGCATTGAGCCAAGTGGCATTTATTTCATTTCTCTTTCCCTCGCACATGTCATTTCCTCAATTTCAAATTTCAAACTAATTTCATTTATTAACACTTTGGCCAAAATGTGCACAACCTTCAACAATTCACATCTTGACAAGTGGCACTTGGCCATTGGATGTTGAATGATCCCACATTGCTAAAATCTTGATCATTCTTCCAATTTGAAATCTATAAATGAGAGACACTTCCTTTCATTCTATCATCCACAATTTGAGTAAACTTACTATACTCAACTTCATCCTCATCCATACTTAGAGAAAAGTTACTCTTTTCACATTGAGAGCTAATTTTGTCCATTTCATAGCTAGGTTATACCAAAATATCATCAAGGAGATTCAATCATCCACAAATTATCACAAAACTTATAAAGGAGTTGGGAAAGGGCCAATTTCGACACACCAATTGACACCAATTCCCCCATGGGATCAAGAGTTTGCTTGCTTAATTAGGATTTTACTTATCTTTACATGTTTTGTTTCTTCATTTTCCTATTTTAAGCATTGTAAATGCATTTCATGGGGAATCCTTGTTTTATCTTGCATATGAACCTAACTATGTGTTTATTTGTTGTGTTCATGAAGGTATAGGATTGGGGTTCACAATTTGGCGCTAGAAGGAGGGCCTGATTGGAGAAATTCATCACGTTTTTCCAAAATTCTATGACTTTTTGACATTTTTCTTCGCTTACAAGAAACTATGCCGCATACAATCCCGCAGCGCTATATTGCACCGTTTTCAGAGATGCGGCGATATATTGCACCGTTCTAAGCTCAAACTCCGCCGCAACTATTTTCTCGTGCAGGAATTTCAAAATTTCAAACCTCACCGTAGAACTCTTGAATCCAAACTGTGCCACATTTGCGCTCTTTGTTTTCTACAGAGCACCGCACTCAGTTGAGGTGCGATGCTATATTGCATCATGAGATTTCCAAACTGTGCCTCATTTGTTGACTACACTGCTGACTGACAGTGAAAAATTTAAATTTGATTTTTTTATTTTCACATGTGCTTTTTTATTTCTAACTTTTTGATCATCTAACTTATTTACTGTCTCTGCATCTTTTGATTTTGATCATTTTGTAGGTAAGAGCAAGGAAGGAAGCAAAATGGAAGGCTCCATTGTGACATCAATCTCATACTATACAAGTGTTTTTGAACACTATAGTGTTGTTTAACACTTTTAGGGGATTTTTAATCTCCCTTTTAAGAAATTTGTTATCTTTTTTGCTTTAGGGAACAATAAATTTTCTTTTGGGCTCTAAAAAGAACAACACAAACTTCCTTTCAAAATTTTGCAAACAAAGGTTTAAAAAGAACATTAGAAACAATTTTACTAGATTTGGTTGAGGTTTAAAAATTGAACAAGACAAATTCCACACTTGATTTGGTGCTTTGAAAAGAATTCACTTTTTCTTTGTGGACTTAAAATAAACAAGTGTTGTTTTGTTTTGTAATTATTTATTGAAAATAATATCATAAAAAAAGATGTATGCGCTTCTCTCACGCCTCACGACGATCTTGAGAATCAAAAGCTCTTTTGGTGATCTTAAGTTGAGTAAAATAATTGCCTCCACATTTTATTTTGGAATTAACATTGAACCAATCATGCAAGTGTGAGCATCGTATATTGCGAGTGTTCTCCCTTTGTTTTTCAATGAAGGTCGATTGAACTACGAGTTGCTTTGTTTATCTTAGCGGGCCTGCCTTGTGGTAAAAAGTAATCACCCAAGGGAATGACCCAACTGGGAACATGCTAAAGCCAAGTAACTTCCACCTAGGATATAAGTGAGGATATTGGAACAAAGGCCAATATCATGAGGATTATTCTGACGAGAAGGGAAACAATTATCTTTGGCTATACTAGATAGTCCCCATGAACGGAATGCCCGCATTAAAACCCCTTGTTTAGCAAAGGCTAAAATCCTATTTATTTGTTGGTGCAAAAATTCATGTCCTTTGAAGCCACCCCACGTATACATGCGGTTTTGTTGTAGAGATGAAAAGTAGGTGATGGGAGATTCATGGGTACTGATGGTTGGCTGACCCGAGAAGCGAGTGCACTATAAGGGGGAGCCTGTGTGG
The DNA here is from genome assembly GCA_007115665.2 of Sequoiadendron giganteum. Taxonomy (NCBI): domain Eukaryota; kingdom Viridiplantae; phylum Streptophyta; class Pinopsida; order Cupressales; family Cupressaceae; genus Sequoiadendron; species Sequoiadendron giganteum. The sequence continues at coordinate 168,560,631 of CM021105.1, forward strand.
TCAAGCATCTAATCATCTACACTAAATATGCGTAGCTGGATTCTTCCATGTGCGAACCCAACAAATACTATATTTTCAACCTAGGGATTGTACATGTTCTTGAAATCAAAACACCTTGCTTGGATCTAAAACATTGAAAAACAAACATTTGCAAAAGCTTCGAAATTTCAAACCCTTTGGAGGAAACAAATACCCTTGACAAATCCAAGTTCTCTTGCTTGCCCTAGGGATTCTATCCTTAGAGGTTTCTAAGTACTTGGGTTTAATCATCATTTGTTTCACTAAAGTCAACCTAAGAAATTGTAATCTTGAAACTTTGATTTTCACATAATGGACCTTGTGGAATGAAAAGGAATAAAGACATAGACATTTAGTTTGAAATCATAAATCAAGAAAGTGCTTTTGGTAAAAGGAACTCAATAAGCAAAGATAAGGATAATTGGACCTCACATGTGTTCTCTCAAATGATTTCCCGTAAAATCAAAATTCAAAAACAAAGGTTCAAGAAGCTTAGTCTAAAAGTTCATGAGGAGCATCTTGAAATACTTTTTGAAGTTAGAGAGAGATTGGTATACAATTTCTACAAGAAGGATTCAAAGAACAAACCAATTTTGTATAAATTCTATTATCAACAAAATCCTAAGCTTTTTGAAAGGTTTGCTTTTCTCACATAAGAACTATGGCATGTTCTTCAATACCGAGGTCTTGTAAGAAAGAGTCTTGTCTAGGTCAAGTCTAGGATCAAAATCATCACTCTCATCCACCTCTCCATCATCAGAATCAAATCTCATCTCACCAACAAACTCTTGAGAACTTTGAAACATCATTTATGCTAAACTTAAAGGCAAAATCAACATCACTTTGTTTGACTTAACACACCTAGTCAAATTATCAATCCTCTTGAACAAATTTACCTCCAGGATAACACAACTTCCTAAGGTCTACTAGTTCATAATCACTTTGATTGGCTTAACACACTTAGCCAATTCATTCTCTTGTGCAAGTTTTCTCTAGGATAACACAACTTCTAAAGGTTTACAAGTTCACCATCATTTTGTTTGGCTTAACACACCTAGTAAAACTATCGAAATCAAATCAATCCAAGCCCTAAAAAGTTTAGCATCACCCCTAAAATTTCTTCAAGAGTTTCACTCATTCACATCATCCATTTATCTCATTCCCATCATCACCCTTTGATCCTTGGGCTCTTCTAGTTCTTCTCCTTTTTGTGCCTAAAGATCAAGATCAAATGATTTCTATTTTATGGTCCAAACAACATCACAACACAAGAAGAACATGGAAATCACCAAATAAACATCAACTTCAAGTGACTAAAGTCAAGCAACCTTTGAAGTAAACCTTGCAAGATCAAGCAATCCCCCAAACAACTCCTCTCTACCATCATAAAATATTCAAGAGGAAGGCTATGAAGAGGACAACATTCATGATGACTTGAGAATGACGCAAAAGGAAATAACTGAAATGATTCAAAATCTCTAGAATCATAGAATTGTCAATGCCATGTTAAAACTTAGTCCCTCTTTATATATACACGTGTTAACGGAAGGAGGGGCCCAACTCTCTTCTGACCTTGACGTACGTACCAATGTAGAAAGGCCTCTTGCAAATATACCCCCAATGTCAATTCCAAACATCACTCAAGAGATTCCCCAAACCATATCAACAATCGCATCAACCCCACCAGTTGTTAACAAGGGCAGCGCCATATTTTGTGAATTACAAAAGCATCACCTTGTAAACAACAGAGACGTAAATACCAACACCACACCAGATAACTCCATCTCGGTGAATCCATGACACTCATATGTCCTGCTTACTTTCCATAATCATGCAGACTCATCCTCATTCCATGCAATGCCAATCTATCCGCTGAACATACAAACTTTTCTACCCATGATTTTACAAGGAGAAGGTGGTTTGTTCGGGACAACAGGAGTCATCAAGACCCATTCTCATCATCACTTTTCCAAGGGAACATACCATCATTCCCTCCATTACCACTCACATCTATATCACCTCTTAGGTTGGGTCTTCCCCCCCTACCCAGTGCTAGTTTCTCAAATCAAGGCAATCTGAGCATCACATTAAATCCTCTCCTTTTGCTAGCAGCATCACAACAACAGGTGAAAACCATTCAAGCTACCACGGTCAATACATCAACCAATCCCCAAATCAATCAAAGCATAGCTCCTTAGGGACCAAGCATCTCAATCACACCACCAACAATCCAAGTCTCGACTACCAACACAACCCTTCCGCCCGCCACAATAGTTAGCACCATTCCTAATCCACCACCAATCCCACCAAAAGATAAAGTGACGATTTCATTCATCACCATGATTCAGGCAGTCCAAAAGTCCACCCATCAAAGGGTACTTCAACAAAACCAACAAGTTGCACAGCAAGCGCAAGGGCAACTGGCTGCCCAACAAGCTGCATAAATTGCACAAGCACAACAACCACACAAGCCACGCAAGCAGCCCAAAAAGTACAAGCTCAAGCTCAATCCCAACACTAGGCTCAATAGGCGCAAGCACAATACCACCCATAGCTGCAAGCAATTCATCAACAAGCATACAAACAAGCCCTGTAAGATTTTTCAGGCACAACAACAAGCTAAACAACAAGCTTTGTTGGCGCAACAACAACTAGACCACTAATAGGATTTGTTGGTGCAATGAAAGCTAGACCAACAACAAGCTTTATGGGAACAACAAGAACTAGACCAACAACAAACTTCATTGGAACAACAATAGCAAGATAAAAAACAAGCGTTATTGGCACAAATGCAGGCATATCAATAGGCCTTAAACGCATAGCAAAGCTTGCAGCAAACCCCCACCAATACTCCTCTCATCAATCAAATAATGAAAACACCTCAAAACACATTCATCCCACCTCTTGATCCGCAAAATGATGTGGAAACACAAATAAAAGTGCTCTCACAACAAGTGCTGGACCTCCAATCGGGAAGAACAACCAGAATGTTAGGCAACTTGTGCCCCTACCTGTTTGATAGAGGTCTTACAATGGTACTGTTCTGAAAGGGATTTGAGATCCCCAAATTTGATAAATATAATGGGACGAGAAACCATAAAAATCATGTCAAGAAGTTTCAAGTGCACTGCATGGAGGTTGTATACGACGACACATATCTAATGCGACTTTTTCCTCAAAGTCTGACTGGTCCTGTCATAAAATGGTTTTCTTGCCTACCCATAAGCATCAAAAAATTTCAAGAAATCGTGGAAGCATTCCTTAAAAACTATGCATTCAACATGGGTGCAGACGTTAGTTTAGAAGAACTATCAATGCTTAAACAAAGAAAACAAGAGCTATTTGCATCCTTCTTGCAAAGATGGTGATCCAAGGACAATCAGAGCAAGTGGACCATGCTAGAAGAACAACAATTTTGCACAATCTTATCCAATCTAGATGAAAAATTGGCGTTCTATCAAAAAATTCAATGCATCACAATGTATGATCAATTGATCCCAAAGGCACTCAGTATTGAAAGAGCCCTTACTGTGCGAGGAGGCACAATGACATTTCCTCCACAACAGAACAACCGCCCATCCACCTGTTATAATGATAAACCTCAAACATGGTCGAGGAACAAAAATATCACAAATGACGGAGTGGTTGATGCTAAAGTGGTCATCAGTGCCTCTAAGTAGAACATCCAGACCCATCAACCACAAAATCACAATCGCAACAATGTGCAAACTAATAGAGTGGAACAACAACAACCGCTTCCTAACAACCAAATAAATAACTTGGACAATCAAGGAGGACCACCTCCCCGAAACAAGTATCCTCCCAAGCAGAAGTTCACAGCCCTTAAAGAATCAATTGAATCCATAATGAAGAAGTTGGTTAAGGAAAACCTTATCAAAATCTCCAACTCTAAGCAATATGTAGAACCTATGACAAAACCACCATGGTACAACAAAAATATCCTCTATGATTTTCACAAAATCAAGGGACACACAATCGCAAATTACATGAGGTTGAAAACATTATCCATGACCTCTTGGAGGATAAGATCATAAACATCAAACAACCAGCAGGAAATCGAAACCTTAAAATATACACGAATCCGATGCTGAATCATAATCAAGGAAATAACCAAGGGAACAACAAAGGGAAGAAAAAGTATGCTAGTACAAACCTTGTATATGAAGACATTGTCGCATGCATGGACAAGATAGTCACTGTCATTAGCATCAAAGGAGCTAATGCCGATTGTGGAGTCACCACACATGGTGACAAGGTTACTATTGCAGGAGCATCAAAGCCATCTAAGACCCCCATTTCAAATACAAAAGTTGTTCCCTACGATTATAGCATCATTGACCAGTTAAAAAGAACCCCCGCTCAAATCTCCATGATGGAATTATTGAAAAAAATTTCCGCGCATAGGAAAATCCTTAATGAAGCATTAGTTGCGTCCACCATCTCCACTACCCTTGATATAGAACAATTCCAGGCTATGGTTGGTAACATCATTACCCCAAATCTCCTCACCTTCTCTGATCAAGATTTCCCCGCCCAACCATCTCACAATCGTGCACTTCACCTTCAAGTGTTGGTTCAAAAAAAGAAATTCAAAAGGGTCTTGGTGGATGGAGGCACAGGCCTCAACATTTGTTCACTCAAACTCATAAAGAACTTGGGATTCTTGGAGGACTCCATCGACAAGAACAAAGGCATCGACATAAGAGCATATGATGACCAAGAAAGAGTGTCGCAAGGCACTATCAAAGTCCCAATCCAAGTGGGGCCAACTACCATGGAAACCACATGTCAGGTCCCGGACCTCAACCTGCCCTACAATATCCTCCTAGGATGCCCATGGATCCATGGAATGATGGTGGTCGCCTCAACATTCCATCAATGCGTCAAATTCCTATACCAAAATGAGGAGGTCACAATAAATGGTGATCCGAAGCCATTTGCCTATTGCAAAAACTTGGAAGCCAAGTTTTACAAAATTCCCCAAGTACCAAAAAATGATGAAGGCCCATCCACTTCTTATATAGATCCATCTAGCCTTGCCTCCACTTCTACGATAGAGACACCCTCCATCCCTGATATATATGACATCAAGCTCATGATCCGGGACAACGGGTGTAGAGATTACAAAATGAAGAAAAATGCGTTTGTTGTAGGATATTTACCACAATCTCCTAGGTCGCATGGGCAACCTCAATCAATTGAAACACCTGTCCATACTGTTAGGGAAGATCCATCTAGATTCCACCATTGGGAGGATCTAAGTCGGGAAAATGTGAATGAGGAATACATTTCAAGCATGCTATACCATGATGAAAGACCCACCCCCACTTTACCCATGGATGAAACCAACAAAGGATTACAAATAATGCTTGGTATGGGCTAGAACAGGAATGAAAGCCTTGGAATAAATAGTGATGGATGACTGGAGCCCATCATTGTAGAAAGAAGAATAAGAAACCTTGGCCTCAGATGTACCCCTTCAAGTATAACTATACGTGGCAAAGGAAATCCTAGTAGAGCAATCGGGTCTCCTCCTCAAGTATTGACATCCATCCTTCAACCACCTATATCCATAGGTATTCCCATAGATAATTTCATTTTTGACATAACTGATGTCTGCACCAGTAGTGATGATGAGGATATCGTAACATGCCTTCCCATGATTTTTGAGAACTCTTCCTTACTAATGATTAGTGTCTCACCCGTTGAGTCAAACCGCCAAATTCACAAGATAAACCTAGTTTACCCTCAACTCATCGACTATGACCAATGAGGACCACTGATTCTAGACACATTCGAGAACGATGAGGCACTCTTAGAATTCATGGGACTAAGGGATACAGTTCCATGCAAAGATCACAAGGCTAGGTTGGACATCATACTAGACACTCAGGCTTATTATGGGGAGACGATTGAGTCCTTCAGTTGCAAAAGAAAAAGAATGAGAATAATTTCAGGGTCATGGAGAGAAAACCACACTGTGGCACTCTCTACCCAAAGAATAGTGAAAATAAAGGATGCATCCAATGGTGAAAATCTCTATGAGGCACCGAAGTGGAGGATGAAGGATTCAATCTCCCCCCTACTGCACTTCATCAAGAGAAATTGACAGTTTTGGCATAATGGAGTAATCCTGTCAATCTGGGTGATGAGCCCAAAATATGCTCATAATTTGAATATCATGATGTATTTTTAAATATTCTTACCCTTTTTTTAATGGTTGTTTTAACTCTTTGATTATAATTTTTTTATCTAAAATCGGGTAGTATCCTGTGGCAACACATTCCTATATTCCTACAGCTTAATATCTTTGTGTGTCTATATTCATTGCCCTGTTTGACCTCCCAATTGACTGATATGATGCATGTGGTTTTTGGATAAATGAAATGGATTTAATGTGTGTGAATAATGAATTTGCATAGTGTTATTATATCCATGCTTTCTTTCACCTCTATCGCCATGTGTTTCACAGGTTGTTGAAAGATGCATGAACAAGTCAAAGTGCAGCAGATATCGACCCTACAGTAAATTCCATTTCCAACACGACATTGAGGAAGTTGTTCCAGCGAAGATTCTCTGTCTGGGTCGTTGGGAGGAAATCTAAATAGTCATCAATCTAGGAAGAGTGGAATGCTAGATTCTCTCTGAATCGGTTGAACATATATGCTTTCATTTATGAGAAGTCTTTTCCTCGGTATTAGGAAGTATTTATGTCCACTTCTTTCTTTGTTAGAGTTAGGTAGTTAGTTGCTTTTCTATAAATAAGTGTTCCTTCTGTGTGAGTGAACAAAGGAGATTAGATTGGATAAGATTAGACTAGACTAAAGACAAGAGAACAAAACAAAGTATGTTCAGATTATTATTATAATGAGAAACAAAGTTTTGTGTTAGTTTTCTTACAAACAGAGTGACCATGTATATGATTCCAAGTTTATGAATAAAAGCTGATGAAGTTTTGAGTTCAATTCTTGCATAAATTGGTTGATGCTTGCTAAGGGGTTCCACTTAGTGAGTATGTGTAGTTAGTTGTTTATTTCATGTTGTTTATCAGTTAGAATTTCAATCTCGAAAGTTTCAATGCAAAATCAGTCTTATATTGTTCCTACAACATAAAGAATCCATCCCTATGTTTGTTCCTGCAGCATAAGACCAGTTCATGGTTTGTTTCTCAATAATAGTTGTCATAATTTCTGCTTTAATTAAGTTATGCTTAAGTTAAGAAGACTTTTCCTTACGTTCCTGCATCATAAGTAGAATTCCTTCCAAGCAGTTATTTCGAGTAAATTGTGGCTAAAATTGGTTCTTAGTGCACATACAATGCTGCTCCATTTCAAGTATACATTCCTTAGTTTGACAATGTAAATGAATGACCATAAGAAGATGTTAGCCACCTACTGGAATGTCCAATTCCTAGGTTAGGATTTGCCATGAATTTTATATCCTTTTGTGGGCGACAACCATTTTTGGCGCCGTTGTTGGGGATGGTGTCAAGCTAAGAACCTGTCATAGTCATTGTTAGTAGTACTTTAGTGTGATTATTCTAGAATTTTCAAATTCCTTCAATTTTTAGTTAAGTTCGTTACATGCATAGAAGAAGAGACGCTCTAGGAAGATTCCTCCCAAACCTTCCATTCACTGATAAAGTTTTTGAACCAGCTTATAATCTATTTGAGGAAGGAGGAGACCAAGATATCAATCCATTTGCTGAAGACCTGCTTGCTGAATTTCCCTTTGACCTAGCTGACGAAGAAACTCAAGAAAATCCATTTGCTTTGATACTCTATCAAGCAAATATGGCACAAAATCCACCTAATCAACCTCCTGCTTTTGAATTCCCTATCATAGCCCAACAAGATAATGATAACCTAAAAAATATTCATTCTTCATTACTTTCCAAGTTCTATGGATTAGTTACAGAGGACCCAGACACTTTCTTGTTTGAGTTTGACATCCTCTGTCAAAGCTATGATTACACTTCAGATGCTCACAAGCTGAATTTATTTCCTGCTACTTTGAAGGAGGGAGCTCTTAGATGGTTTATGAGTTTGGGAAGAGATGCTGTCAATAGTTGGGCAGTCATGCAAACAAAATTTCTTGAGAAATAAAAGGAGTATTGTAAGAGTGGTAGTAAGGGTGATGATATATTCTGAATTCAACAAAAGGAGGAAGAAATCCAGAAAGATTATATCTCAAGGTTCTTGTTTTCCTTGAAAAATAATTCAGACCATACTCTCAATGAAGAATCTCAGAAATTACTTTTTTTGAGGGGAATCAATGATGCCTGTATTGATGCCCTAGATCTGATGGGAGGAGGAGATATAACCCAAGTGCCTTGGGATGATATTAAGTCCATATGTCACAACTACTCTCGAGCAAATGTCAAGAAGGGTAGAGGTCGTTAAGCTACAGTGGGAAAGTCTTCTACTAATGGAGTTTCACGGATGGAGATCTCAAATTTACTATCTGATTTCAAGCAAGATATCATAAACAACATGGCTACACAGTTGGATACTATGCAAGCTCGGAAGAAACATGAGGAAACTGAAGCATTCTTGGCTGAGTTATGTCCACATTGTTGACAGGAGAAATGTGACTATAGATGTAAGATGGTGGCTAACCTGGAGGCTAAGCAATTACCTACTGATTTTAAGGCAGTAGAGGGTGATGATGACCAAGTATTCTACATTGCACAAAGGCGCCCATGGGCTCGAAGACAAAGTATGCCTCAAGACCCTTTAAATTTTGGTAATCCTTACTCTAATTACAATAACCAATGGCAACCTACATATGGCCCATCACCACATTGGAATACCTCTCAACCACACTGGCCTAACTCCCAGAGTCCTCAATGGAAATATCCTCAAGGAGGTTGGAAACAACCACAAGGATAATGGACTCCACCCCAAGGTAACTGGCAGCAAAATCCTCAATGGAGAGGTTCTCAACAATGGCAAAACCAATCCCCTATATTTTTGCAATTTCAGCAGCCACAACCTTTGGCCCTCATGCCACCTCTTGTGGAACCTGCAACAAATACTGGCCCTCCAAAACAAATGCCTATGCCTACTCAACCATTGCGAAATCCTAATAATAGGCAGCAACAACAACAACCTATGTATTTTGCAGAAGCCAATCAATATCCAGCTTATGCCCTGAATATTAATGATATCCATATTAGGTGTGGAACCACTCTACCTGCTCCACAACCACCAACAATTACTGAGATTCTAGATCCTACCTCTTAACAACCTACTGATCCTGCATAACATATACCTATATCAGATACTGTCTCTAAGGAGCCTATCCTGCAGAATCAAGCCAAACCACCTTTTCCTCAGAGATTGCAAGTCACTACACCCAAGTCTATGGAAGAGCCTACCTTTGATATTTTGGATTAGCTAAAGAATGTACACATTCAAATTCCCCTCTTTCAAGCCATTAAAGATGTTCCAATTTATGGGAAAACCATTAAGGAGGCCTATTTGAAGAAACCCAGAAGAAAGAAAAAGGATCCCCAAACTATCCATGTTCTAGGACATTTGGCAGATATTATGTTAGGGAAGGTAGTTATGCCAAAATATGCTGACCCTAGGAGTCCTGTGGTACAAATAAATATTAATGGTCAGATAGTAAAAAAATTTTTGGTTGACCTTGGTGTAGCCATCAATGTAATGACCAAGCATACTACAGAGTATTTGAATATCCTAACCATTAGGTCTACACCTACCGTCCTACAACTTGCTAATAGTTCCACAGTAACACCTGATGGCATGGTAGAAGATATAATTGTCAAACCTTGAGTCTTGGGAATACCCATCAGATTTCACCATATTGTCCACTAAGGCAACTTTGGGAGGATATCCTATCATCCTAGGTAGACCATGGTTAGCCACAACTGATGCTTTTATAGGATGTCGTTTAGGAGACATGACAATTTCTGATGGTTAGTCAATAAAGAAATTGACTTTATACCCACCTGCCCAGCCTTAGCCAAACTTGTCTTAGCCAATTTGGCTAGATTTAGGTGAGGAAACTAAAGAAGTCAATTCATTGGCTTAGCTAATGATGTTGCAAACTAATCCATTTTCCCAGCTTCAGAGTGAGGATGACCTACTTTTACAAATTTTGCAGTCCAACTCTGATATGAGTAGCCCATCTGTTTTAGACAACTGTCCCCAGCAGTGCTTCCTACAACAACTAAATCGTGAGAGCCTGCCACTTAAAATTCTTGCAATTTATCAAAATTTGCTTCCACAAGAAATAAAGACACCACCTTTATAAGTAGACTCCATGAATGATCTTACCAAGCAAATAGAGCTGTCTCCAGGCCACTGTCTAAATATCAATAATAAGCTGCCTCAATCTCAACAAACTGCCCTAGTCACAATGCTGCAAGATTAACACAAAGCTTTTGCATGGGACTATGGGGATATGAAGTGAATAGATCCTCAACTCTGTACTCATAAGATCTACATTAAGGAAGACTGTTCACTTGTTAGGCAGCCTCAAAGAAGGATAAACCCAACACTCAGGGAAATAGTTAAAACTGAGCTCCAAAAATTGCTTGATGCTAGTTTTATCTACCCCATCTCAGATAGTCAATGGGTATCTCCATTGGTGATCGTTCCTAAAAAAGGTGGAAAATGGAGAGTTTGTGTAGACTACAGGGAGCTGAACACAACAACTAAAAAGGATCACTTTCCACTGCCATTTGTTGATCAAGTGCTAGAATCATTGTCTAGTAAAAAGTATTTCTCTTTTTTGGATGGATATAGTGGGTATAATCAAATTAAAATTTCCCCTGGGGATCAAGACAAAACAATTTTTACCTGTCCATGGGGAACTTTTTCCTACTTTGTCCTACCTTTTGGCATGTGTAACACACCTGCAACATTTCAAAGGGCAGTAATTAGTATTTTTTTTTACATTTCTCATGATTCTATGGAGATCTACATGGATGAATTCACCACTTATGGAGTTTCTTATGAAGAAGCATTAGCAAATTTGGAGAAAGTGTTGAAAAGATGTAAGAAACACAATTTGTCATTGAATAGTGAGAAGTGTTTTATGATGATGCAAAAAGGAATTGTTTTAGGCCATCATATCTCTCCAGCAGGAATTCAAGTTGATCCTGCAAAAATAGAAGTCATTCTAACTTTGCAAACACCTATGAAACAAAAGGATGTTGGAAGCTTCTTAGGACATGTTGGATATTATAGAAAATTTATCAAAGATTTCAGCAAAATAGCCAGTCCCTTGTATGCCTTGCTGACTAAGGATTGTGAATTTAACTGGACTGAGGCCTATGACAAATCTTTCATGGAGCTTAAGAACTTACTTACTAAGGCACCTATTCTTCAAGGACCCAAGTGGAGTCTGCCCTTTCAGATACACACATATCCTTCTAATTATGCCATAGGGGCAGTTTTAGGACAGAAAGAGAATTCCATAGAGCATGCCATATATTTCATTAGAAAAAACCTTCAAGGCCCAGAATTAAACTATACTGTCACAGAGAAAGAATTGCTAGCAGTTGTGTATGCCCTGAACAAGTTTCAACATTATGTCACTAGTTACCAAATATTTATTCATACGGATTATGCAGCAATAAGGTACCTCATGAATAAGCCTGCCATATCTGGCAGATTAGCAATATGGCTCCTATTGTTGCAGGAATTTGATATCATAGTTATTGATAAGCTAAACAGGGCAAATGTGGTGGCTGATTTCTTCTCAAGAATTCAAACAACTACACCTGCCACCTCTGAGGTAATTGATGATAACTTTCTTGATGAACGTCTATTTTCTATTGCTACTCAAACTCCATGGTATGCATATATTGCAAATTATTTCGCTGCCAACAAAATTCCAGCTCACTTCTCACCAAAGGACAGGAAGCTATTGATTGAGAAAATTTTTAACTTTTCATGGATTTTAGACTGTTTATTTTACACAGGACCTGACCAAGTCATGTGAAGGTGTGTTAGAGAAGATGAGACTTATGAAATTTTGCATGTTTTTCATGATGAGCCATGTGGTGGGAACTTTGCATCCAAGAGAACATCAATGAAAGTGCTTAATACAAGGTACTATTGACCCACACTACACAAGGATGTTGTAGCCTACACCAAAAAATGTGAAAAATATCAATGAATGGGGAGACCAACTAGGTCTGATGAAATGCCCCTGTATCCGCAAGTGGTAGTCAATCCCTTTGATAAGTGGGGCATGGATTTTTTTGGGCCTATTGATCCTCCATCCAATGGGAAATCCTACATTTTGGCTTGCACTGATTATGTAACCAAGTGGGTGGAAGTGAAAGCAATGACACATGCCCATGAGAATAAAGTTGCTGAGTTCCTGTATGAGCAAATTTTTACGAGGTTTGGAGTTCCAAGGGGACCTGTTACTGATCAAGGAGCTCAGTTTACATCAAACTTAATCACTGCATTGATGAATGATTACAAGATGAGACACAAAAATTCAAGCCCCTATCACCCTCAAGCCAATGGTTAGGCAGAGATTACCAACAAAGAATTAGAGGAAATCCTTACAAAAATAGTACAGTTACACAAAAAAGATTGGAGCAGTCATCTTCTAGAAGCAGTTTGGGCCTATAGGACAACATGGAAAGCAACTACAGGGTTTACCCCTTTTGAGTTACTTTATTGCAAAACTGCCATGTTGCCAATAGAGTTTGACCATAAGACCTTAAGGAATGCTCTTTAGCTTAACATTGATCTTTCAAAAGCTCAAAAGGAACACCTCTTATAGCTGAATGCATTGGATGAGATAAGGAAAGCTGCCCTACAACATACTGAAGCTATGTAGCAGCAGAGGAAGAAATGGCATGGCCACAATATCAGAACTAAGCATTTATCTGCCGGTGATTGGGCGCTGCTCTATGACTCCAGGTACAAGTAAAATCAAGGTAAACTCACGACAAGATGGCTTGGTCCTTATGAAATAGAAAATGTGTTTGATAATGGTTCAGTTCAGTTGGCTACAATAGATCATGTCCGATTCAAGCTATTGGTTAATGGACACCGTCTTCAGTTGTTTCGTAAGCCAAAATCCAAAGAAGAATTTATGAAGTAGTTTATTTCAGATGTAGCCACTGATCTTCCTACAGTGAAAGGATCTAGAATTTCTCCTGCAACATCTCTTTAAAGTACTATGTTGCATGTCCATAATAAAGGTTTTATTTTTAAGGAAGCCACTTTTTCCATCACCATCCATCACCATCATTCATTCCATATTTATTTTCTATGTCACCCATCCATGTCACCCATCCTACTGTACCACCTTCATTTATGGTTTTTGTTCCAACGGTCATTTCAGATTGTGCTGTGATATCTCCCAACATATGTAAGTATTTATTGCAAGGTACGTGATATCTTTTATTTGTCACATCATTTATTTATTTCATTTATTCATTGATTGCATTGTGTCTATCAGTCATTACTACCTGTTCTTCGCCTATACTTTTGTACATGTGTGGACACATGCCACATTTTAAGTAGGGGGCAAGGATAATCTATTTCAAAACTTTTTCTTTTGCCATTTCCATGTCTGTTAAAGATAGTCTTTTGTACTTGCCAAGAACGACTGTGTTCTTTTACCCTGATCAACAAGTTAACTGCTTAATTTAAGTAGTTTCTAAAAAAATCATTGCATGCAATTATCTTTTGTATCATTCTTGGTAAGTAAAGAAAGGTAACAAGTTGAAAAGAAAGACGCAGGGCGAAGAGAAAGTGTTTTTCAAATTTTCAGAAGAAGTTGAGTTTCAAGAATTTTAGTAGGGACAATTTATGAAAATGGGTGGTCAACTAGTAAGGCATAAGCCAGAAGCTCATGAAGCCTTGATGCAAGATCCTCAAGTGGTTCAGGCATTCAGTATTTGCGGATGGCTGAATCATTTTCTGAGGATAGATTCCTTTAATGAGGAAGTTGTAAGTGCATTTTTGAGAACTCTTTCAGAGGGAGAATCTACAATGTGGGGTTTAACAGTAGTCATTACAGAAGAGAAGATTGCTGAAGTAACTGGGCTTCCGGCAACAGGAGAGAACTTTCCTTTAGGGAGGGACGCTATCTCTTCTAGGGCAGAATTCACATTGCCAACAGATGGACCCTTAGAGGTTTCAAAGAAAGGATGCAAATGGGTGTCACTGCCTTACCCATATTCAGAATATGCCTCCTTCATAATCAGGTATTTGACTTGTGAGGGACGTTTTTCCTATTTGCATTCTTATCATTTTAAACTATTGAGTCATATGAGGCATGGTTTAGTTGTCAATGTCCCAAACTTTTTGTTAAACCTTTTGGAACGTAGTGCCCATCAAACCCAGAAGGGTAAAAAAAACTCTATCACCCATCATGCCCTTATTAAATTATTGATTGAGCATTCCCTGAGGGATGTATCACCCCTTTCTTGGCAATAATTTGTTGCCCAAAAAGGATTGCAATCACTAGAACCTCCTAGAGCACTCCCTGCACAACCCAAGAAAAAGAAAAAGAAAAAGAGAGTAGAATCTACGAGTAGGGAAGCAAAGCAAGAATCATCTGCTCCTGCAACACCTAGTCCTACAACCTCCACACTTGATCCCTGTATGCAAGTAAAAACTAGGCCTGCTACAAAAAAATAAAAGGGAAAAAAAAAGTAGGAGATTCATCTAGGGCTGAACAAACCCCAAAAACCAGACCTCATACACAAAAGTAAAAACGTGCTACCCTACATTTCCATGCAGCAACACTTGTTGCCACCACAGTTTCATCATCTTCCTCTCTTGCTGAGTCCGAATCCCCTAGGAAAGTTAGAAAGAGGAAAGTTGTGAAAGAACCTCCTGTGACTACTACATTGCCTAAGAGAGCTTCAACAAGGAAACAAAGTAAAATTACCTCAACCTCCATCCAACTAGAAATTATAGTCATTTCTAAGGAGTCTGAGGAGCTTTTTCATGATGATTCTCAGAGTGTATATGAGAATGTTCCACATAGTTCCTCTATTATTCCCGAGGAATTGCAAACTGAAACAGAGGAAGTTGAGGAAGAACAACATGGTTGTAGTAATGAAAGGAGGATGCAAAATCTTAATGATTTGGCTGATGCAGTTGAGAAAATTTTAGGAGAAGCACAATCTCCTCTTGAGCAGCAAGAGGAATAAAAATTTGAACAAACTGAAGTATTCAATGAAACTCCATTGCCATCTAAACCTTGTCGTGCACTGGTTGTGTATAAAAGAACGCTGCTGATTGAATACTTAGAATATATTAAGATAACCTGGAGGCCTTTTACACTTCAGAATTTGAGTTTCCGCCATTTGGCTAAAACTAAACTTCAACAAAGTCTTTGGGAAGAAGAGAAGAAGAAATTTAAAAAAGAAATTGAAAGACAAAAATAGGAAATCCAGGAAATGAAGGAGAAAATGAATGAAATGATGAAGGTAGCTGGACAAAATATGGAATGTAGACCACCACCTAGGGTATATGCAATGTGCCTTAAAGAGCAATTTTTGTGGTTCCAATTAATGAGAATTTCCAAAAATTTGGACATTCACTCAGCTAAAGAATTTTATGATGCATATCAAAAAACACCCAATTGGCTAACAAATTCTTTATGTGAATTTTATTTGCATGGTTTGTTAATCCCCTTTGAAATAGAATGGAATCCGCTTCTCTACATTGGTGACATTCATCTGAGGTCACTTATGTCTTGGGCGGCTAATGAAATTAACTATGGGAAACAATTAGAGGATTATGAGGAAGCTGAAAGGAAAGAACCTATTCCCCTACGACCTGAAAGCTCAGATCCTCAAACAGTTATGAGAACTTGGTTTACTGTTGCATATGGATTCTATGATCCTGCAACAAGAATAAAAATATTTGATCTCAGGAAGCAGGTGTATGATGAATTTAAAGACCAAACACATTTGTTTTGGAAGCTTTCATCTTCTAGAATTAAAACAAGATGGGAGAAACTGACTGTTGGTCTGAGAAAATATGAGCTTCATAGCCCTCTGAACTTTAGAGTAGCCATCAGAAGGTCAGAAAGGTATATACAGTTGGGTCTCCAGGAAAGGTTTGAATTATGGTTGCCATTAACATTTCGACCTCTGGTATTGATGTGGCTACTGTACCCTTATTTGGCTAAAAATGTTAATGACGATACATAAGCTCGCAAGTATGAAAGATGGAAAAATTACAAAGGCTTCTACTACAAGTTTGAAACTTCAATGCAGGACCATGCTACTCCTACCGATTTCAGAGAAACAACTAGAAAGCTTAATGCTGGAGGACCATCATTAGGATTAGTAGGGGGCAAATGATGAGCCAAAAATATTCTCATAATTTGAATATCATGATGTATTTTTAAATACCCTTACCATTTTGTTAATGGTTGTTTTAAATCTTTGATTATAAACTTTTTATCTAAAATCGGGTAGTATCCTGTGGCAACACATTCCTATATTCCTGCAGCTTAATATCTCTATGTGTCTATATTCATTGCTCTGTTTGACCTCCCAATTGACTGATATGATGCATGTGGTTTTTGGATAAATGAAATGGATTTAATGTGTGTGATTAATGAATGTGTATCGTGTTATTATATGAATGCTTTATTTTGCCTCTATCACCATGTGTTTCGTAGGTTTTTGAAAGAAGCATGAATGAGTCAAAGCATAGCAGATCTCGGCCCTGCAGTAAAGTCCATTTCCAGCATGACATCGAGGAAATTGTTCTAGCGAAGACTCTCTGTCCGAGTCATTGGGAGGAAATCTAAATTATCATCAATCTAGGAAGAGTGGAATGTTAGATTCTCTTTGAATCAGTTGAAAAAATATGCTTTCATTTATGAGAAGTTTGTTCCTCGGTATTAGGAAGTATTTATGTCCACTTCTTTCTCTGTTAGAGTTAGGTAGTTAGTTTTTTTTCTATAAATAAGTGTTCCTCCTGCGTGAGTGAACAAAGGAGATTAGATTGGATAAGATTAGACTAGACTAAAGACAAGAGAACATAACAAAGTATGTTCAGATTAGTATTATAATGAGAAACAAATTTTTGTGTTAGTTTTCTTACAAACAAAGTGACCATGTATATGATTCCAAGTTTATGAATAAAAGCTGATGAAGTTTTGAGTTCAATTCTTGCATAAATTGGTTGATGCTTTCTAAGGGGGCCCACTTAGTGAGTATCTATAGTTAGTTGTTTATTTCCTATTGTTTATCAATTAGAATTTCATTCCTGAAAGTTTCAGTGCAAACTCAGTCTTATATTATTCCTGCAACATAAGGAATCCATCCCTGTGTTTGTTCTTGCAACATAAGACCCGTTCATGGTTTGTTTCTCAGGAATAGTTGTCATAATTTATACTTTAATTAAGTTATGATTATGTTAAGAAGACTTTGGCTTACATTCCTACATCATAAGTAAAATTCCTTCCAAGCAGTTATTTCGAGTAAATTGTGGCTAAAATTGGTTCTTAGTGCACATACAGTGCCGCTCCATTTCAAGTATACGTTCCTTGGTTTGACAATGTAAATGAATGACCATAAGAAGATGTTAGTCACCTACTAGAATGTCCAATTCCTAGGTTAGGATTTTCCATGAATTTTATATCCTTTTGTGGGCGACAACCACTGGGAACAAAAGCAACACCACAAATCACCTTCTATGCTGAGTCACTTCTGACAGAAGAACAAGAATTATTGGCTGCATGTCTAAAAGAAAAAAAAAAGGTGAATTTTTCATGGACCTATGCTGATATGCCAGGTCTCAATCCAAAAGTTGTGGTTCATCACTTGGTTGTTTACCATTGAGCAAAGCCAATAAGACAAGAATTAAGAAAAATGCACCCTCATATAGCCTTGCTAGTCAAGGTAGAATTATAGAAACTCCTGGACGTCGACTTCATACACCCAATTGATTATCCGAAATGGGTATCCAATCTTGTGCTAGTTTCAAAACCAAATGAGGGCATCCATATTTGCACTAACTTTAGAGACCTCAACAAAGCGTGTCCCAAGGATGATTTTCCACTACCTAACATTGATATGATAGTGGACATGACGACCAGACATGAGATGCTATCACTGATGGATGGATTCTCAGGGTATAACCAGATAATGATCGTAAATGAGGACCAACATAAGATGACATTTACATGTCCATGGGGTACCTACTGTTAGAACATGATGCCATTTGGGCTAAAAAATATAGGGGCGACATATCAAAGGGCCATAAAACTAATATTTCATGACATGATACACAAAACTGTCAAAGATTACATGGATGATATATTGGCCAAATCAAAGAAAAAAGAAGATCACATAGCAGCCCTAAGTGCCATTTTCAACAGGCTGGAGTAGTACAAGGTCAGACTCAACCCCAAGAAAATGTGTCTTTGGGGTACAATCAGGTAAACTTTTGGGATACATAGTATCAATGAGAGGAATAGAGGTGGATCCCGCCAAGGTCAAAGAAATCCTTGACATGGAAGCACCAAGGACACTAAATTAGCTCAGAGGCCTGCAAGGTAGACTCCAATCCATTTAGAGATTCATAGCGCAACTGGTGGATAAATAGATTGCATATTCACATCTACTCCACAAGGGAGTAGCATACAAGTGGGATGACAAGTGCAAACAAGCATTTAGAAAAATCAAAGAATATCTACTTACGCAACCAGTTTTGATGCCACCTATTCCAAGAAAACCATTGATTCTATATATTTCAGCAACCATGACAACACTCGGTGCTCTATTAGCCCAACATGATAAAAATGGAAGAGAGAGAGCGATATATTACATCAGCAGGACAATGGTAGGGCATGAGCTCAACTACACACCAATAGAAAAATCTTGCCTGACAGTTGTGTTTGCGACCCAAAATTTTAGATACTACATGTTGGCTCATCAGATCAAGGTAATCGTAAAGATTGATCCACTAAAATATTTGCTCTATAAAGCTAGTCTCACAGGACGAACAACAAAATGGGTTATGATATTGACAGAAAATGATATTGAATATGTAGAGTGCAAGGCTATCAATGGGCAGGTGATTGTAGACCAACTAGTAGAGGCTCCAATCTATTCAGAGAATCCACTAATATCAAAATTTCCAGATGATTCCATCTTCAATCTTAGCACAACCAATCATTGGAAACTCTACTTTGATGGCTCGTACACACAACATGGATCAGGAGCTAGAGTTTTCTTCATCACCCCACAGGGGGACTGTATTCCTAGATCCTACAAATTGGCATTCCCTTGCACTAACAAAATTGCAGAGTATGAGGCTTTAACCATAAGTCTCAAGATTGCAGCACAATGGCGAATCATGGCACTAAAAGTTTACAGGGATTCAAAACTTATTATCAATCAAGTCAATGACGAGTACCAAACTAAGGATGACAAGATCACACCATATAAGAATCTAGTAGAGAGCCTCAAAGAATCATTTATTGATATCACCTTTGAACAAATATTGAGGGCTAACAATAGAGCAACTAATGCCATGACAACAATTGGATCCTTACTAGATATTCGTCGCAATGTTTCAAAACATGAATTCTTGGTAGAGCAGCTTCTCATACCCACATTTGAATTACCAGAATCTGAATATGTGTGTGAGCTTTTGGTCTCGGTGATCCCTAGTATCACGACATCTATACCTACCTAAGAATAGGAGTCCTCCTAGCTGACATTACCCCAAACCTTAAACGAGATTTTGTCAAAAGGTCCTTAAGTTTTGTCATCCTAGGAGAAACCCTCTATCGTAGGAGCATTGAGGGAACCCTTTTGTATCGCTTAAATCTTGAGGAGGCCCTGACTTCTTTAATTGGAGTACATAGTGGCACTTGCGGTTCACACTCGAGTCATATGACCTTGGCCAAGAAGTTGCTAAGAACCGGTACTACTGGCCAACAATGGAAAGAGAGGCATATAAATTTGTCAAAAAATGTTTACAGTGCTAGTAGCATGGAGACCTTATTCATGCACCAGCTCGAGAACTCCATCCTACTGTTATAGCATGGCCTTTTTCACAGTGGGGGCTCAATCTCATAAGAAAAATCACACCCACCTCATCCAATGGCCATAAGTTCATCATCACTACCACAGAGTATTTCACATAGTGGGTCAAAGCTATTCCCATGACCTACATAACAGGAAAACTAATTTCCAAGTTCATTATGAACTATCTCATTTGCCGATATGGTGTCCCCCAATCTATTATCTCTAATAATGGGACACCTTTCAAGAATCAGGATGTCAGAGACCTATGCAACAAATTCAAAATCCAACATCGTTTTTCCACTATGTACTATCCCCAAGGTAATGGCCAAGCAGAGGCTACCAACAAAACTATTCTAAAAATTCTTAAAAAGACAGTCAATGATTCTAGTTGTGACTAGCATCTGCAGCTAAATCCTACCTTATGGGCCTACCATACTAATATCTTCTCGCCAAAAGGCACCACCCCATTTTCCCTGTTCTATGGATAAGAAGCCATCCTCCCAATTGAGATCGATCTCCCATCACTGAGAATATAATTGCAAAACCTCATTACAGGTGGAGAATACAGGGTCTCATGACTGCATGAGCTGGAGTTATTAGATGAACGACACATGAATTCCCTCAACCATCTACAGGTTCAAAATTTCCTGAAACATAACTATAATAAGAAGATCAAGAGGCGAACCTTCCAAGTCGGTGAACTTGTGCTAAAAGATAACCAGAAGAACGTGCCGAATTAAGAAAGCAAAGGAAAATTTGAGCCCAACTGGTTGGTACCTTTCGTCATCATAGCCAACTACAAATTAGGAGCTTATCAACTATCAACTCTAGAAGGCAAGCCTCTACTAGAGCCCCTAAACAACTCCCATCTCAAAAATAATTATGCCTAAAATCTTGCAAGGTATAGAACCGAAAAATACAAAAAATTAGAAAATATCTTGAAAATATGGTCACCCTAATGAAAACCTAGCAAACAGGCATCTTGGTGACAACAAAAAAAAACAAAAATACAAAAATCCAAAAAAATCATAAAAAAGGATTGAAAACAGTAAAGAAAAAAATCGCCCTCTAGTGAAAACCACTTTGGTGGCACTTTGGACAAGTACCTTGGTGAAAACTTGGCAAACAGGCACCAAGCATAAATAAAACACTCTCTATTCCACTAGGATCTACATGACTCACTCATCCATTATATCCCATCACATTTCATCAATCTTCCTTCCATACATCCGTTCGCATCTATACCATAGCCTGATCTTGTGCTCGTATCATATCCCACCATAGTACTACTTGGCATATTCCTAAGGTCAGTTTTTCCTAACTTTATTGAAGTAGTATATAACATCACATTGGGGGAATGTTCATGTACCTACATCGGATCATATTCATGTATATTCTTGTGATCTTCTCAAAACATCAAAAAATCCAAAAACATTCAGAAACTCAAAAATTCAAAAACATCCAAATCATTCAAAAACCAAAACATGTCAAAATCCACAATAAAAATAAAAATAGTCACCTTGTATGAACTACGTCATCTCTGAGCTTGAATGTAGGCAAGGTTGATCTTTTATCATCCCTCGAGACACCCTAGGTCAGTCCTTTACGTGTCTGTCACAATAATTTGGCAATCCATTTGCCCATCTATCTCATCATTGAGTCAAGTGTGTCATCAGTCGAACTACATGGTGTTTGCGTGTATAAAATAGGAAAGGATAATCTACAGATCAGCTCCCTAGACCCCTATGATAGGTCTTCAAGTTAGTCTCTTCATCGTAAATCTCAAAAATCCAAAAACATTGAAAATTTCCAAAAATACCAAAAACAGACTCAAAACATTTGAAAAACCCAAAATGGTGCATCCATCTCATCTCGCTTTCAACCACGTTTGTCTCATTCCTAATAAATCAATCGTCTCCATCATCCTTTGGTAAGTTAGTCAGAAGCAAGTCTAGCAGGTTCAAAAAGTGAACACCTTAACCGTCAAAAGTCTCAAGTCTAAGTCAGTAAGCATGCAAGTTAATCAACTCGAAGTATCAATAGCTTATCATCCAATCAGTCCCACCGAAACCCTGATCAAAACATGTCCTAGGATGTAGCTTTCCCATGATGGACATAAGCATTAGGTACCTTGCAGTAGTTTAGTCTTGGCTAGCGGTACGAAGAATATTAACTTGATTGTTTACTTTATTTGGTCTTTTGACTTATCTTATTTTTGCACTCATTCCAAGCACATCTCGACGACACCTAAAAAAAAAAGGTTTAGAGAGAAAGGAACAGGGCAATGATCATTATCTTTTTTATCTGATGTGCTTGTGGGATACTCTTGTAAAATAATTTAGTCATGCATGTTTTGTTTGGTTTTTAGGGAAGGTGTTTTAGGTATCTTGTTGACCACATAGGAAAGCTTGTTTTTTTATGTTTTGGCCCAACATGTTTAGAATGTCTGAACTGCATCTTGAATGAGGTTTTGTATGCTAAGTGTGAATAGGAATACTCCTATCTGATTGTCAAGTAAAATTCCATCACACTAGGTAACACACCATCCTAGTTCTTTATACCTCAATGCATCGTACCTATGTGTGTTATCAAACATAACGTAATTAGCCCTTGGAAAACCCCGATTCTTGGTAAGAAAATCACCATCATTCTAATAACTCATTGACTCTAAGTTCTTCTATCTTCTTTCCATACTAACATGGTATCATGACAGTTAATCAGAGCATCGCCAATGCATACACCCTGCATCCACCAAATCATCAACATAAATGCATATCATATCATATAGATCATACCACATTATTAACATCTTAAGTTATGAGGAATAATATAAATTTGTTATTCTAAATACCTTAAGAAATCATTGCATCACATTCATTTCACATCATAATAAAATCACTAGCATCCATTATCATTAAAACATTTGCATATCAAATATCATTTGCATATCGATACACCATCATTAGCATACATTACATCCATGTAAACATCAAAATGAATAGAAAAGATACAAAAAGAATCACATCCGCCATATATAGAAGCATACATCATATCACATGAGCATAAAAATAGAAGCATCTCATAACATCTCATAGCACATAAGGAATTAAGAAATGCATCTACATATCATACATTGCAATATATATCATAAAGGTGAATCATCTCATATATATCATAAAAAACGTATAACTGTTATGATACAAAATTGGATCAAGTGTACATCAAAATTCATGATACAATAGGGGCAATAATCAGAGCCCAGGAATCAAAAATGGAAACTGCCTATGATCAAGGGCTAGCCCTGCTGGCTGCTACCCTCTCCTACCTGCCTCTCACTATGGTCATTTGGCAACCTCATCCCTGTCTGCTGTGAATAGTTTGGCACTCGACCTGCTACTGGAACTACCTGTCTGTAATGTTGCTGATAATACTTGGCCTCTCTGACCACCTCTCTGTAAGCCCGTAGGGAAACCGAACGGCCCTGGGATGATGAGGCCATGCTCTCTAGCTACCTCCTCGGACCAATCTCCTGATCCCTCTTAGATCGAGCCTGGTCCCTCTCGAAAGTAACTATCAAAACCTACTACCGAGCCTGATCCCTCTCTGTAGTCAATACCTAAATCTGAAGCTGCAATTGCTAGATCAGTGCATCTTGATGATCTGGCTACCCTGGTGGCTATTGATATGGGACTGCTCTATGCCCATCTTTGGGCTGGTCATCCTGTGCCCCTACCCGTGGGGGTGCCTATTGTGCTTGATCTCTGGGAGGTGTCTAATGAGGATGTGGTCCACCTCCACCTCTATCTTCATCCCAATCCCTGTTGCCTTTGCCACCTTATCCTCTGCCCCTACCAACTGATCTACCTATGGGCCTCCACCATGGAGGTGTTGCCCCAAGAATTGTCAATCTCAAGGGAGGCCTAAACTAGGCTTTATATGCTTGGGTCACTCCTGCATCTCCCAACCCCTGATCATACGGACACGACCCGACCACTAATTGTCTGAATGATGACACCGCCTCAGCTATTAGGATGGGTTGGCCCCATGCTGTCTCTCTCATAGTATGGGTGAAGATCGCCACATACTGATTGTCTGGTCTATCCTGGATCTCACCAAACTAACAGGAAACCCTGTATGGGAGATACCGCTCTATCATGGTATGCTCTCGACCCTGCATCCATCTGTCCTACCTAGCAAAAAATAGTTGCTCCACATCATCGTACCATGGGCCTATGCCCATCCAAGGCCTCCAAATGAACTCCCTCATCTCATCAAGAACTCGTCTCTAGTAGGCAAGGTCACCTGTACTAGTATGAGTAAAATGGATTTGTACCTCACCATACCACCAGACAACAAGATCATCAATATCAAGAACAACTGGTATGACATCTTGACGAAGCATCAGAATATGCTCCCATGCCCAGATGTGTAACAAAGTAACTCCGACCTTGAGGGCCCGACTGTTTAGGTATGCAAACTCATGTAAATCCCTATATAAGGAGGCTAACATCACTAGCCCCCAAGCAAAGCACTCTTGACGGATGCACATCTGCTACCATACGAGTCCCTAGCCTGGACTAAAGTATCAACCCCGTCAATCAGGTGCCACAAGATCATAAATAATAGCGACAACGATCAACCTGTAGGTAGGCGCTCTACCCCGGTATCACTCCAAGTCAATCTACCATAAAAAAGGATGAGCTCATCAACACCCATAACATCAAAGCAGGCATCCCTACCCTCCTCTGGATCATAAATCTCTCTAGATCCATTAATAAGCAATCGAAGAATACGCGAGACATCCTTAAGAGTGATGGTAGCCTCGCCAGTAGGAAGATGGAAGGAAGAGGTCTCACTATGGCATCGCTCGACGAAAGTTGTCATCATACCCAAGTGCATCCAAACAAGAGGGACGTACGCAACATACCAGAGACCAAGAATACTAAGCTGCTCCTAAAGGTACACATGCATACCCTACAATCTGCCAAGCACCGACCATCTATGTTCCCTCGAATGAAGTATATCAAGCTCCTCCTACACAAAGAAAGCTACTGTGTCAAGTCTCGTAGGGAAATCTTCCTTTCACGTCAATTTTTTGCATTTGAAACAACAAGTGCAGTGCAGTTTGAAAAGTTTTAAAATATGTCGTGCGACGGACTTTGACAAACCTAAATCCCTAACTGTGTCGCACGATGGACTTTGACAAACCTAAATCCCTAACTATGTCGCACGACGCTATTTTCGCGTGCGACCAAGTTTGACCACTGGAACCCTAATATATTAACTACATCACACAACACTATTTTCATATGTGGCCTAGTTTAGGACTATGCGACGCCGATTGAGCATTTGCAGCGGTGCTATATAGCGCCACTCACCCTAAAGTGGTTTTTTTACCTTATTTAATGCACAAAAAATGAGAAATTAAAAGTCAAGATGGGGGTATATACCACATGTCTTACCTCGTGTAACGCCCCGCCACACAACCCTAGAGGAAGCTGCAAAAAACTACTTAAACAAACTATGTTTTTTGTTTGTTTAAGTACAATTAATAAGCAAGTTCACTAACTAATGCCAATAACCTCTAAGGTTACAAGACAAAGGTTATATGGAACCTCAACAAAAAACATGAATTTAAACCAAGTCAATAATTTACTTAAGAAATAAAACACATACATTCCAAATAAGATAATTACATCAAGCATAAGAGATAACTTTCAATTGCAATTTATCCATATTTAAAAAATAAGATTGCATGACTCATTCCCCAAATGAGGCAAGTCCAATAAATAAGGTTACAATTACAACTTCCACCTCAATAAAAAATGAGGGGTAATAAATCACAAGATCAACTTAACTAATAAGGCATGAAACGAAACTAGATCATACGAGCTCTCCAACTAGAAGTCTCGTCCACACGATCAAGAAGTGAAACTCAACAAAGTAAGGTGCATGTTCCACCCAACCAAGTGGAACCCAAAGGTCCACCCCCCTGTGCTAGGAGATAGTAACAAGGAATCCTATCCAAGGTCATCTAGCTCTAGACACACACTAAAACTTAACTGATCCAACTGACACAACCAAACACATGAACCACACAAGTACAACTCTAACATGCTCACATTGCTTCTAGATATAAAGCAGATCAAGTATGTTACAATAACCATACACATAGAACCAAAAACCAATTGTTGTCCTAGACAAAGTGTCATCACACAACTCGTCATGAATTACCCATTGCAAATCTTCACAGGATCCGGCTATCCTGGTGGCCTCAACCGATCCTCGATCCTCATACTTACTAATGCGGGGTCAAATACCTGTCATAAAGACCAAATAGATAACCTTGCCATTCTAGGCCTTCCCACTCACCCCAAGTCTAAAAAAGCACTTGCGAATATGAGTGAGGCTAGAACTTATCTTGATTAGTGTGACGTACCACCTAACTTCTAAGTACATCACTTTAGTTTTCACTTAATTAAACTACTTCCAAAGGTTACCCAATATTACCTCTTACGGGCTCTGGCCCCTAACGGAAGCCACTCTTCTACTTGACAACACACATACCATCAAAACATCAAAGGTACCAAAGTACAAACAACAAGATAATATGACCACTCCTTTCTCAAGAGGTGGCATAAGTTCAAACCCTCTCCAAACACTGGAGGTAACAGGACAACAAATACACTTCTTACAAGGAGACACAAATCACATAATCCACTCATAATCCAAGGAGGCACAAAACATCCCCATTCATGGAAACCGGGTAAATCACTGACTCGTACCATGCACTACCCAAGGGATTCGAAACAAGTTGACTACATGACATGACAACCCACATACTCAAAATCCAACTGGAAGACTTGTCCAATGCTACGACCAAATTTCCCAAATGATAACAAGAATAGTTCAAAATCAAGACGAGAATTAAATCTGCTTTGGATTCACTAAATCCATTTCCTCATTATCATTCCCAAGTGGGTGCGGTAGGGGGCTGAGCCCCCAGTGCCTCCCCACAAAACATATATTATTTTTTTTAATATAAAAAAAATGGCGAAACAAAACCCTGCGGATTTCAATCCGCTTTTGGGTTTTTCAATAAATTTTATTTGTAAAATTTTTTCCAGCATAACCCCCTGTTTGGCATAATTTAAAAAATGAATAAATATATATATATATATATATATATATATATATATATATTAGTTTTCAATAGTAAAATCCACAAAAACACTTGAGAAAACCAAGTAAAAGCATGCATTTACAGTCAAGAATAACATTTTCTTTGAAGCATTATATTTCTAAAAAGAGATTTTTCTTTTCTTCCAATTTGAAGACAACAAACAAAAAGGTTTATTTAAGCAAATCTAACAGAGGAATTTAAATGTCTTTTGTAGCATGATTTTCAACAACAACATTTGAAACTTAAGATCTCAAAACAACAACTAAAAACAACAAGAACCTGATTTCCTTGAGTTTGTGAAGAGATCTAGACAGTGCTCAACTTCCAACTTCAACTCCTCCAATATTCATAGCTTCAATCCAAAACCCACCAAAATGCACAAATCCTCCTCTCCTCTATTCTCCAATTTTCAAAACTTGTTTAAAAAAATCTTGTGAAGGAAAAACCAAATAAGGAAATTTCCCCCCCAAAATATCCATGCACCAACCCTCATAAATTTTCAAAAACAGAATAACAAATATCTCATTTTTCCAATTTTTGAATTCAAATTTTCTAAATTGACTTTTAAACATTTTCTTTTATTTTCAATTTCAAACCAAATATCCATAAATTTCCAAAATGAATACTTTAATTCATTTCAACACAATTAATTTAATTAATAAATAAAATAAATTTAATACAAGATGAAATTATTTATTAATTAAATTAAATTAATTAATAAATTAAACCACATTCAAACCTATAACTAGATAAATTGCTCACTAACTTAACTACAAAAGCATTTATTTTAACATTTTTCTAATTTCCAATGTAAACTGAAACCAGGCAAATTGAACAATATTAAAACAACTGGATCACACTAAAACCGATGACACACTATGACCAGGGTAATGATTTGGCATGGAAAAACCTAGCTACTATCTCCCAATCAAATACCATTGGGCAATGAACACGCTCAAATCTATGAAACTAAGTGGAGTCGATGTCCTGTACCTGTCAACCTGCAAACAAAGAGTATATCCACATGCAATAATATGTCATATATAAGGCACACCATGAAGAGGAAATCATAGAATCACAGGGCACTCACAAGCGAGTGATGCGATACCGTCTTCTTCACCAATACAGTAGTACTAACTGACATATCTAACATAGCACCACAATCAAAAGCATAAAACATCATAATTGTGAATATCCACTTACGCTAATTAAAAAAATGTCATAATAATCATCAACATAAAGTATCATCACATCTATATGCATCACGATAAAATAGTGATTAATCAAAACCAGGTACATAGTCAAAGTACAACAAAATACTAAAGCATAAAAGGGGAAACAACATTGTTCACACAATAGAGCAAAACAGAGGGGTATTACATGTTGACTAGCCATTGGTGTACTCGTACTCTCTCTGACACGTGCCTGGGAAGCTATCGTTGCACCATCTCAATCGGGGATCAGAGCTCAAAGTGCAAAAAATTATAAAGGCTAAATGTGCAAGTGTATTGAAAGTGACCCCTCAAGGTCTATTTGAGCCGAAAAATTACGGTTTCTTGACCTAATTTGGCCATCTGGCTAGGGTTTTGGTCCCCTGATCCTATTTTTGTCCAATTGAAGACCATTTCACATCTTTTTTGACATTCTCATGTGTTTTTCGGCATCCTAGGGCATTTTTTGGACCTGTCGAGCACCTTGTCCTTTTTTTTTGTGAGATCATCCAAATAATCAAAAAAATTCATCTGATCTCTCGAGGGGGCAATATACCAGCATAATCCTTCTACTGAGGCAACAATGAGGCATCTAAAAAATTGAGAAATTTGAACTTTGATTACAGTAGTTTATTCTTTGAATCAATGCAACAAGTACATTGCTTCAAAGAGGGGCAAAATGCAGACATTAAAAATATACAATTAAATCCACCACACTTGATCTTGATTACTAACATCATTTCTTCTTGAATCACACTCTCAGCTTATCATCACCTTCCGTCTCTTAATTAGATAAATCATTATTTATTTAATTAGGCCTTTCTTCTCTATTGATTAAATTAATCAAGTTAATTCAATTAACCCTAAATCCCTCTTTAATTAAATAATTCATCTTATTTAATTAAATCCCTAAATTCTTTCCATTAAATTGAATAAATTAAACCTTATTTGAGTTAATCTAACATTATCCCCTTTAGTTAAATAAATAAATAACATTTATTTAATTAATCACTTTTCTCTCAATTCTGATTTAAATCAACTCATAAATTTGATTCAAAATTGTCAAATCATCTAATCTCTCATTAAATTGATCAAATCTTGATTAATTTAATCTCAATCACTAAAATCCTCTAGAGAATGCAACTTGCACAATAAATCAATTACTTTGATTTATTTAATTGCCTATTTTCTCTCAACATGAAATAAAGGAAGAATATTCCCTCAAATTTGAATTCAAAATCCAAGTGGATTTGTACATCCAACAAGGCATTCACTCCTCTTACATGTCCTTGTGCATTGAGCCAAGTGGCATTTATTTCATTTCTCTTTCCCTCTCACATGTCATTTCCTCAATTTCAAATTTCAAACTAATTGCATTTATTGACACTTTGGCCAAAATATACACAACCTTCAACCATTCACATCTTGACAAGTGGCACTTGGCCATTGGATGGTGAATGATCCCACATTGCTCAAATCTTGATCATTCTTCCAATTTGAAATCTATAAATGAGAGACTCTTCCTCTCATTCTATCATCCACAATTTGAATAAACTTACCATACTCAACTTCATCCTCATCCATACTTAGAGAAAAGTTACTCTTTTCACATTGAGAGCTAATTTTGTCCCTTTCATAGTTAGGTTATGTCAAAATATCATCAAGGAGATTCAATCATCCACAAATTATCACAAAACTTACAAAGGAGTTGGGAAAGGGCCAATTTCGACACACCAATTGGCACTAATTCTCCCATGGGATCAGGAATTTGCTTAATTAGGATTTTACTTATCTTTACATGTTTTGTTTCTTCATTTTCCTATTTTAAGCATTGTAAATGGATTTCATGGGGAATCCTTGTTTTATCTTGCATATAAACCTAACTATGTGTTTGTTTGTTGTGTTCATGCAGGTATAGGATTGGGATTCACACTTACAATTTGATAACAAATATAGAAAATATTGCATGCCAATTTCATAACATTAGCCATTAAACTTCTAAGGAATACTAATTCTATGAATGTCCTACCAATATTTATACAATACTAAAGAAATCTTGTTTGATAATCATACAATAATACTTAATTATCATAGTGATTCCTTTAAAAAATTTATTGGTTAACAAATGATAACACATATAATGTCTAAGAAAATAGTACTAATTGATAAAGCTCTGATCACTATAAAAATGATAACCTCAATTATCACAATATAGAATGGACCTTATCAAGAATAATATCATAAATGCATGAGATGAAATCGCGGTCTATTCAAATGATAGTCAAGACTATAATAATATTAAGTATAGAAATACATATTAATGGTAAGCTCCTTAGGCCCAACGATATCTAATTAATACTATCATCAAACAAATTGGAACCTATAGCAAGTAATAATAACACTAAGCCCCTCAAAAAAACTATTCTATTACCCATACCTTACAAATAATAACTATAACATCATCTATTAATGAATAACAAAGTGGTTGCTTACATTAATGTCTTTCAACTTGAGAACTCGAATATGACCTTAACCAACTTAATGATTAACAAATTAACATTTATATAAAACAATACTCATGCAAAAGTCACTACCTATCAAAGCTAATGTTTATTTTCCTTTTATTTATTGTAGGGTATGCATATAATGAATTTGCTTTCAAATGATTTTACAAACATGCAAGCAATTACAAATAATCGGTGAGGAAACTAGAAAAGTCATGAATAATTTTTCTTAAATTAGATAGTTTAGATCACATCAATGGGTCAAACTAACTGTTGTAATACTTGAAAATATTAATGATCATGTTTAAACATAAACCTCTCGGTCTCAGAAGTTCATCGATAACTACTAAGATACCATCGTTTTTTTTAACATCAGATTAGGATATTCCATGTAAATAAATATTTAATAACACTAAGCATTTCCTATAAACTTACAAACATTTAGCATTATTTAAAATAAATATATATATAAAAGCGTACCTGTATGAATGAACAGATGGAAACAATTGAGTTCACTACCTATGTACGCTTGTTATCTCCAAAGTCAACTAACGTCTTGCAAGAGCATGTAATTGGATTCCAAATAGCGAGAAGAAAAGAAATATCTACCCGTTCACTCCATGTGCATTGAGAAAAGATATGGAGAACCATCAAAGCATAACGCAAATGAATATTTTGAGGGCAGCAGACTGTTCGATAGTATGTAAAATATGGTAGTATAGAGAAGGCAGTGAACTGTTTGATAAAATGAACAAGTAAGCACAAGCAATCATGTAGCAATGGAGATGTGCGGGGTGCAGAGACAGAAGAAATTTTTCTATTCATGGAGCTCTGGAGTTCGAGTTTTGTCACAGCGCTTGGAAACTAGAGGTGCACGTGCTCCAAGATCCCATCTTTTCTTCCCATGGCTTCTGCCATAATCCTTTCATTATACAATTCTCTTCATTTTATTTTGAACTGAAATGGTTCGTATTGTATAAAGCTCTGAAAGCTATGCAAGGCTTCAATTTATGCTCTTCGCTTTTGTTGCTCTATTTTTTGCTCCGATCTGTGTGTTTCCAAGTAAGTTTCCTGGAGTTTATATATTTATTTTTGTTTCATTTCCTGCCATGTAATATGGTTTAACGTTTTATGATTTTGTGGGTTGCTGAAAATTTCAGAACCAATTAAGGGCAAATGATGTGGAAATGGCAATACCTATTGTTTATGGAACAATATTCTTCTGGTTGGGGAAAAGGGCAGATGAGTGAGCATTCCCTTCTCTAGGAGAAACATTTTCTTAACATTTCTCTTATTTGTATAAAATATAGTGCTTCCCCTTGCCAATCTGATCAATGCATTTTTTCTGGGATTGAGCATTACAATAATCTTTTTTTCTTTGTTTTGAACAATGTGACAGATTAGGTAACTTACAATTTCTATATATGCGTATGCATGAAGGATGCAATGAGCATTTTATGTGTGGCTTTATTATTACATTTTCTAAAAGTTTCATGTGTCTTAGGCACCACACTCATAAATGGACTGTATATATTCGTGGGGCAAAAAATGAGGATATTAGCATTGCAACTAGAAGAGTTGTCTTTGAGTTACACCCAAGCCTTAGCATTCCAATCATGATTGTTGACTCTGCTCCATTTGAGCTGTCTGAAATTGGGTGGGGTAAATTTCAGATAAAAATCACTATCATCTTCCACAATGATGTAGCAGAAAAACAACTGGAGATGTATGTTAATTCAATGCAACTCATGATTACCAAATATACATTCTTTTTCATTCCAGACACAGATTCTATTATATCTCAAATATCCATTTTTAAAAATCAAATGAATTTCCTTCTTATAAGCAGATATCATGAGCTAAAGTTACATCCTGAAGATCGTTCTGGACCACCAACAACAAAGAAATCGGTGGTTGTTGAATCATATGATGAAATTGTTTTTACAGACCCTTCAGAAGCTTTCTATTTGCGGGCTCGTGATCATCCAGTTGTTGTTGTATCTGAAAGTTCTTCTGGTTTAAGCTTGACAACCCCTTCAGGTTGGTCGATCCTTTCATTTGATGTAACCCAAGGATAATGGTATTTTACTAATTTCAGATTTTTGACATTTAGAAACAATTAACACTATTATTGCCTGCTATGAGTTTTAGCATTTGTTATTCCTATTGGCAAAGTAAGAGATGCTTTTTGTTTCAGGGATTGCGAATGATAATTTTAGTGAGAAGAAAAGAGGGGATACAAAGGAGAATTCCCTAAGTCATTGGTTCTTGCGACATTCTGAAACTGATGAACTGGCCCAATTAATTGCAGCACGACAACAGGCAAGCCACTCTAGTCTTGGCTCGTAAATTTCAGTTATATTTACATAGTCCATGATTAGGAATTGATGACCTTTTGACATTGAAAAGGAAAATGTATAAACTTAATCTAAATGAGAGGGGGTATCAAATCCCATTTACATAAATCTAGGGCTAACGAATAAAATACCATAAACATTCAGAATTTACCCTAGATAATGGAGTTGGGAATTGCTAAATGTAATGACACAAATACTTCGGAAAATGAAATAAATAAATAAGGTGCTTAGCTGGAATTCTGATGTAGATATGTTGTCAGAGATGGCTGAAGATGATCCATTATTGTTTAGAAAATTTAGTGATGCCTGGACAAATGCTTTGGAATCAGTGAACTCATTGCAGGTCATTTTTTAACTACGGGATCAATTGAACAATTGTGCAAGTGGGGATCTGATCTAGATGTGCAGATTTGATCTCTTTGAATCTTCAGATGTTTGCGCTCAACTTGTCATGAATGTTTTTGTTTTCTCTTGCCAAAATATAGTAAGTTTTGTTCAACCAGATTTATTCACAAAAAGTATTATGAATGAGATGCATTGCAAGTCATTGGCATAAAGCCTATAAATGCTTATTTGTATAGAATATAAAAGCACAAGAAATTTAGCAAATATAGAAAATTAATGATGCTCCTTACCCACGTTACCCCCAACTCAATTCCTATAAAAGAATCGCGTCAGGGGAAGGAGCATGAAACAGATAAAATGGGAAGGTAAGGGGAACAAAACATCTAAGAAAATCAAAGACAACTTTACATAGTGAAAAAATATATTGCAATTTTTGGTCAATCTTTCAGCTTTAAGTGAGAAATCTGAGTACAAAAATACCATTCAAGGATTACACTATTTTTTTATTTATTATTTCCAGCTAGATATAATCAATTCAGACATACATAAAATATTGCCTCATATTTTAGAAAACAATATTTTAAAGGTCATTGTGTAGAGCTTCCCCATCTTTTTTTTTAATCTCTTTGCATAGAGAGTTTGTCTTTTATTGTTCTAATTTATTCATAACAATTCATAATATTTGAAGTGTTTATTGCACAAGTATAATATGTATGATAAAAATGGCTATTAAAAGTGAACTCACCAATAGAAAAATGGTTGCACTGTGTCACTTTCAAACCAAGCATCATAATAAAAATGTAGATTATGCCCATACTGATGTTGTGGATCAATCTGCGTACATCAAACAAACAATCGATATAAGACATCATGTGGCATCTATCATTCAATGCCATCTTAAGTAAGTATATAGCAATCCATCTTGTTTCCTGCTTTCCTTTATCATCTCATTCTCACTGAATCTTTTTCCTTGAAGACTGGCCCCAATAGAGTCTAGTGTGAAGACAAGATACAAATATACTATTTTTTGTCTACTCAATTCAGTTCAATGTAATATTACACTAAATCTGTTGTCAGATGGTTAAAACTTAAAATGAGAATTGATAAAGAACTTACATGCCTCCATCCAGTGCTGGAAAGCTAGTTTGCGAGCATTTTTATCTTTTGATAAACTCTTGCCCACCTATGAACAAGATCATAAACATTACATTCAGAAGTCAAATCAATCAATGTCAAGCTCATGTTATAGACATAGCCTGTCTCAACAATGCAACCACAACCATAAAACCATACAGACTCTATAGAATTATTAATGATCCAGCAAAAACTGAGAGCAGTAGCATCTAGTACTGTCCCAACTTAAATCTAAAGACAAAACTTCTAGTAAAAATACACAGAGCCAACCAAATATTATTTATCACACCTTGGCAACTTTTAGTCCAGCACACGGCCAATGGGAAACGACAGTTTCTAGTTTTCCAATATCAAAGAAGGAGACGGTATTTCTCTTAAGTGTCGCAAAGTCTATGGCTTGCCACCTGTGCAATCAATACAAATTTGTTTTGTTAGTTCATAGATTGATGTTAAAAGATAGGCAATACTATGCCCTTGCAAATTTAGCTATTCTTACATCTTCTTTTCAAGTCAAGATTTTATAAAATGAGAAAAGGATAAAAAATAGTTTAGGCATACAAACAAAGCTATGATGAAAGCCATTCTTGAAATTAAAAAAAAAAGAAAAACACATCTAGAGGATCGAGTTTGAAACAAACCAGAGCTCTTCAGCCACAACATCACAGTCAACAAGGTTTCGTCTTGTTCGGTAACTTCTATACACTTTCTGTAATTTCAATGTAGCCGCATCCACGTCCTGTTTTTCTATTTTGATGATAGACATTTTCTTTAAAATAAAAGTACATTGAATATACAAATCTCTAAAATGTCAAAATAGCCTGTGATTTTTGTAAATTGTCATCTCCGGATTTGAATGTAATCCTTTGCGTTAAAGCCAAAATTTAAAACTAAAAGGTCAAGAATTGTTGCGATGTGAAGTCCCGTATAACCACCTGAAGTTGTTTTGCTTCCAAACAAAAACTGGTACAAATGAACGGTGTAGGTTTGGAAATTTGTTGGTACAAACTTAGCATACAGTTGCAGCAGGGTCCATTATATATTGGACTACTTATAATACAAAAATGGAGTGTGCTGTGATTAATAAAAAGAATTCTCCTACTTTCCCCATCGATGTAGGATATAGGCATATTGCCGAATCACATTAAATTTCTTGTTTTCTCTCTCTATTCAATTTTGCATTCTTTAAATTTGTTTTGTTATTAATCAGGAAATGATGTGAATGCTTCAATATTTTAACAACAATATGCAAGTTTCAGCTTGCAGGAGCAAAGCTTTTCAAATGCACCAAGAAAAGTGCTCGACTCTTGCCCAAAGGAATGCAAAAGGATTAGTGAATTGTTGTCTACTTTCAATTGGACAGTCCATGATTATTTGTGAGTGGATCTGTAAAATGAGAATCCAAAGTTTCTTTGTTCTAATGTACCTAACACAAATAGAAAATAAATAGATATGAAATTTCCAACAAGCTTGAGATGTAATGTCCCTAATTTAGCCCTATGCTCTTCTTGAGGTTTTATCCTATTTCCGGAAACTCGTAGGCTAAGCAGAATGGAAAATTAGAGTTTCCCATATTTTATGAGGTTTCAGATGCAATTTTGAAGGCTTGCATGCGAAATTTTTGGATGCATGTCTGGTGGAGCTTTCTGGGCTTTTGGAGAGCTTCAAGATGAGGTAACATCCATGTTAAGAATATGACATATAATGTTGGCAGGTACTTTGCATGCAGGAATGGTTTCTGGGTTTTTTGGGTTTTCAGAGAGCTTCAGAATGGTGTAACATACATCTCCATCTGACAAATTTTTCAGGCACTTACTATTTATAGTAAGTCATATTGGCTTCCTAATTTGTGTTCAGAAGACATTTGGAAACATTTACTATTTATAGTAGGTCATGATTACTGCTCAGTTGATGTTCAGATGAAGCTTTGCAAACTTACTATTTATAGCAATTTGCTATTTTTGGCAAGTCTATTATAGTAGTATCATTCTAGCAGCAATTCAATCATTTGTAGTCCACATTTCTATTTTGGGCAATGAAGTTGTTCAGTTTGGCTTTCTGATGGTTTTGAAGTATACTTATTATTTTGAGAATTTTCTATTTTTAGTAAGTCATTGTGTGGCAGTGGCATCATAATCAGCTTGCTAGTTATCAGTTTGATTTTTAGTAGTTCATTTGTTGCAGTTTGGGCATTGCACTTGGCTACCTCCTTGGACTAAGTTTCATACTTAGTCAATTTTATGTCTTGCAGTTGTACCCCTTGCCTAGTCAATGAACCTTAAGTTGTTTTTAAAATGCATTCATGAAGGGGGACGCCTCATCAATGCAATTTAATATTTTATTAAAGTTTTTTATTATTCCTCTAAATGGGACGACTTGGGAGAAATATGAAGAGTTTTAAATATTTCAAAAATAAATGCTTTTTGAAATGGATGCCTCTTGGAGAAGTTGGAGAGTTTCTTGTTTGGAAGTTACAATTGATTCATCTCCTCTAGTGAAACTTATTTATCGATGCTTTGCTCATTAATTCGTATCTTTGAATTGTGAAAGTAAAGTTCTGCTGCTAGTTTGAAATCCATAACTTGGCTAAGGGGAAGCTTAGCATTTTGTAATCCATCCTTTGGGCTTGAAACTATGGTTTCCTAGGTGGGTTTTTGAGACTGTACTTTACAGAGGAGTGTAGATAGAGCTTTATTTCTGATATTATTTAACAAATTGCTATATAATCTGTTATTGAGTTGTTGATTAGTCCATGGTTGAAGCGAATATCTGATCATTGCTTCGCCACTAATTTTTCTATCATTCTAGGTAATCTGTTTTACTATGGAGGGTGCCCTTTCTGCAAGTTTGCATATTTTTCTGTGAAGATTGTGAATTTTGAGAGAAGGTCGACCCTTTTTGGACGTCATACCTTCCTACCTGGCTACATTGGGATTCATTCCATTGACAGGTGCAAAGTTTGAAGGTGTCTAGCTGTTGTGTTTTGGACGCCTCTGCTCTAGGATTCGTCTCTTTTCAGTTTCACGTCAAACGGACTCCGTTTGGTGGAGATATGAGTATTTTGGTGAATCTCTTCATTTCTATCCAATTTTCTGTACCTTTTGTTTCTAATTAGATTAGTTTAATTTTGATATTATGCTATTTTGAGCTTCATTTCTATGACTATTCATGTTGTAAGGGTTAGAGGAAGTGCTACTCTAACTATCTAATGTTTTGGAAGCTTATCTTTGCTATATTGCAGCTGTTTGTTAATTGTTTGTAAGTTGATTAGTAGTACTAACAATAGTTGTTTACTTTGCTGCAATTTTAGTTTATTTTTATACTCCCACAATTGAGTGTTTGAGTCTTAATAAATAATATTTCCTTCATGTTGTATTCCCCCCACAAAATAAGTGGTTGCAAGGATTGTATACCCCCCACAGTTTAAGTGGAAGTGTGGTTACATGGTTGGCTTGCCGCCTTAAAATAATTGTAAAAAATCACACCCACTGAATAAGTGGAGTATTCACACTGCTTGTGGATGCCTGCATCAGTAGAAGAAGTGTTATTTCAGTTTTATAATTAGCAATCCACCATATGTTAGCACCTCGCCTTCTAAAGGATCTTGTGTGCACATTCTTGGTGTTGAGTTTAGCTCTCTCTTTCAATTGTAATCAAGTCAATTATTGAGTTATTAGATCCTAGGGATCCTCTGACCATATGCCCGCCCCTCTTCCTTAAGTGTTTTTAGGGCACATTCTTGGTTAGAGTTTGTTTCAGCATCATTTTGATTTGGAGCTAATCTTAACGGATGCATGATTGCATTGTATGTGAACTGAAAAATAAATAAAAATTAAGGGGAACATTTCATGAGAGGACTAAAAGGAAAGGATAAAATTGGAAAGTTCATGAAATTCTAATAGTGTAAAGTACTATGGAAAATGAACTGGCTAGTGGCTATAACATGGAAAAATGCCATATTTGTGATCAAGTGTGTTGTATACCTGATATAAAAATGATGGTCTTTAAGCTTTGTCTTCTAACTTTGTCTTTCTTTGGTTTCACAGACCTCAAAATCATCGGCATAATTTTTGGGGCAGTAATTGCTTTAGGCTTCATCGTGTGTTTTTCATTCATCTTTATTAGAGAAATAAATAGAACCAAGAATAGATCCTTCAAAACTAATGATGGTATAGGTAATGAAAAATGTACCTTTCTCCATTTATGCCACATTTCATACTCCAATGTAATTCGTGAATGCATCGATGAGTGCATTGACACAAGTTTGTCTAAATGTTGTATATAGAATTGACAAATATGGACATAATTTCTAATATGTTCAATGTATAAGTCACAAAATATGCCAAAAGTGACTTTAACCCTGAGAATAAGATAGGAGAAGCTGGGGTTGGTGTTGTTTTTAAGGTATATCAAAACCCACATTGGTATTGGACATCAATTGCTTTGTCTTAACATTAGCTAAAATGGGCCTGTGATACATTGCCCTGTATAGCAATTTCTTTAATGTTTCCTTTCTTACTAGGGTATACTACCAGATAGAAAAATGATCGCAGTCAAGAAGATGTTCGCAAAGTCAAAGCAATGGATTTGAGAGTTCCTAAATGAACTGGGTACAATATCTATAGTGCAACATCCCAATATATATTCCATCGCTTAGTTGTTATTTGG
Source organism: Sequoiadendron giganteum (assembly GCA_007115665.2). Classification (NCBI taxonomy): domain Eukaryota; kingdom Viridiplantae; phylum Streptophyta; class Pinopsida; order Cupressales; family Cupressaceae; genus Sequoiadendron; species Sequoiadendron giganteum. Next base: position 168,600,080 of record CM021105.1, read on the forward strand.
TTTCAAGGATCTTATCAACATCACAAGGAGTTGGACATGGCACAGGGAATCAAGATAATTGTCCAGGTATCAAATTTCAGGTTAATAGTTTTATGTATATGAGAATAAGCTCAAAGAGAATTCATCTCATGGAGTGCCATGATTGCAGGATATGCACAAATAGAATTGCCTTGAAATCAAAATTGAACTATCTTTAGAAAATTCAAGCAAATACAATTAGCAGGTGTAAAGCCAAATTCCACAAGGTTTTTTGGCATCCTACTTTAGCAGGAGAACTAGACTAAAATCTAGGAGGCAAACCAACAGCTGTATTTATCAATGCTTTTCTCTTCAAACTGTTTGTAATTTGCGATGTGTTCTCGTTTTGTACTTAGATTAATAATGATACATTAATGTGATATCTATGAATAACATAGTTTACCATAATTTTTATTTCTTGGCTGTGACATTTGATGCGTCTTTTTTTTGACGTTAGGTTTGTATTTGGATATACATAGGCAAATTGAAGATTACAATTTTCATGTTTGTCAGTAGTTGTTGCCAAACTGCCCTGCCAGCACTAGGAAGGAACTACGTTGTATTGCAACTCTTGTTGATTAAGCTAATTTGTAATAGACTTCAAAGTAGTGTTATATGCCACAACCAACTGATTTGTAGCATTCAAACATTCTCCATTCCTTGGTACGAGTTTTCTTACTGGAGTACATCATATAGTGGAAATTTTGAATACAAGGAATTTCCTTCCTCCAACATGATAAAACCTCTGCCAATTTTAGTAGAAAACATATAAATTTTCTCACTATTGAGACAAAGCAATTGTGAATATAGAAAAAAATTCAGGTAATTAGCTACAATATAAAGTGTATTGGAGAACTTACTGTTATGTATGAATGAAAGATAGCCAACAAAGAAGTAATGAATTCATTAGTGGTGGTTGTATTTTGGAATGTGGCATTGGATTGGTAGTTGGAGACGTCATTTCCTATAACTGAAATACAATATAAGGAGCTATTCAGGAAAAATTTGAGTTTTTCCGATCCAATATACTAATGGATTTCTTTTGTCCTCATCAAATATTCAAATTGATGAATTTGGGTACTCATGGAGGTGATGTTCTCGAAGAGTAAAGAAACCTAATCATACCAGAGAGTGAATGCATCCATTTTCTTGTCTATGCATCTAACATTATTGAGTATCCAAGATCTTGAGTAGAGTTTGAATTTGTATGGTGTTTAATCATGATCTCCTAGTTTTAGGTAAACATCAAGCCTTTGTGGTAACAAAAAAACTCTATACTTTAAAACTCATGGACTTTATCAATGGATAAATAGATATGGGCATGTTTTCCATCTACTTTATCTAAATTATATATTAGACATTAACCTATGGAATATAAAACTTATCATCCATTAATGAGAGGAAAATTTTAGCCTTTGTTAGTTTGTTTGAGAATACAATGACAAATACACAGTGACAGTTGAATAAGGTCCATGCAAGACTACATAACTTGGGGCAAGAAAAGATCAAATGCTAAGAGTACATGACGATAGTAGCATCTGAGCAAAGATTATAGTGTTATGTATCCCTCTAGGTTGCTCAGGAAGGCTGTATAGAGAAATGATGACAACAGTGATAAATCATTCAAGATCATGGTCAACATGAGATGATAATATCTTGAGGGCAGTCATATTCAGATGGTGTTAGGTGGAAAAGATAGTTGATAATGATGCATTCATTATTCGTCATAAAAGGCAGCTACAATTCCATTAAGCAGGTTTGATAAAAAGTGAATATAGGGTTTCAATGCATTGGGAGAGGACCATCAGGGTGAATGAATAGGGAAGTCTTATACCCAAAACATAGTCACTTGTTCACAAAAGGAATTTACAATGATGGTATACAACATCAAAAGGATCTTAATAACCACCCAGTAGAAGATAGCCATAAAACACTTTTGATGGATAGTCCTTTTTAAGTGGTCAGGACAATTTTAATCACAATGTCAAAAGGATAGATGTTTTTTGGGTAGTCACCATTCAAGGAAGGTGATCACTAATGTGACAGTGGCATGAAGATAAGGGAGTTTCATTCTTCAAGACATAAAACAATGACATACTAGTGCATCAAAATAACCAAAATATATGAAACATATATGGATGACAGTCTGAATCAACTAGAGGGAATCATAAAATGATGACAGTGTTGATACAGAGGTGGATAAGAGGACAGTAAATTCCTAAAGGGTAGATTTCTAAAAGGATGACAAAAGACATTGTAGTAAGAGGGCAGTCCAAAGGAAAAGTCATTTTGTTTTAAAGAAGGTACAGTTAAGCAGGATGGAGTCTTTTAGGCCTAGCAAAGGAAGGATTAGATAAATTTCACAGCCAAAGGATAATTCATACACAACCTATAATGCAAAGTCACAAGCACATTGTCCAAGGGTTTCCAAAGGATTCAAAGGAGGGTAGTTTTCTTAATGCCAAAGATGGATAGTCCTATACATTGAATGTGTCCTTGAAGTTTCAAATGAAGACTATTTATTAGAGTGGGACAAACATGATGCAAGCTTAAAAGACACCAATCATCAAAGGTTGACAATCCAATATGATGACCTTATAAGAAGACATCCATGTAAGAATGCATCTATGTTTATGATAGGTGCTACTAGTTCAAAATAAAGAAGATACTTCTTGCAAAGACTCTTGCTAGGTTTGTGAATGTGCCCTCTATTTTGCTTTCAAGAAGATTGAAATTAACAATGGTGCAAAGGCAACAATGGATCAAGGATAGTGGTGGCATTATTTTAGGGAAAGCACAATGGAGAATGAAATGCGTTAAATGCAAAGATTATGACAGTCCACGTAGAGGCGGAAGAATGGTTGGGCATTAAATGCTATGAAAAGCAAAAGGTGACAGTGACACATGAAAAACCTTATACAGGTTTGAGATGGTAGTATTATGGCTTGAACAATACTATTCACTCCATTAAAAGGAGAATAAGGTTAGTGTTATTAAATGCTTTCCCTATCAAAGATGTTATTATGAGCCAGGGTATGATAGAAGAAGAGTACAATCAAACACAAAGGAAAATGATATTGCATAGGGGTTTAGGCCCTCTGAGGCTTCTTTGTTGAAGTATTTTATATGAGAAAGCTCATCTACTGATCTTATGAAGAAGAACAATGGAGTATGCAGGGAATATGTTTGTGAAGAAGACCGAATGGATAGCAATGAAATCAAACAAAGTGCAAACCTATGAGATGACAACTACTTTCAGTGCACATTAAGGAACAGAGATATCATGCATAAAAAGGGATAGTCTATAGGGGTAGAATGTTTTCTAATGGACAATGTTAGATGGAAAGAAAAGAGGACAGGAACACAAAGGACAATGAGAAATTTTTAGGGTCCAATATCTATCATGGGATGAACATCCATCAAAGTATTACAAAAAATGAAGTGTTCATCAGAGGTTGCAGTTGTGAATGCCCTGGTAAACTTGTATGCAAAATCGTTAAAGCATGTACAAGTCATTGTATATTTTTGATAGAATGTCTCAAGGTCTGTAATCATGCCTTGAAGTTTCATAGACACCAAACTGTGTATGAATAATACCTAGATAGTCAAATAAGGAGCAACGAGTTTGTAACACCCCGCCACGCAATCCTAGAGGAAGTTGCAATTAACTACTCAAACACACCAATTTTTTTTGTTTTTTAAAGTACAATTAACATGCAAGTTCACTACCCATTGCCAACAACCTCCAAGGTTACGAGACTGAGATTACTTTAAAACCCATACATAGATAACATTTATCTACTTAAGAAATTAAGAACACATACATTCCATACATGATAATTTACATCATAACAATAAGAGATACAATAAAATTTCATATACCAATAATTTAACAAGAAGATTACATCTCTCATTCCCCGAATGAGGTGGAACCAATAAGCATGATTACAAATTACAATCTTCCACCTTGATTACAAATGAGGGGTAATAAATTACGAGTCAACTGAAATGAATAAAGCATGAATGAAACTGGATCCCATGAGCTCTCCAACTGGAAATCTCATCAACACGATCAAGAAGAAAACCCAACAGAGTAAGGTGCACATTCCACTAAACGAAGTGGTACCCGAAGGCCCACCCCTCATGCTAGGAGATAGTAACAAGGATTCCTAGACAAGACCATCTACCTCTAGACATAGGCTAGAACATAATTGAACTTAATCAAATACAAATACAACACTATCACAATGGTTACAATGCTTCCAGAGTTAATTAAACAATCACATCACCGATACAAACATACTGTTGACTTACGAGAAGTGTCATCACAATGTTACATGGGATATCCTGGTATGTCTTCCTAGGCCCCGACCCCCATCTCGGGATATCCTGAAAACCTCTAACAACTCCTAAACCCTCATGCAAACCAATGCAGAATCAGTTATCTCTCGTAGAGACAAGATAATGATTTTTCCATTCCAGGCCTTCTCATCCCATCCCAAGTCTGTACAAACCCTTGCGTCCATGAGCGAGGCACAATTATTCTTATTAAGTGTTTGATACTACCTATTCTTCTAATAAGTTTATTTTCATTATCACTGGATTAACTAACTTGCAATGAGTTACCTTGGCACCACTTTGTGTGTCGGCCCTCATTAAAAGCCACTCCTCTAAGACAACACGTGGAACAGCTCCACAACCCAAGGGTACACTCGTGCGACCTAAGGATATTAAATCCCCATCCAAAACATAAAGGCAACACAATCTCGTTCGTGATAACCGGGTAATTAACTAGATACAAATCTACGCACTACCCAAGGCAATTCAAAGGTTGACTTCCATAATACGACAATCCCAAATAATAAAAACCCCATTTCGAAGACTTATTAACCCTTACTAAACAATTTCCCCCAAAGTGAAAATAGAAGAAATCTATTTAAAAAAACAATTTAAACAAGAATTAAATCTACTTTGGATTTTCTAAATCCACTTCCTTTAATAAAATTCAATAGTTTATTGCCTCAATAAAACTAATTCAATAATGTCTCTTTCATACAAAGGATGAAATTTAAACCAAATATTTAATTCCTTAATTGTTTTTAATTCATAATAATAAAATAAAACAGTTACTTTTTCTAATCAGAATATAACATTTTAAGAAAATACTATTTCTTCTTTTCCAAATAAATCATTTTAAAATTCAGTTAATTCATCTATTATTTTAAAATCAAATATTTGTCCTTTTAATATATATTATTTTAGAATAAATCCATTAATTCGAGTATTACATATTAATTCAAAATTTCTCCAATTGCATTAAAAACATGCCATTATTTAAATCGACAATTAAATATATCTATTAAACTTTATATACACAACTATATATATATATATATATATATATATATTATTTATATATATATTAATATTTTAATATTATATAAATATAATATAAAATATAAAATATATATTTTATTATTTATATATAAAAATATTTTAATATTATATAAATATAATATTAAATATTAAATATATATATTTTTTGAAAAAAGTTAAATTGAGAAGGAAATTAGGGCACAATTTTTGGGAAGCACGCCACACATTGGGTGTTGGGGCGACTGTGTTTACACATAGCCAAACTCTAATTTATGGGGTGACTATGTGTAAATACAGTCGAAACCCCCATGGGGTGGCGGCTATGTTACACACAACTGTCCCTTGTATGGCGGTGGTGGCGGCAGTTGGTGTGGGGTGCGTAGTGGGTGCGACTCCCCCACAGTGCCTCCCATGGGGGCGGCTATGGGGTGAGCCCCCAACGACCCCCCCAACCTTCATTTTTTATAATTTTTTTTTTTTTTTTTTTTAAATTCTTTTTAAACACCCTGATTTTGAAATCCATGAAATAAAATCTGAAATGGTTTTTTTTTCTCTTTTTCCCCATTACACAAAATGCAAATACATAAACATATATATATATATATATATATTTCAAAATATGTATATATATATATATATATATACATGTATATATTTTTATACAGATTTATTAAAACTATAAATCCAGTTGAGCAAATAATTCCTAGAAATGATCATTTACAGTTAGGTATACAATTTTTTTTTTGAAGAAAATCATTTGCAAACAGAGGTTTCAGAATTTTGAAACAAGATTTAACATGAGTGTTTTCCTCATAATTCATTTTGAGTTTTCCAAACAATTATTTTCAACCAGCATATCAAATTTATGAATCTTTTCACAAAAGAAATAAATTTAACAAAATAGAAAACATGGTTTCCAAATGCTTGAGAGGATGCCAAATGGTGCACTGATTCTTCCTCAGATTCCAGCTCCTTCCAAGCAAATCAACAAAGTTTCTCCAAAATCCAAATCCAAAAACAAAAACTAGAATCCTTCTCCTTTCTCCTTTTTTTCTTCTTTTTTCTTTCAATTTTCATGGTTATAGCCAAAAAAAAACTCTATGAAAATAAAAATATCTCTTTCAACCACCAACATAATTTTTGAAAAGCAAAAACTACAAAATATCTTCAATTTCTTTTTGCATTCAAATTTTCCAAAAATGCAAATTAAAACCTTTTTCAATTTTCAAACTATTTTTCTATCAATTCCAAAATAACTTAATTCAATAAAATAAATATAATCCAAGATTAAATTATTTTATTAATTAAATTAAATTAATTAATTAAATAACACCTTCTAACGTAATGACTAGATTAATTTAATAAACAACATAAATACTTAATGCCATTTAATTACCTTTTTTAACTTGCAATTAAATAATATCAAAGCAAATTGAACAATATTAAAACAATCGAACCCGACTTAAAACCAAAGACACGTTATGACCAGGGTGATGACTTGACACGAAAAACCTAGCTACTATCTCCCAATGAAATACCTTTGGTCAATGAATACACTCAAACCTGTGAAACCAGGTGGAGTCGATGCCCTATACCTGTAAACCTGCAAACCAAGCATATATCGAATATGCATATAAATACAATAAAACACACTATGAAGAGGGAATCATGGAGTCGCAGGGTGCTCGCAAGCGAGTGGTGCAATTCCACCCCTTTCACCAATACAGTGTTATAAAATTGATGAATCTAACATCAATAATTTAATCAAAAGCATTAAAACAACATTAATTCAAATATCATCTATGATAATCTAAAGCATGCCATAATGATAACATCAGAATAAAATACCATCACATCAAAATATAACATCACATCACTTTACAGTTAGCGATCAAATAGTAACCGAGTACCATAGTCAAAGTACTAACAGAAAACAAAACATAACGAAGAAGAACACTATCCGATCAAAAGAGCAAAATGGAGGGGTATTACATCCTCCCCCCCAGGGTTAGGCTTACTCTTGGAAGCCTGCAAATAAGTAGGGATATAGTTCCCTCATATAAACTACACCAAATCAAAACATCGACCCTAGAGGACGAGTATCCTGCACTGCAGAACAACTTCAAAAGTCTCAACTACAATTCCCTGATACCCAGGCTGACGGTTATCAACCATAGCATAAGCTCAATGAGATCTACCTACATCCCCTACTGTCGGCTCAGAACCTATTGGGCCTTGACCAAATTTAGAAGTGTTCTGATGCAAACAGTTCCTAGCAAGGTGGCCCTGTTGGCCGCAAGAGTAACACCCTGTGTTACGACCAAACCCTTTATCTCCTATCGGTGTAGTAGATTGCTACATACTACCCCAGTCAACTATAGATTGTGAACTTTGGGATGGTTGCTCCTGTCGATTGCGCTTATTGCGCCACTAGTTTTGGTTCCTCCTAGGTGAAGAACTACCATCATCCTAATATGACTAAGAATCCTTATGCTTTTCAAGCACACTCTACTTCTGTTGACCACTTTGCGTAGACCCCTGTTGAGTCCTAGGAGGTGCATCTCTCGGAGTCTGACCTCCTCGAGCACTAGACCCTGCTATTGAATTGTTGCTGATCTGAACACCCATGTGGCCTCCGAGTGCCATGGCATGATTCTCCTCTACTAGACATGCTTTATCCACAGCTGTCTCCATGGTTTTGGGTTCGAAAACCCTCACACCTTCGCTAAGACAATCATTCAAGCCCCTGACAAAGTGGTGAACCAACATCCCCTCATCGTCTCCTATACCTGCAAACTTCTTGAGCTCATAGAAGCGTCGCTCATACTACTCAACTGACAAGGCTAACCGACGCAAGGAATGAAAATCATCGCCTTGACGTTGATGCTAGTGCTCGGATAGGAAACAAGCTTTGAACTGCTCTAGAAAATATCCCAAGACACTAAGTTAATATTTATATGGAGCTTCTGCTCCTCTAGCCTCCACCATGTGGATGTGAACCCTCATAGATTCATGATAGCGCACCACACTTTGGTATTGCTACCGTAAGGGTGCATAGCAAAGCACCTATCAAGGTTTATAAGCCAAGTCTCAGCCTCTAACCCAGTGCCTGCTCCATCATACAATGGTGGATGTGCCTCGAGTAAATCTCTCATATGCGTCTCTGAGTGAGATGGAACTTCCCTCTCACCAGGATTACCCCGAACCCTGATCTACCTCTGACCAAGGAGTGTCAATGCCTCCTCAAGTACTCTACATGTAGCCTTGACCCCTACAAGATTCTGTGTCGGTCACTACCCCTTGAGGCATTCTACGATGCCTAATGTTCCTCCTGATCTAAAATAAGTGGAACATGAGGAGGAGAGTCATGCTGACTCCCATCGTGACCGCCTACACGGCCATGTCCTTGCCCTCTACCTCTTCTACATCTAGGAGGCATAATCCTGCATAGACACACCAAGGTATTAGGTAAGGTACACAACTTAAAACCTACACAACTAAAAATTTAATGGGTTCATCATAATCTCAGAGTTCCTAGTGTTTAAACCCGAGCTTTGATACCATGTGTAACACCTCACCACGTAACCCTAGAGGAAGTTGCAATTAACTACTCAAACACACTAATTTTTTTGTTTGATAAAGTACAATTAACTTGCAAGTTCACTACCCATTGCTAACAACCTCCAAGGTTATGAGACTGAGATTACTTTAAAACCCATACATAGATAACATTTATCTACTTAAGAAATTAAGAACACATACATTCCATACATGATAATTTACATCACAACAATAAGAGATACAATAAAATTTCATATACCAATAATTTAACAAGAAGATTACATCTATCATTCCCCGAATGGGGTAGAACCAATAAGCATGATTACAAATTACAATCTTCCACCTCGATTACAAATGAGGGGTAATAAATTACAAGAGTCAACTGAAATGAATGAAACTAGATCCCACAAGCTCTCCAATTGGAAATCTCATCAACACGATTAAGAAGAAAATTCAACGGAGTAAGGTGCATGTTCCACCCAACCAAGTGGTACCCAAATGCCCACTCCCCATGCTAAGAGATAGTAACAAGGATTCTTAGACAAGACCATCTATCTCTAGACATAGACTAGAACATAACTAAACTTAATCAAATACAAATACAACATTATCACAATGGTTATAATGCTTCTAGAGTTAATTAAACAATCACATCACCGATACAAACATACCGTTGACTTAGGAGAAGTGTCATCATAATATTACATGGGATATCCTAGTAAGTCTTCCTAGGCCTCGACCCCCATCTCGGGATATCCTGAAAACCTCTAATGACTCCTGACGCCTCATGCAAACCGATGTGGAATCAATTATCTCTCGTAGATAAAAGATAACGATCTTGCCATTCTAGGCCTTCTCATCCCATCCCAAGTCTGCACAAGCCCTTGTGTCCATGAGCGAGGCACAATTATTCTTATTAAGTGTTTGATACTACCTATTCTTCTAATAAGTTTATTTTCATCACTGGATTAACTAATTAGCAACGAGTTACCCTGGCACCATTTTGTGTGTTGGCCCTCATTAAAAGCCACTCCTCTAAGACAACATGTGGAACAACTCCAAAACCCAAGGGTACATTAGTGCAACCTAAAGATATTAAATCCCCATCCAAAACATAAAGGCGACACAATCCCCTTCGTGATAACCGGGTAATTAACTGGATACAACTCTACGCACTACCCAAGGCAATTCAAAGGTTGACTTCCATAATACAACAACCCCAAATAATTAAAACCCCATCTGGAAGACTTATTAACCCTTACTAAACAATTTCCCCCAAAGTGAAAACAAAAGAAATCTATATTTAAAAAAACAATTTAAACAAGAATTAAATCTACTTTGGATTTCCTAAATCCACTTCCTTTAATAAAATTCAATAGTTTATTGCCTCAATAAAACTAATTCAATAATGTCTCTTTCATACAAAGGATGAAATTTAAACCAAATATTTAATTCCTTAATTGTTTTTAATTCATAATAATAAAATAAAACAGTTACTTTTTCTAATCAGAATATAACATTTTAAGAAAATACTATTTCTTCTTTTCCAAATAAATCATTTTAAAAATTAGTTAATTCATCTATTATTTTAAAATCAAATATTTGTCCTTTTAATATATATATTATTTTAAAATAAATCCATTAATTCGACTATTACATATTAATTCAATTTTTTTCCAATTGCATTAAAAACATGCCATTATTTAAATCGATAATTAAATATATATATTAAACTTTATATACACAACTATATATATATTAATAGACATATATATACATATAATATATATACATATATATTATTTATATATATATATTAGTATTTTAATATTATATAAATATGATATAAAATATAAAATATATATTTTATTATTTATATATATTAATATTTTAATATTATATAAATATAATATTAAATATTAAATATATATTTTATTATTTATATTTATATATATATATATATATATTTGAAAAAAATCAAACTGAGAAGGAAATTAGGGTGCGATTTTTTGGAAGCGCATCGTGCATTGGGTGTTGGGGCGGCTGTGTTTACACACAACCGAACCCCAATGCATGGGGTGACTATGTGTAAACACAGTCGAAACCCCCATGGGGCAACAACTGTGTTACACACAACTGTCCCTTGTATGGCAGCGACGACATCGGCTAGTGTGGGGTGCGCAATGGGCACGACTCCCCCACAATGCCTCCCATGGGGGCGGCTGTGGGGTGAGCCCCCAGCAACCTCCCAACCTTCATTTTTAAAATTTTTTTTTTTTAAAAAAAAAAAATCTTTTTTTTTAAACGCCTGCAAATTTCGAAATCCGCAAAATGGAATCGACAAGGTTTCTTTTTTTTTTTCTTTTTCCCCATTCCACAAAATGCAAATACATAAACATATATATATATATATATATATTTCAAAATATGTATATATATATATATATATATACATGTATATATTTTTATACAGATTTATTAAAACTATAAATCCAGTTGAGCAAATAATTCCTAGAAATGATCATTTACAGTTAGGTATACAATTTTTTTTTTGAAGAAAATCATTTGCAAACAGAGGTTTCAGAATTTTGAAACAAGATTTAACATGAGTGTTTTCCTCATAATTCATTTTGAGTTTTCCAAACAATTATTTTCAACCAGCATATCAAATTTATGAATCTTTTCACAAAAGAAATAAATTTAACAAAATAGAAAACATGGTTTCCAAATGCTTGAGAGGATGCCAAATGGTGCACTGATTCTTCCTCAGATTCCAGCTCCTTCCAAGCAAATCAACAAAGTTTCTCCAAAATCCAAATCCAAAAACAAAAACTAGAATCCTTCTCCTTTCTCCTTTTTTTCTTCTTTTTTCTTTCAATTTTCATGGTTATAGCCAAAAAAAAACTCTATGAAAATAAAAATATCTCTTTCAACCACCAACATAAATTTTGAAAAACAAAAACTAGAAAATATCTTCAATTTCTTTTTGCATTCAAATTTTCCGAAAATCCAAATTAAAACCTTTTTTCAATTTTCAAACTATTTTTCTATCAATTCCAAAATAATTTAATTCAATTTAATTAATTCAATAAAATAAATATAATCCAAGATTAAATTATTTTATTAATTAAATTAAATTAATTAATTAAATAACACCTTATAATATAATAACCGGATTAATTTAATAAACAATATAAATATTTAATGCCATTTAATTACTTTTTTCAACTTGCAATTAAATAATATCAAAGCAAATTGAACAATATTAAAACAACCGAACCCGACTTAAAACCAACGACACACTATACTAGGGTGATGACTTGACACAAAAAACCTAGCTACTATCTCCCAATCAAATATTGTTGGACTATGGACACGCTCAAACCTGTGAAACCAGGTGAAGTCGATGTCGTGTACCTATAAACCTGCAAACCAAACATATATCGAACATGCATATAAATCACAATAAAACACACCGTGAAGAGGGAATCATGGAATCGCAGGGCGCTCACAAGCAAGTGGTACAATTTTGTCCCCTTCACCAATATAGTGTTATAAAACTGATGAATCTAACATCAGTAGTTTAATCAAAAGCATTAAAACAACATTAATTCAAATATCATCTATGCTAATCTAAAGAAAGCCATAATGATAACATCAAAATAAAATACCATCACATCAAAATATAACATCACATCGCTTTACAATTAGCGATCAAATAGTAACCAAGTACCATAGTCAAAGTACTAATAGAAAGCAAAACATAATGAAGAAGAACACTGTCCGATCAAAAGAGAAAAATGGAGGGGTATTACAAAGTTAATGGTGTGTTCATCATTTCCTTTGGTTTCAAGAATACTGCTACTTGAGCGATAGGAGCATAGGTGATCACATGAATAGGTGCTTGAAGGATAGCTTGAAGGGTTTCAATTTTCAAGGACAAGAAATCTTACCATGTAAACTACTTGACAGTAGCTAAATGGAAGTGATAGTCTCAGGTATGCTATGAAGGACAATGGTATGCATCCTACAGGCTGATGATTAAATTAGTTTTGTGGAGTGAATGAAGTCATTAAAATAGATTAAGGAATGATAGAGATAGGGCATTTATTTACTTTTAGACTGCTTCCACATGTCCTATTAGCATTTTTGAAGAAGTCTCCAATAGTTGGGGGTTTTAATGAGCAGTTATGAGTAGTTGCAAGCATCAAGGGGAAGGTTGAATGAGTTGTGCAAATAGATGGAGCATATCTAAGGTAGTAAGCTGCATTTAGACTCGATCTAAGAGGAAACTCTTCCCATGCCTAGTCCAAATAGTTGCAAGAACAAAAGAGGTGTGTCCTATTTTCATGCAAGAACAGTTGATGTGTGCTATTTATAGCGTGGAGACTTTTAAGGGAATGGATAGTTGATAAAGATATCAACGCCAATATTCTGAGGTGGTGACAATTGGACCTTTAATGAACAATTGAGGGAATATAGGGGTAGTTTCAAATATCTAGGCATGATTTGAAGTAGTCTTAAGCTTTTGTAAGCATCCGGGAGCTGAAAAGTCATCCCACTCTCTTCCCCAGCGTCCAGCTGGAGTTGGAACTTAATGAGTCAGCATTGATGATCTTAATGATTAGGTATACTATGGTTCCAATGTCTTAGTATCTTCGATTTATAGCTTCTATAATATGAGTGGCAGAGGTAGGGGTGGTCATTCATGTATAATTTTGTTTTCTTATTTAGGGTGCTTGTTCAGTATTCGTGTTCACAACTTAAAACTACATTATTAGATGGTGAGACATTATTTGTGCTCACGATTTAAAGTACACTATTGCAGCCTCCATTGATTGGGATGCATCTCCTCTAGGAGTGATGATTTCCATAATGAGGGCAGGGATTTAAACTTGGGTATCCTTTGTGAGAGCTCTATGTTTTAATTTTTAACCATTACACTGATATGTAATCTATTTTAAGTGCAACACAAAGGAAAAAAAATTGAGAAAATATAACATTATTAGGCATGATTATGACTTTGTGAGACCCATCATCAGCTGGATCTATGGACATTATGTTTTGATGTTATTGCATGACCATACCTTGATACATTACTCTCTTACCTTATTTTTTATGATGGATGATTGTGATTCGCAAACATTGAACTCATCTATTATGATGCATGTTAGATTAATTACTATTATGGACCATAATTTAATGATTATGTTGATTTTGGTTAACTAATCTTATTGATATCTTGAATTATATGAGAATTGAATTATCATGCTTAGAGTAGAATATGTGATGTTGCGTTAATCAAGTGAATTTATGAATGACCATGTGATATGAATGCGTATTTGACATTATGTGATTACAAGTGAATAATGGAATAACTACACAATGAATATTAGTACTGTTGATTTTCATGGTGTAACTGAGGAGATATTGCTTGGATTGTAACATGTGCTTAGATGGTTGAAAAGAAAATATAAAGAATGCATATGATTGTGTACAGATAATGTGATATGTATATTGTACTCCATTATATTATGTTATTTACTTGATTTAATTTTGTTGTAAATTATGTTATTTACTTGGATTTAGTTTTGTTGGCAAATGGACTAATGCTTTCATGAAGCGTGCAGGTAAATTCCCTTAAGCCATGGGAGTTGGAGGTTGCTAAACAAACCTTGTTGTGTTGCCCTATTAAGTCATAACCTTATGTGTTGTGCAAAAAAATTGTGTAACTAGCGATATGGGGTAAGGGTGTTAAGTGTTGAAATTGTTGGTAGCCAAATGTGATTCAAAAAGAGAGTGATAATTTCGGATGTCCTATTTAGTGCAATTTTAAGAGTCAAGTTTGTTCTGATTTTAATTAATAATTTCTTATTTTAAACTCCAGGTCTATGACCTAAAGGTTGGAGGGTATTCTTAGGCTGTAAACATGGTCATATCTCATTAATGACCCCTCTTACATTGCTTGTAAGAGGAGTGATGAAAATGAGTGCATGCAGCCCATGTGAAGGCCATGTCTCATAAAAGAAAGGAGGACATGGTAGTTGGGGCTGTTGGGAGAAGGATTTGAGAGATATTTGGTTAAGTGTTGGGCATTCTTGTTTTGGAAAGGCTAAGAAGAAGAGAGCTAGAGGAATATAAAAGAAGGGGATTTGAAAGGGAACAAACAACAACTTATTCTGAAGGTTTAAAGGTAGGGTCTTTATCCCAAGTTCTGTGGAATTTTTTTTTTGTTGTATCCATGTTATACTATGGTTGTATGTTGTTGTTTTGTTGGGTATTGTTTTGTGCAATGTTGAGAAATTTATCCCAATATATTGCTTGAGTGTATGAACCAGAATTTCATTGTGTCATAACTGGTTTTGTTGAGTTTTCTATGTAGTGTAAGAGTTGTTAAGTTTGAGTACCTTGTTGGGTTGGCTCCCTAGTATTGGTAGTGAGCAACCCAAGTGGGGGATTGAGTGGGGGGAGATCCCCATGAGGGCACATAATTATTTCCTTGAGAAAAGTGGCAATTACAGTTGTAAGTAAAATGGGTATGAGTACCCTTTTGTGGAAAATAAGGAAATGGGAAGTTTCAGGTATGGAGGAGGTTGTTGAGTAGAAATCTATGTGAACCATTTGATGGCAATTGCCCTATGGTTGTGATCCTCCCAGCCACTCCCCATGAAAGCCATTAAAAGAAAATGGTTTATGTGAAATGTTGTCTTACAAAAAAAAAGTGGTTGTCCTTGTTGGCTATGAAACCGTCCTATTGTTTGGGAATACGGTTGTTGTGTGTGTGACCCAAGTCTGTTTGGTAGTCTCCCAGCTCGGGGGTGGCTGGTGAGCATCCCATGGCTCAAAAAGCCTTGTCTTTATATGCAGGTTAAAGACTAATGGGTTGCTGATTCAAAAAATGGAACTCTATTGCTAAAGAAATCTGTTATGCTAGAGTTATGGCTATTGTTCCAAGAAAATGATTTATGTAATAGATTGGAGCTGTGTTCTGAATAAGAAATGTATTTTGTTATGAAAATAGAATGTATTACCACATCAAACTAGTTCTATGTTCTGAAAAAGAATTGTGCTTTTGTTTAAAAAAAAAAAGAAATGTATCCCTGGAGCTATGTTCTGAAAAGGAAATGTGTTTTTGTTCAAAAGAAAGAAAAGTATCTCTACAGAAA
Organism: Sequoiadendron giganteum; assembly: GCA_007115665.2. Classification (NCBI taxonomy): domain Eukaryota; kingdom Viridiplantae; phylum Streptophyta; class Pinopsida; order Cupressales; family Cupressaceae; genus Sequoiadendron; species Sequoiadendron giganteum. The sequence goes on from CM021105.1 coordinate 168,616,201, forward strand.
TCTAGAAAATAAAATAAATGTGTTATGCTCAAGGAAAAATATGTATTTCTGTTTTGTAATGTACTATATTTTAAAGAAAGTGCATTTTGTCACTAAGAAATGTATTCAGTGAAAATAAAGAGAAATGCATTATGTTTTAGTGAGAAGTAATCTACTTTAAAGAATGCACTCTGGTGTAAGAATATGCTTTCCATTTCAAGAGGAACATTTTGTTAAACAATTTTAAAAAATAAAAAATCTAAGTAACTCATTTTGTTCTAAGAATGATTAGGATGTGCCCTTACTATGTAGTTTGCTTACCACATGGTGTAAGTGGTTTAACAAAAAAAAGAGAGAGAACAGTAGGAAAGTAGATTTGAAGTAGTGTTTGTTCATTTCTGATAAAAACATAATAATGACAATAATAAGAATAGGATAGTGGTGAATAATACGAGATATTGTCTTTCACTACTTGTTGTTGAATGCCAACATTATTTCAAGAAAATAAATATAAGCTAAAATCTATTGGTTAAAACAAAACAATAATATATATATTTTTTAAAACAATATATATATATATATATATATATAAAATATACAATGCACTCGGTGAGCCTGGCCGACCTTCCCCATTAAACCCAGCAAGTAGTTTTAATAATAATAATAATAAATAAATAAAACAACCATCTGACGCCCTCCAAAATGGAATGACGCCTCTCTCAGAATCATTGATCAAACTGTTCCTTGCGTTGAGAGGTCTTCAATCCAGCCGTTCCTCTGCAATATCCAATGCCTGATTTAAATAAATTAAAAACAGGATCAATGGAACCATGGCGGGTAGCTTACCAGAAGATCTTTCATGATGGATGTCGGTTCATGAGCATGAACAGGAAAACACTGTAGGGCATCTGCAGTCTGGAAGCCATAACACAAAGCCATCCCTGGAGCGCCGCCTATCATGTGTAAATCCAGGTAAAACATTGGAGCAAAGAGGGGACAATATTAGGGTTATGTTAGGGCAGCAAGTACTCTCATCTTTCCACCGTTGATTTTTTTTAATTAGATGAGATTACAACTTGAGCGCTAGACTTGGCTGGTTCCATCTAAGTCCAACACAATATTTATTTTATTCTTTTCTTTAACTCTTTGGCTCGTCTAAAATACATATTAAATATTTATCAAATTTAATAATGAATTTAGCAAGAAGATTTAAATTGCCTCTAGCCTCAGTAATTCAATAATTGTATATATGATCTGTGAATATTAACGTTTCTCTATTATTTTATTTACGTTACCGTTATATACATCACAGTCAAAATCAATTAAATGTGAAGTTAAGAGTTAAAAATTAATTATATGTGAAGTTATTGTGATGAAAATTACTATTGTTAATATAAATAGGGTTATGTTAAAATAAACAAGGTTAAAGTGAAATATGAAGCTAAAAATTTAATTTAATTTCAAATCAATAATATAATTATTATTTGTAAGGAAATATAAATAAAATAATCATGGATAATAATAATGAGAGTTTAATATTTAAATAAGGTGGTTATTTAATTAAAATTGGCAAGAAAAAAAAAAGAGGTAAAGAAAGAATAAAATAATAATAAGAAATTAGTTATTATTGCTTTATAGTTACCATTTTTTTTACCTCAAATTATTATATGTTTGTTATGGGGACATGAGAAGCCGCATCAAATATTGTAATGAAAATAATAATAAGAGGGGAACCTTGCCATTCAATAATAACAAGTAGTTAAGAATTTATGGTAATCTCGCGGTGATCAAATAACTCGGATATATATATATATATATATGATAATACAAATATTTGACAACAATGAGTTTTGTAAGTCAAATTTTGGTAAAATCTATTAATATGCATATAGATAAGTAAATAAATAAGAGGATAAAAAAGATGATTATATAAATAAACAATAGTGAATGAAAGGTAGTTAAATAAGTAAATAAATAAGAGTGGGTAAAAGGTAATTAAATAAATAAATAATAGTGGAAAGAAAAGGGACAGGGTAAAAGTAATTAACTAAATATAAATATGTTATTATGTATTTATTTATTTAATTACCTTGTTAAGGAAGATAAATTAATTAAATTAAGATCAAGTAACAATAAATGATTAGATGCATAAATTCAATAGATGATGTATAACTAATCCCACACAACCCTAGAGGAAGTTGCAATTAACAACTCAAACGTGCTATTTTTTTTTTTGGTTAAGTACAATTAACATGCAAGATCACTACCCACTGCCAACAACTTCTAAGATTACGAGATTGAGATTACTTTAAAACCCAAACATACTTTACATTTGCATCCATAATTTTTATCTACTTAAGAAATTAAGAACACATACATTCCATACATGATAGATTACATCAAACAATAAGAGATACAATAGAGTTTCAAATAACAATAATTTAATAAGGAGATTACATCACTCATTCCTTGAATGAGGTAAATCCAATAAGCATGATTACAAATTACATCTTTCCACCTCAAATACAAATGAGGGGTAATAAATTACAAGAATCAACTAAAATGAATAAAGAATGAAATGTACTGGATCCCATGAGCTCTTCAACTGGAGATCTCGTCAAAACGAACAAGAAGAAAACCCAACGAAATAAGGTACATGTTCCACCCAACCAAGTGGTACTCGAAAGCCCACCTTCTGTGCTAGGAGATAGTAACAAGGATTCCTAAACAAGACCATCTACCTCTAGACACAAGCTAATTCATATTGAACTTATACTGATACAACCAATCATAGGTACAACACAATGGTATAACCCTAACATGGTCACATTGCTTCTAGATATAAAACAAATCGAGTATGTTAAGAAGACTATACTCACAAAATCACGTACCGTCTGTTGTCGTAGAAAGAGTGTCATCATATAGCTTGGCATGGGATATCCTCTGGGAATCTTCATAGGCTTCAGCCCCCATTATGAGATATCCTAGTGGCCTCAATCGAATCTTGGCCCCCATACTCACTCATGCAAAATCAAATACCTTTCATAAAGACAAGATAGATGACCTTGCCATTCCAGGCCTTCCCACTCATCCCAAGCCTAAACGAGCACTTGTGTATATGAGTGAGGCTAAATTATCTTGATTAGTGTGAAAAACTACCTAATTTTCTAAGTATATCATTTTAGTTGTAACGTCCCGCCTCACAACCCTAGAGGAAGTTGTAGTTAACTACTTAAACGCACAATTTTTTTTTTGTTTAAGTATAAATAACATGCAAGTACACTACCCAATGCCAACAACCTCTAAGGTTACAAGATTGAGATTACTTTAAAACCCAAACATACATTACATTTGCATCCATAAAATTTAACTACTTAGGAATTAAGAACACATACATTCCATACGTGATAAATTACATCAAACAATAAGAGATATAATATGATTCAGATAACAACAATTTGACAAGAAGATTACATCTCTCATTCCCCAAATGAGGTAAAACCAATAAGCATGAGTACAAATTACAACTTTCCACCTCGATTACAAATGAGGGGTAATAAAATTACAAGATTCAACTGAAATGGATATAAGCATGAAAAGTAACTGGATCCCACAAGCTCTCCAATTGGAAATCTCATCCACACGAACAAGAAGAAAACCCAACAGAGTAAGGTGCACGTTCCACCCAACCAAGTGGTACCCGAAGGTCCACCCCCCGTGTTAGGAGATAGTAACAAAGAATCCTAGACAAAACCATCTACCTCTAGACACAGGCTAAAACATAACTGAGCTTAATCAAATACAAATATAACATTTTCACAATGGTTACAATGCTTCCAAAGCTAAATAATCAATTGCATCACTGATACAAGCATACTGCTGACTTAGCAGAAGTGTCATCACAATGCTACATGGAATATATTGGTAAGTCTTCTTAGGCTCCGACCCCCATCTCAGGATCTCCTGGAAACCCCTAACGACTCCTGACCCCTCATGCAAACTAATACGGAATCAGTTATCTCTCGTAGAGACAAGATAACGATCTTGCCATTCCAGGCCTTCTCGTCCCATCCCAAGTCTTATACAAGCCCTTGCATCCATGAGTGAGGCACAATTATTCTTATTAAGTGTTTGATACTACCTACACTTCTAATCAGTTCATTTATATTATCATTGGATTAACTAACTCACAATGAGTTACCCTGGTACCACTTTGTGTGTCGGCCCTCATTGCAAGCCACTCCTCTAAGACAACACATGGAACAACTCCACAACCCAAGGGTACACTAGTGTGACCGAAGGATATTAAATCCTCATCCACAACATAAAGGCAACATATTCTCGTTCATGATTGTAACGCCCCGCCACACAACCCTAGAGGAAGTTGCAAGAACTACTTAAATAGACTAATTTTTTTTATTTTTTTTAAGTATAATTAATAAGTAAGTTCACTAACTAATGCCAACAACCTCTAAGGTTACGAGACAGAGGTTATATAGAACCTCAACACAAACATAAATAAAACCCATGTCAATTATTTAATTAATGAAATAACACATTCATTCCAAGTAAGATAATTTTACAACAAGCATAAGAGATAACTTTCAAATTCATTAATCCATTCATTAATCAATAAGGTTACAACACTCATTCCCCGAATGAGGCAAGTTCAATAAATAAGGATACAATTACAAGTTCCACCTCGATAACAATGAGGAGTAATACATCTCAAGAACAACTGAAATAACAAGGCATGAAATAAAACTAGATCACACGAGCTCTCCAACTGGAAGTCTCATCCACAAGAAAATGAAGGCATCCCAATGGATAAAGGTGCGCGTTCCACCCAACCAAGTGTAACCCAAAGGTCCACCCCCCATGCTAGGAGATATTAACCAGAATTTCAAACCAAGGACGTCTACCTCTAGACATAGGCTAACATAACCATACTAAAATAAATACAGTGACATTACTAACACAAGGTTACAATGCTTCCACAAATTACATAATCAATTGTATCACTAATACGAACATGCTGTCGACCTAAGAGAAGTGTCATCACAATGTTATAAGGGTTATCCTGGTGAGTCTGCCTAGGCCCCGACCCCCATTTCGGGTTATCCTGGTAACCTCTAACGACTTCCGGCCCCTCATGTAAACCAATGCGGAGTTAGTTATCTTTCATAGAGACAAGATAACGATCTTGCCATTCCAGGCCTTCCCGTCTCGACCCAAGTGTTTACAAGCCCTTGTGTTCATGAGCGAGGCATAATTATCTTATTAAGTGTTTGATACTACATGATACTCTAATCAGTTAATTAAGTTATCACTGGATTAACTAACTTACAACAAGTTATCTTGGCACCACTTCGTGTGCCGGTTCTCTTTACAAGCCACTCCTCTAAGATGACACGTGGAACAACTCCACAACCCAAGAGTACACAAGTGCTACACAAGGATATCACATCCCTAACCATGACATACAATCAACACACTCCCATTCGTGATAACCAGGAAATAAATTGGTTACACACTACCTAAGGCGATCCTAAGGTTGACAACATAGTATGACAATCCACAACTTGAAAATCCAACTGGAAGACTTGCTAAATATTAAAATCCACATTTCCCGAATGACCATATGAACAGCTCAAAGAAAAAAGGAAATAACCAAATCTACTTTGGGTTCACTAAACCCATTTCCTCACTAGCATTCAGTAATCAATGCGTGAAATGAAATGAATTAAATATGTCATTTTAAAAAAAATCATTTTATTTCCACGTAGCGTTTAAATACATGAAATATTAATCCACATCCTAATAATTCGGATAAAAGCATACTCCCATTTTTAAAATAAAATATTTATTCCATAATCAATAAAACTCATTTTCTTAAAAAAAACAATATTCCGCTCTAAACAATATAATAATAAAATGATGTGCTCATTTTCATAATATTAATATTGAACATTAACATTAATATTATTATTTAATTCTCACATAATAATATATAAATCCTAACATTAAACTATTGAAAGCATTTTAATATTATATTAGATCATAATATTAAAGTGTAATAGTATATTGCAATATTAAATTATTATAATAATTATAATATTAAAATATTATAATAATTATAATATTAAAATATTATAATAATTATAATATTAAAATATTAGAAAAAAAATTATAATATTTAAAATATAATTAAATATTATAATTACCATTTTCTTTTATTATAAAAGACACAAACTTGAAAATGTCAAGGCAAGAGCCTCGATTTGCGTGCCAATCCTCAGGGTTGACCCACATGAACCTTGGGCTTCATGCTAGGCAGCTAGGTGGATGAAGGTTGGTTGCGGCTTTCATGGGTGGCGGCGACAGGTTGCACAGGGTGGCCACAGGAGGCGGCACCGCCGGGAGGAGGGAAGCATGGGTGGAGAACCACTGCGGGTTGCAGGGCATGCAGGGCGCAGGCGGCAGAGAAGGGGACGCCGGGTGCAGCGTGGGCGGAGGGCGGCGAGCGGTGGAGTTGGCAGCACCGGCCACCCATAGTGGTGGTGCAGGTTGCACAGTCCGCGCGGGCCATAGACAGGGGGTCGCGCTCCCCCACTCCACTTCCCAAGGGAGCGGCGGTGGGGTGAGCCCCAACCCCTCTAAAAAATATTTTAAAATAAATTTTTTTTCATTAAAATATGACTGTCATTTTTTTTTGCTTATATATATATATTTTTTTTTTTGAAAAAAAACTAGAACCTTAAAAAGAAAATGCAGGATTTTAATTAAGGGATAAAATTCTGGCAAAATTTTATTTTATAAAATTTTGCCAGCATAACTTTATAAGGGGGATATATAAAAAAATATATATGTATATAACCAAGTATATTAACATATATTTTTAAAGAAATATATATATGCATACACATAATTTTCATTCAAACAAGATTGAAACTCAATAATTTGAAGAGCAAATTGAGAACAAAATAGAATGAAAATAACAATTTGTAAACAAGAATTTATTTCCAACTTGAACAATCTTATTCAAATTTTGAAAGCACAATAACAACCAGATTTGTTTTGCACACAAACTAAAGATTGCAAATAGTTTTCCCTCCACCCAAAAGCCATTGAATTCAAAAAATTCAATTAAAACAAGATGAGAACCTGATACTTTTGAAGTATGCTGAAGATCCTGATAGTGCTTTGAAACCCTTTTAAGCTCCACAGATTCTTTGAGCTTTTTATCCAAACCCACAAAATTGAGCAATCCTCCTTCTCCCCTTCTCAATTTTTCTCCAAAAACTCCATTTTTAAGACTTGTGAAGAAATTCAAAGATAATGCAATTTTTTCCCCAAAATCCTACAACCACCCTCATAAATTCCAGAAAATAAAAATAGGAAATATCTCATTTTTGAATTTTTGAATTTTCAAATTTCAAAATTGACTTTCAATTCATTTTCTTAATTTCCAATTCCAACTCAAATATGCATGCCTCTCCAAAATGAATAATGTAAATCATTTCAACACTAATAACTTAATCAATTAATGAAATAAATATACTACAAAATCAAATTATTTATTAATTCAATTAAATTGCTCAATAATTTGAATCACATTTTCAATATTATTCTAACTTCCTAAATAAACTGAAACAAGGAAAATGGAACAAAATAGAACAACTGGACCACACTATGACCGATGACACACTATGACCAGGGTGACGACTCGGCACAGAAATCATAGCTACTATCTCCAATCAAATGTCGTTGGGCAATGAACACGCTCGAACCTGTGAAACTAGGTGGAGTCGATGTCCTGTACCTGTCAACCCGCAAACAAGGAATAATCACATGCAATAATATGTCATAGATAAGGCACATCATGAAGAAGAAATCATGAAATTGTAGGGCACTTGCAAGCGAGTGATGCGATACCGTCCTCTTCACCAATACAGTAGTATTAACTGACACTTCTAATATAGCAACATAATTGAAGCATCAAAACATCATAAATTTAAATATCCACTTATGCTAATTTCAAACATGCCATAATAATCACATCAAAATATAGTATCATCAAAACAAGGTGCATCACGATAACACAGTGATCAACTATAACCAAGTACAAAGTCAAAGTACACACAATACTAAAGCATAAAAGAGGAACCAACATAGTTCGCACAATAGAGCAAAACGAAGGGGTATTACAATGATAACCGGGTAATAACTGGATACAACTCGATGCACTACCCAAGGCAATCCAAAGGTTGACTAACATGATACGACAACCCCAATTAAATAAAAACCCCATCTAGAAGACTTAACAACCCTTCTAATCGATTTCCCCCAAAGCGAAAACAAAAGAAACTTATATTTAAAGGAGTAATTAAACAAGAATTAAATCTACTTTGGATTTACTATATCCACTTCCTTTAATAACATTCAGTAATTTATTGCTCTTAAATAATAATAAAATAAACATTTACTTCTTCGATTTAAAACATACTATTTTTATATCATCTATTTCTTCTTTTCAAAATAAATTATTTAAAAATCAATTAATTCGTCCATTAAACACAATAGCTGAAAATCAAATATTCGTTCTCTCAAAATACATTATTTTAGAATAAATCCATTATTTCTATTATTGCACATTAATTTAAAATTTTCCAATTGCATTTAAATAATACCATCAATTAAATCAACATTTATATATATATATCCTCATATGATATATATATATATATATATATTTTATATGTATATTTAATTATTTAACATATATTAATATTTTAATACTATATGAATATAATATAAAATATTACTATATATCTTATTAAATATATATATTAATATTTTAATATTATATTAATATAATATTAAATATTATATATATTTTTTTACATAAAAAAGAGTCAAACTGCATAATTTTAGGGCACATTTTTTTATGGGGATGCGTGTGCATGGAAAAGGGTTGGGGCGACTGTTTTTAACACAACCGACCCCATGTTTGGGTGCGGCTGTGTTAACCACAACTAACCCACACTGCGACGACGGCTGTGTTAACCACAATCGACCCACCATTGTGTGGGCGTGACTGTGTTTAACACAGCCGACCCACCAACAGTGGGCGGTGGTCGTGGGTAGGCCGCACTGGGCGTGGCTCCCCACAATGCCTCCCATGGGGGAGGCTCTGGGTTGAGCCACCAGCAACCCCTTAAAAATTCAAATTTTATTAACATAAAAAAATATTTAAAAAAGAAAAGAAAAAAGCCTACGGATTTAATCTGCCCAAAAACCAAAAAATAAACATGGTTTCCCCATTTTTCATACAAACAATTTGATACACTAATCATATATAAATATATATGTTTATATATATATATATATATGTGTGTGTGTGTGTGTGTGTGTGTGTGTGTGTGTATATTCTCATATATATATATATATATATATATATATATATATATATATATAGCCAGGTTAATAAAAATTATAAAAGTAATAGGGAAATTAACTTCCAAAATGATCAAATACAGTCAGATATACCATTTTGTTTTTTAAGAAAAATATTTACCAACAGAGGTTTTTAAAGTTTTGAAACAAGATTTAACATGGGTTTTTCTTGCAAATCAAACAAAGGTTTTTTTTTTTTTTTCAAACAACATATTAATCTATGAATTTCTTTATTTTTATTTTTTGAAATAAATTAACAAATAGAAAAAACCTAAGTCCAAAAGCTTGAAAGGTTGTCAATGGTGCACTGATTCTTCTTCTGATTCTAGCTCTTCCAAGAAATCCAACTTAGCTTCTCCAAAATTCAAAATCCAAAATCCAAAAATCCAAAACCAAACTAGAATCCCTCTCCCTTTTTTTTTTCAATTCTCATGGTTATAGCCAAAAGCTCTATGAAAAATAAAAATATCTATTTTCAACCACCAACATAAATTTTTGAAAACAAAAAATAGAAAATATCTTCTAATTCATTTTTGCCTTCAAATATTCTCAAAAATGCAAATTAAAACCTTTTTTTTTCAATTTTCAACAAAATATCTATTAATTCCAAAATAACTTAATTCAATTCAATTAATTCAATAAAATAAATCTAATGCAAGATTAAATTATTTTATTAATTAAATTAAATTATTTAATTAATTAACTAACATCTTCCAACATAATAACCAGATTAATTTGATAAATAACTTAAATATTTAATACCATTTATTTACCTTTTAACCTGCAATTAAATAATATTTATCAAGGCAAAATAGAATAACATTAAAGCAACCAAACTCGACTTCAAACCAACGAAAAACTATGACCAGGGTGATTGCTTGACATGGAAAACCTAGTTACTATATCCCAATCAAATACCGTTGGCAATTGGACACGCTCAAACCCGATAAACCAGGTGGAGTCGATGTCCTATACCTATAAACCTGCACCCAAAGTGTATATCGATCTTGCATATATATCATAATAGAACACACCATGAAGAGGAAATCGTAGAACCGTAGGGCGCTCGCAAACGAGTGGTGCAATTCCATCCCCTTCACCAATACAGTATTACAAAATTCACGAATCTAACATCGATAATTTAATCAAAAGCATAAAACAACATTAATTCAAATCTCCACTATGCTAATCTAAAACATGCCATAATGATAACATCAAAATAAAATACCGTCACGTCAAAATATATCATCACATCGCATTACAATTATCGGTCAAATAGTAACTGAGTTCCATAGTCAAAGTACTAACAAAAAACACAACATAATGAGGAAGAACATTGTTTGATCAAGAGAGCAATAATCATGTTATAATAACCAACATTATTTTTAATCAAAGCATGACAAGCATAACATCAAGGAAAGTACACCTCATCACACACATAGCCCAAGTCGCTCTATAAGAAATGATAAAATAATAAAGTATCATAATCTAACATAAGAGTAAAACAAAGGGGTGTTACATTAGTTATCACTTGATTAAACCACCTCCGAAGGTTATCCATTTTACCTCTTTGGGCTCTAGTGCCTAACAAAAGCCACTCTTCTACTTGACAACATACCAAACAAAACCAATCACCAAGGGTGCCAAAGTGCATACAAACTAGATAAAACAATCACTCCAACTCTAGGAGGAAACATATAATGAAACTCACTTCAAACCTTGGAGGCAACAATTTCACATAATCCACTCCTTCCAAAGGAGGCACAAAACATCCCCGTTCTTGGAAATCAGGTAATAACATGATACATTTAGACGCACTATCCAAGGCAATCCAAAGGTTGACTAACATAATACACCAACCCCAAATAAATGAAAACCCCATCTGGAAGACTTAACAACCCTTCTAATAACAATTTCTCCCAAACGAACACTGAAAAAGTTTACATTTGAAAAAGGGCAATTAAACAGGAATTAAATCTACTTTGGATTTCCTAAATCCACTTCCTTTAATAAATTTCAATAGTTTATTTCCTCAATTAAACTCATAATGTCTCTTCCAGACAAAGGATGAAATTTAAACCAAACATTTAATTCCCTAATTGTTTTTAAATAATAATAAAATAAGCATTTACTTCTTTAATTTAAAACATACTATTTTCAAATCATCTATTTCTTCTTTTCAAAATAAATCATTTTAAAAAAATCAATTAATTTCTCTATTAAACACAATATCTGAAACTCAAATATTTTTTCTTTCCAAATATATTATATTAAAATAAATCCATTACATCGACTATTGCATATTGATTTAAAATTTTCCCAATTAGATTTAAAACATGCTATTATTTAAATCCACCTTTTAATATATATATATATATATATATATATATATATTAATAAACTCCGCTATATATATATATATAATAATAATATACATATATATCCTCATGATATATATACATATATATATATACATATATATATATATATATATATATATTTAATTAATTACTTAATATATATTAATATTTTAATATTATATTAATATAATATAAAATACTATATGTATATATTTTTTTTTGTTAAAAAAAAATTGAAATTACAAAATCCACGTGTTTTCTTTTGGGGCAACATGCCAACATATTGGGGTGACTGTGTGAATACACAACCGACCCCATTTACATGGGGCAGCTGTGTACCCACACAGCCTAACCCCACTCTGTGGGCACGACCAGCGTGACTCCCCCACACGCCTCCCATGGGGGCATAGTGGGGTGAGCCCCTAGCGACCCCCTTCAACCCTTCAATTTATTTTTTTACTTCAATTTTCTTTGAAAACAAAACACAGGCTACAAATTTTTGAAATCCAAGAAGTTTTTTTTTAAAAACAGGGTTTCATTTATTAATTTTTATTTTTAAATAGCATAAGCCTAATATAAAACGCACACACACACACACATATATTTAAATATCTCACAAAAAAATTACAAAACTAATTGAGCAAGTTATTCTTAAAATGATCATTTACAGTCAAGAACACAATTTTTCTTAAAAAATTTCATTTCCAAACAAAGGTTTTCAAAGTTTTGAAACAAGGTTTAACATGGATTTTTTCTTGCAAATCAAACAAAGTTTATATATATATTTTTTTCAAACAACAAATAAAATTATGAACCCTTTCAAAATGAAACTAATTTAATAAAAGGAAAACCTGGTTTCCAAGTGCTTGAGAGGTTGATAAAATGGTGCAAAGCCTTCTCCTCAAATCCAAGCTCCTTCCCAGCAGATCAACAGACTTCTACCCAATTCCAATTCCAAAACCCACAAAAACAAAATCTTGTTCTTTGTATTGATAATAGTAAGAACAAATACAACTTACCGTCACATACTGTATGCTGGAATATGAACAGCAGAAAGAGCTACCAATTGGTACCCAATTACAAATAAAAAAGTAGTCCCAAGCTCCTACTGGAATATCAGCATGGATGCGTTACAAATATTACAATTATCAACAAAAACAAGAGGCTTCATATAGCAATAGCCTTCACAGATCATCAAAAAAATAAATGAAAATTTGCTTCCACTAATGGATCTAACAACTCCACTGTTGTTAAATTCTTTTTGGAGCTCCTTAATTCACTTCCAGCTGAGTAAAAGATTGAGTTGCATTAAAAACAGTTTGGAATTCCCTTAGTGCTTGGAGGAAAACCTCAACATCTCTCTGATTATGGTACCACCTTTGATCAGCCTTGACTTCAGCTTCTCCTACACCATCCAAGATCAACCTCATGAGTTTAGCCATCGAGATATCCATTATCCTAGTGACCTTGAGGAGCAGCAACATCATCTATCACCAGCATCTCCTGCAGCTTCGTTGAAGATCCTTTGGAATTCCTTTAGAGCCCTTAGAAAGCTTTCAGCGTCATCCAGATTGTGCTCGGACTTAGCTTCAAGTCTGTTAGCCATCCCGACACCGTTTGTGCTCAATCTCATGACTTTTGTCAATGATATCTCCAAGGCCGCATTTACCTGCAAAGCAATAACAAGATATGTGAGTCTCTTATTTGACTCAATAAGCCCTCTCTTACCCCCTTGGAATTTTTCCTCATTCCTGACCTTCCAAAGGTACCAAATAATTTCAGTTGTAAGAATATCCCAAAATATTTTATAATCTTTTGGAATTTTTCTACAAATAAACATTATTTCATACCAATTAATCTGTCCATAGTCATTCCATATGATAGTTTTATTACAAAATATATTCCAAACCTCTTTGGCGTAGAAGCACTCAAAGAAAATATGCAATATTGTTTCAGGTGTCCTGCAAATACTGCACATATTCATTTCATTGTGATTAGTCTTATAGGATATTTTCTGTAGTAGCGATTGCCACCTAAAACATGCCTTCCTTGGTTCATTAATATTCTGCCATATAAGTGAGATCACTTTTTTCCAATTAGCATCAGTTAGATTAATATTCTAGCAAGCATTCACATGGTCCCAAATAGCATCAGTATTAGTAAGATCTTTATAAACACTTTTAGCTTTAATTTCATGCAACAAAGAACCATCTTTCCAAACAAGTTCATCAAAAATTACATCAGAAACTACCTCACTGCTAGCAGAATTCAAAGGAAAAGAGGCATTTTTGTAAGTGTCCATGATGGTATTGTAAGTTTTGACATTAAAGTTACCCAACTAAAACTCCTCAACCAACTTGTCTAGAGGTTTGATTTGCCCATTTTCGAAGAGGTTATTGAAGGTTTGCACACCAACTAGGTCCAATTTTTGGCTGAACACCCTTGTAGTAGTGCCAGGGGCTTACTATTATGCTCTAAAGTCCACCATGGGGAGTAGGATGCATGGCATCTGAGATCATTATTGATGGTGATTTTGCAGTTTTTAAACACAACTTGATGTTTCACCAATTCCCAAGCCTTCCACAAACTTTTGAATACAAGGGATCTAGCCGTTGCCATAGGGTGTTTACCACTCATAACATCAAAAAGGGGTAGGTTCTTCCAATATTTAGCCTATTTGGGTGAGGCTTGAAGAATGTTATTCCTGACCAAGACCTTCCATGGTTCCCCACCAGAAGTAGCCTTTGCAATCCACTTTGCAACCAGGGCAATGCCTTGGGATCTAGGATCTTTTAGCCCCAACCCCCCCCCCCTCATTTTATCAACGCGGCACCAATCCCACCTTACTGCATGCCTTTTCTTCTTACCTTTGCCATCCGACCACATAAATGCTCTAATATCTTTTTGGATTTTGAACACCTGATAGCTACAGAAGAACCATACTGAAGTGAAGTAAATGCTATAGGAGGATAGAATCCTTTGGAAAACTTGCAATCTCCCTGCAAAGGACAAATACTGCCTATTCCAATTTTCTACCTTTTTTTCAATCTTGGAATTGATCCAAAGCCACATCTCCTTTAGATTGGGGCTGACTGCAAAAGGTATCCCTAGATACCTCACTAGTTTGTTTGGGCCCCCCATTGAAACTCGTACTTTTGTAGCCAACTGGGGGAGGTCTCATCCCAGCCAAGAAAACAAGATTTGGCAACAGCTACTTTGGCACCAACAGCCAAGCAAAATAACTCCAATTTCCCCAAAAGGGTCTCCAAGTTCTTTTCATTCAACTCGATGAAAATAGCAGTGTCATCCATAATCTGGATGTTGATTAATTCATTTTGGTCAAGCAAGGTTATCCCTTGGACCTTGGGTGAAGTTGTTGTGTCTCTGAGTAGATAGTGCAAAGCATCAAAGGCAATCACAAAAAGTGCAGGAGCCAGGGGGCAACCTTGTCTAATGGATCTACCAAGTTTGATCTCTTCTGACAAAACACCGTTGACATCCACTTGTGTAGTGGCATCACTTAGGAGGATGACCATTACCTTGTAGAATTCGTTAGGAAACCCAAACACTTCCAGAGTTGCCCTTAGAAATGACCACTCTACCCTATCATAGGATTTTTGAAAGTCCAATGGTAGCATAGCCGAGTTCTGACCTGACTATTTTGACCATTCCATGGCTTCCCAGCTTGTGATCAAGTTTTCCAGGATATATCTTCCTTTAATAAAGCCGGTTTGAGTACTGTTTACAAACTTGGGGAGGATGTCAACCAGTCTTAGTGCCAGTATTTTTTCCAGAATCTTGTAAGAAACATTTAGCAGCATAATGGGCCTCCAATTTTTTATTAAATTTTTGTCTCCCCCTTTTGGGAGTAGTTTGATAATACCTTTGTTTATGCTCTTGCCCAATGATCCTTTCTCCAGGGCCTCTTGATACACCTATAAAAGGTCTTCACTTATCCAATCTTTAAATAATTTGAAGAATTCCACCAAGAGCCCATCACAGCCAAGTGATTTGTCATTATTCATGGCACTGATGGCCTTCACATTTTCCTCCTTGGTGATGGCAGCCGCCAATTTGGAAGCATAGTCTTGCCCAATCTTCTTGGGAATGATCTTTTTGATACATTCCCTGGAATTCTTGTTGGTCTCCTCATTACTTTCAAAGGTAAAAAGCTTTTTGTAGAAACTATGGAACTACTTTAAAATTTCCTCCTAAGAGGTGAAGAGCTCCGCCTCCTCCCAGATTTGGCTAATCTATTCCTTATGACTCTTTTCTCTATTGAAGTTGAAGAAGAACTTCAATCCTTTGTCCCCATGGCATAGCCAATTTAGTTTGGCTCTGACCTTGAGACTTTTAGTTTTCTTAGCTTGAAGTTTTTAGAGGTTATCCTTGCATCGGATCACCTCCTCATTAAGCACTAGGCTATCCGATGTTTCCTGAATCTTGGCCTCAGCAAGCACTAGATCTTCTTGCAGTTTATTCTCCTCTCACCTCGAATCCTTGGCACATTTCCTCTCAATGACTTGAAGAAGCTTTTTCCAGGTTTCTATGTTATGCTCCCATCTTGAGATAGCACTTTCCCCTTTCAACATCCACTTTTTAATCTCTCTAATAGAGACAATTCCATCCTTGTAGTCAACATCCTGTAGCAGTTGTGTGTTGAGGATGAACTTCCCCCTTTTAGTCCCTTCCACCCCTGCAATCTTTCTTGTGCATAAGCAAGCTTTTATCGGGTGGTGGTCAGATAGGGTGAATGGGCAGACACTGACTTGAAGTCCCAAGTCATCTGAGATAAAGCTCACCTCATCCTTATTCACATATAGCCTATCTAATCGGCAGTAGATCCTCTTCTTACCCTTCTGTGCATTGCACCACGTGAACCAGATCCCCTTATAGTCCTTTTTTCCATTTTCCAAGGGATCCATTAGATTCAATTTATGCTTCAACGTTTTCCAAAAGTGCCTCTCAGTCCCTTTCCATGAAACATCGACACCGCCCCACTTATCTTCTAGCTGCTCGACCATGTTGAAGTCTCCACCAACTACCCAGGGGACATGCGGTAGCTACTCTACCATCCATTTCCAGAGTTGGGCCCTCTCCCTATGATCATTAGCGGCATAAACTAAGTAGATTCCAATACTATTCCCTTCTTTCTCCAATATGATCCACACCACCCTATTACAGGGGGAGGATCCATTACTGGTGACATGGTGCTTCCACTTGTTAGAGAGGAGAATGGAAGTTCCACCCCTCCCTTTTTCATGCTTGGTGGAGAACTGGCAAGCTTCTTTCCAGATGAATTTTAGGTTTACTTCCAAGGTGAAGCCAATTGCTTTAGTTTCTTGCAAGAGGACAATGTCTCTGATAGGTTCCAAATTCATAAACCTTCTAATAATGTATTTCCTATCTGGGGATTCCAGCCCATGGATGTTCCAAGAGATGATGTTAAGATTCATGCTCCATTATCAGGGGGGGTTGCCTCTTGGCTGCTCTTGAAATTTTCAAAAAATTTAGGTAGCTTATCACCCATTTCTAGTTTCTTAGCTATGGGGGATTGGATGACCAGACTTGTCTTCTTTCTTTTATTCTGGATAGTTTTGTTACCAATTAGTGAATCCCCATTTTTTCTAGGTCTACCTGGACCTCTCTTTGGTCTCGAGACCTTTCCTTCCCGCCCTTTTGTGACATTCTCATTGATATCTTCCCCTCCTTCATTGGCTGAACCAAGACTATTATCGGTAACCATGTTAGTGGTGACAAGCTTATTGTTGAGGTCTTCATCGGTCAAAGAGGGCATAGGCTCCTTACTCCCTTCTGGATCAAGCTGGTTGGGGGTCTCTTGGATTTTTGTTATATTGCAAGGTTGACCATCACAAATAGTACCAACTTCAGATGTAGGTTTAGTGTTAGGTTGACCCCCACTGAGGATGTCACTCATTTGATTAGAAACCCTGGTGGAGTCCCAAGATTTTGAGGAGTCTATTGTCTCCTTAAGCATGTTTGGGACCAACCCATCATCCTTGCCAAGAATGGAAATGGTAGGTTCCTCAAATAGACCCTCGATCCTAGGGTTTCCACTCAAATCAGTGCCATCTAGGTGGGCGACCCCTCTTCCCATTTTTTCTATAGTCATTTTACCATCAACAACCTTCATTTGCATTAGACTGCTCTGATTATTGTTTTTTTGTTTATCATTTTGACCAACAAGATGGTTATCATGTATTCTCTACCTAATTTTTTTAAAGGCAATTTGTTGGGCATTCAACTTAACAAGTTGTTCTTTGTTCCAGCTAGGCAGAGGGGGCGCGGGGGAGAGACTAACCAGATGTTTTGAATCTGCATGGAGAACAAAACCATCGGGCCTTTGAGGGCAATCATTGTCTTCACAAGTATCCATTTCGTCATTGACGAAGGCTTCAAATGAGTTCTTGGTGGGGAGACTACCAGGGCAATTGTTTAGATGGAGGGAGGATCCAGAGGTAGGGGACTTACCCTGAGTCCAAACCAGAGAGCCAACACTATGGGGTAGGGAGTCTGGGACAAAGTTAAAATCTTGAGCGGGGTTGGCAGTTGGGCTGGAGGCAGGAAATAAATTAGGCATGGAAGAATCAAGAGAAGGGTTATACATAGGGGGATTTTTGCTTGCGTTAAGATTTTTCTTTATGAGGGGGCAATTCTTATGAATGTGCCCTTCTTTGCAGCAAAGGTAGCATGCGTTGATGTTGCCAAGCACTTCCATGGGGCAACAAATGTCTTTGTCCTCATCCTCAATGATGATACCTGGAGGCAACTCAATGCCGGGGTTAAGAGAAACAAGAGCATGAGCATCCAAATGCGAGAGGGAAGCCTTTGCTTCGTCGACCCTTATTACAGAGCCGAAGGGAGCCAAGACTGTCGGGACAAGTTTCCAAAAGTCTAGGGGTAGGTTCTTAACCACTACCCACCTCGGGCATGAAAGAGCCACTATTTCATCAACAATGGTAGATGGGGACCATGCCATCACTCGAAACACACAACCCCCAATATTCCAGAAAGATTTGGCTAGGTATTTTGTCTGCATTTCCTTGTTTTTAAGGAAAATTACAAATAGACCATGCTGGAGTAGTCTACAATAGGAAAGTTGAATGCCAAATTTTTTTGACCAAACACTAGAAAACCAAGTGTCGATATACCTTCTTGCGGGTATTTTATTAGTGTCAGTTGCAGCAAAGAAGATAGCTATATCTTTAAGCCTATTTCTCTCAATCATTATTACAGATTTCATTTCAAGATTAGGGATGATTCTGGAAAAGCCAAGGGTGTCGAGGGGCTTACCTTCTTCACTGCGTCCACCACTGGAACCCACCTCACCGTTTACAGCAAAGAAGGCATTTTATGGAATGGATAACCCGCTGCCAGCGACTGATTCCTTAAATATCTTTGACTGCGAAGTGTGTTCATCAGAGGGAGGATGGTTGGAGCTTACCTACTGGGCGGGGGAGCCCAAGCCCCCGTCCATCTAAGCCCCATAGGGCCGAGACTCAATGCCGAGCGCAGGGCTGTCAAACAAGGAAGACAACACAAAAAAAATTAAGGTTAGAAATGATAAAAGGTAAAGAATAAAAAAGAGAGTGCATGAATAGCCACGGGATAGAGAGCCATCATGGGGGAGGACATCACCCCCCCACTGGGCATGGAATGACCACGCAGGCGGCAGAACCGAAGACCACGTTGCAGAGCCCTCAAAAAAATTTCTTCCTGTATTTGATGAGAAGGTAATCACAAAATCATGTTCTTCCTTCCTTCTTTTCAATTTTTACATGCTTTTTTCTAAACTTCAGGGTGATCCCACAATAGTGGTTTACAATTTTTGGCCAAATTGGACACTGAAATTATTATTTTTAACTAAATCTTCACATTCGGGCACCTATAGTGACTAAACCGTGAGGAATTTGAAGATGATTCAAACTAGAGTCTTATCACATTTTGTCTGTAGATTCTAAAAATATTTTTTTCAAAATTTTTGGAATAAGATTGCATTTCTTTTTCCATCTCCCACAAAAACTATTTTTTTTTAGAAAACAATATTTTTTAAAAGTGACGCTCACCGTATACAACATAACTTTTTTTGTATGAAGGATAAAATTATAATTTTTTTGAATTTAGATTCTCAACTATGATATCTAGCACTTTCATTTAGTCTCATAGTTTTTTGTTGAATATTTTTTCCTTAATAAACTTTTGAAGTCAAACCAATTGCAATTCAGACATAGGCGGACTGTATACAACATAACTTTTTCTATATGTATTGAAATTCAATTTTATATTTTTAATGGATCAAGGACATCAATACCCAGAACAAACATATTTTTAAATAAATTATTTTGATAATTTGCTATTTTTCCACATGTACAAAACAAAGAGCTTGATTTTCAATGAAAAACCTATGTTTAATAAAACTAAAAAACACATACATAATAAAACCAAAAAATATTAAAATTATATTCATGGAATAGATCATTTTGAGGACTACAATAATCATTTGACATAAATTTTAAATGAATTCATTTGATCCCCCAAAAGGTAAATCAAAAGTATTTTTTTATCAGCATTTTGATAGGTGTAAAGGAGACTCATTTATAGGTATGGTTTAAAACTAGCGAGGTTCTATCCGAAGGGGTTTGATCTAAGGTGGTTTGATTAAACCCTCTTCAATTGGAATCCTTAAAATGGAACTTTTAAAGGCTTAAATCATTATATTTTCTAAAAATATGTGATTTCAGCAAAAATCAGTTCCTCTCAAAAATTGTAAACCAGCTTTGTGGGATCACCCTCCATGAAAAATCCAATAATAATAGAAAAATGAAAATATAGATATTCAACCACCATAATCAATTTTCCAAAACAAAACATAAAATATCTTAATTTCTTTTTTTGCATTCAAATTTTCAAAAAAAAGCAAATTAAAACATTTTTTCAATTTTCCAATTTCAAACAAAATATCTATTAATTTCCAAAATGAATAACTTAATTCAATTCAACACAATTAATTTAATTAATCAATAAAATAAATCTAATCCAATATCAAATTATTTTATTAATTAAATTAAATTAATTAATAAATTAAATAATATTTCTAACATTATAACTAGATTAATTTAATCAACAACTTAAATACATAAAGCCATTTATTTACCTTTATAACTTGCAAATAAATAATAACAAGGCAAAATTAGACAATATTAAAACAATCGAACCAAGCTTGAAACTAACGACAGGCTATGACCAAGGTGATGGCTTGACACAAGAAACCTAGCTACTATCTCCCAATCATATGCTATTGGGCAATGGACACGCTCAAACCTGTGAAACCAGGTGGAGTCGATGTCCTATATCTGTAAACCTGCAAAAAAAATGTATATCGAGTATATATATATATCATAATAAAACACACCTTGAAGAGGAAATTGTGGAATCACAGGGCACTCACAAGCGAGTGGTGCAATTTTGTCCCCTTCACCAATACAATGTTACAAACTAACAAATCTAACATCAATAATTTAATCAAAAGCATAAAACATCATTAATTCAAATATCTACTAAGCTAATCTAAAGCATGCCATAATGATATCATCAACATAAAATACCATCACATTCAAAATATAACAACACATTGCTTTGCAGTTATCGATCAAATAATAACCGAGTATCATAGTCAAAGTACTAACATAAAATAACACATAACGAAGAAGAATACTGTTCGATCAAAAGAGAAAAATGGAGGGGTGCTACATCCTCCCCCCTAGGGTCAGGCTTACTCTTGGAAGCCTTCAAAAACCCTAGTATAAATTCCACAAAACACACATAATCAATGGTTCCAAAATTAAACCACTCCATACCTCAACATAATCAACCCAACCAAGTACACTGTCGATCCATCCAAATCAACATGGTGAAGTAACCACCAACCAAGTCTCCAAAACACATAACCATGGATTAACATACATAATACACATATGTACCAATACACATCATCAAAAATCATCACAAGGCTACACAAGGGTCCATCTGGACACCGGAAAGTGACATACTAATCCATGATAGAAGAATCCATGAACCATAAGCAAATAACCATCTCATATAAATCAACACCAAATCAGTGACTTGATGGTGTGAGGTCATACATAAAGTGAGACCATCCAAACAAGACCACAATGACCTATCCCTTGTTGTATAAGGTGATTAGCCTCCAAGAGATAGTCATCACACATAGGTGAGTAGTGGGTTCTAGCTACATAACAACCTCACATACTCCCATCCTCTACATTTCTTGTGTCTACTTCCTCGTACACACTCACCAAGTCCGTCTCATACGTCTTTGGAGAGGAATCACAATACAACACATAGACGACATTGAAAACAACAATGATAATTAGCTTAGCCACCAAGTTCATAAAGAAGAGAAAATTAAAGTTCAATTGCAACAATAAGGCAATAATGCGCATAATTTCAACACTAAATCAAATATATAACCACTAGGGTTATAAGAAAATAAGATCACAAGTTGTGGCTAAACCTTCACAATAAAATATAACAAAGTTTCGGGCCTCACAATCAATTGAAAAAACATCAATAACCAAAAGAAAGTTCACAATCTTTAAAATTGCACTATACATCACTATGTGACTAGATACTAGCCACCAACGAGGAAAGAGGAAACAACATCTGGATAGAATGATAATAGCCCTCATGTGGTGCAGAATGAGCACGCTATCCACATGACCTAGAGTGTATCCATGACTATAAAAAAATCATCACTCTACCTGGTCATACGCCAGTCGGAGCAGGCACGTACCGATCGTATGCCACATGGTAGTGTGCTTGAGGCTCTGCGGAAATAGGCACGTGCAAAATGCACTCCACCCGCGATACCTCATGGAGAAGACACACGCAGGAACTCGCTGTAGCCAGAGGTATATATGACTAGGATCTACCCATATGCTACTCGACCAACATGGTCAAAGCAGCCATGAGGATCCCTCTACAAGTGTTTGAGGACCCATAATGTTTATCACACAAGTAGGCTAACAAAGACAATCTCATAATGCACCTTCACATGTCTAAGCACATGGCATCGTGCAACACGACATCATCACCATCACTATGTCAGAACATGAGTGGGGTGTGGTATCGTACTGCATCATATCAGAATACGTGCAAATACAACATCATCATCAACACTATGTCAAAACATCAGTGCGGTGTGGCATCGTATCTATCACATCATGTCAAAGCATGTGTAGATACACTAAGTATACAATGCAATACGATAATATCACTATGGGGCTACCGAGTTTCACCTCTCATATAGACGGGGTTTACTCGCTATGCTAGGTCAACACCTCCATGGATGTCCAAGCATAACTAACATACCTATGCTGTTGTGCTCAAATATGTGGGGATTAGGTTAATACTTATGGATCAAGTATCCTGATCCATCATAAGGGAAAGTAGTGGGTATGTTTCCTCGGGATTGGTTGAGCTAAGACGCTCTGTGCTGCAATAGGTGTATGCTACACACTCCACCCAAGGAACTTGTGGCTGCTACTATCCCTTCACGGATTGAGGGTATAGAGAACCAAAAGAAAAAGAACTACTTTTGGTTACTCTTATATATAAGTTTCAACCACACATGGGTTGGCCCTCAATCAGGTAACAAACATGCACACACACATAATGGTATGGTAAATCCCACACCAAAGTGTAACCTTTTCCTCAAGGATGGGTACCAAGTATCACCATCACATGGATACACAAAGCAAGTACGGGGTATTCACAACTCTCAAACAAGATACAATTACTAGTTCCTTACATTTACAGGGGTACAACTACATACATAATCCCATAGGAACATCCAATTCCATAAGACATGGGATACGTATCATAACTTTCCAACCATAACCTCTTATCAGGTTTCTTTCAAGCTACTCTTTTCCACATAGTACATCATGCTAAAGTAAAATCCATGAACAAGTGATCATTAAACAAATCCACTAAAAAATTCATAAGGACAACCTAGTGGACTCAAATGTACCCAGAGTACCCAGTGTATGAACTTGGGGCTCTGATACCATGTGTAACATGTAAGGCCCCGCCCAACACATGATTAATACAACCCTAATTTGATACATACTTTACATAAATAGATAGCTAGATTTATTTCAAGTTATAAATAAGGTGGTTTTGTGTGACAACAATATTGTATATCATGTATTTGCTTTATGTTTTATTGCCTTTACCATAAAAGTGTTATGCAGTCATAAATTGGAGGAATATGAATTATAAATTATAAATGGGAAGCAAAAGAGATATATATATAGAAAGGATAAAGCATGGGAATAATGTTTGGTGAAAAGTATTGATCTTCATAGTATTTCATGCTTAATAAATAGTAAGTTTATATAACTGAAATCCAGTTGCATGTAGAGTCATTGTTAATTGTGGAATATTTAATGTTATTTATTTACTTGTCGACTAGGATTGTCGTTTTGGTATAGGTTAGATTATTTGGTTTAAAATTTGAGTGTATTCGTCTTTATATAAGTGTATGCATATCATTAGAAATATAATTCATTAATGAATAGTTTATTCAAATAATTTGAGATTCAAATTCATATGTAGCTAATGTTAATTAATAGTTTAATATGAGGATCTATCTTAACATTAAAATTCAAGTTAATGGTGCAACATTATTACTGCCTATTTAATTATTCTTAATAACCGACATTGGTGTTACCACTATTAATCTTCATTCTAAAGTCCCACTTAAATACTAGTGATTGCAATATTATTATAAATTGGTTAACCAATATTATAATGTTGATATTTTAATTGTGAATATACTGCATTTTTTATACCAATACTTTAGTTGATATTTTAACAATATTAGCAATGTCAATGAGTTGTTTGACATTTACACCTCATCCATAAAGATGCTAGGATAATTTATTAATATTCATTTACTTTGATACTAGTGCCAAACATTATAATCAATCCTAATATTTGTATTTCTATTGTAAGTTTGATTGGTTCAAATTATCACCACGACTATTTTATTTTACCATGGACATTTATTTGAATAGTATCAATTATTTATTATAGTATTTCCTCCCTTGACAACATTAATACTTTCTTAAACATTATTGATCATATCCTTTGCTCAAATATTTAAAGGAGTTTATTTACTATTTCACTATAATATTATACTATTAAGATACATATTAACATTATTATTACTGTTAATATTCAGTATTACTATTAATGATTAAGACTAAGCCTATGAATATTAGTATGTGATATTACTCAATAAATCAGTTATTCTTGTGCACTGACGCTTATGGTAAACACCATTATTATAATTTCAACCTACCAGCATTCACTACCCTTCCTATCACCATTAAGTCTAACACTGTTGGTCAGGGCAGAATTATAATATCTATCAGGGGAATAAGATCTGAAATCCAAGCCCATAATGGATACTAACAAAAAATATTCAGACTACCTGCCATAAAGTCAAGTTGATTGGTTGTTGACATTAATGTAAGATCAACATGGAGATTTGATAAGGGTTGTAAATTTAGACTCATTATTACTACGCTATTTTGGACAGAGACTTCTTTTTTTCCTTTGATTCGTTAGGGGGATGTGATTAGCATTGAAGGTGGAGACAATATTCCTGCATACAGAAAAGAGTGAGTTTAGAGCTGTTATTTCACTTTTTCTGGGTCAAGTCTGCAGCCTCAGTTGCCTCGAGTGGTTGGTGGAGAAGTTATGCATTATGTTGCAAACAATGAAGGAGAGATATGATGGGAAAGTTAAGAAAAGAAAAGAAAAGAAGGGAAAGCACCAATGATTTGGAAAAAAGAAAAGAGGTCAATGTTGTGAGGATGATGATATTGGTAGGCTTCGAGTTTCAAGGAAGAGAATGTGATTCAATTGAGTAGTACTGGTTGTCTATGCACCCACATTCTACAAGCACCTCTGCTAGGATAAATTCATCATGTGTTTATTTGAAAGTTCTTGACTGATAATGGAGACGTGATAGTTTGAGGATTGTGTTTGCCTTTAACAAATAAAATACCTATTTTATTGTATCATTTATATTATTATGCTCAAACTCATAAAATATAGGTGGATTGAGAAGTCATGCTATGCCCCCAAGGTTGGTGCTTACAGTCTGTGTGTCCTTGGAGAGGACTTGTCATTATTTTCTTCCTTTGATAAATACATTCGAATCTTGGATGCATGCTTGGAGTAGGATTTTGAAAAGCAAGGTAGCATGCGAGGCCTGCACCAAGACTAACATGCTTATGCTGTTAGGTGAAATCACCCCCAAGGCCGATGTAGATTATGAGTAGATTGCATACAAGACCTGCAGAGAAATTGGTTTCATCTCTAGTGATGTGGGTTTGGATGCTGACAATGCAAGGTGCTGGTAAATATTGAACAATAGAGTAGAGCCCTGACATTGCCCAAGGTGTGCATGGACATCTTACCAAGAGGCTCGAGGAGATTGGAGATGGTGACCAAGTATGTCTGCTTCATTTTCTACCTTGAACATTGTGTGAGTTATGTTTTTTTTTACCTTACATGAAACTTAGCTTACCTTTTATCATTTAAAAGATTAGTAAGCTAAGGAACCTAAAATAAATGGCCTATGGTTTCTTGTTTTTGCATTAGGTTTGACTCAACTGAGAGATTCATCATTTTACTATGTTATTGGAACACAATTATAAATTTACAACAATAAAGTCAAGAAAACATACCATTTACTCATAGTTAGTTGTAGCTATAGATCTCTTGACTCATTTTACTATTATATTAGAAATTTCCAATCAAATCGGTTCAGTTCCTTTTTCCATTGCATTTTTTTTTTGTTGAGAGAGAGTTATTGTTTCGTACCCACGTAGTGTGGGATATGCTAGGAAACGTCAAAATGATCTGTTCATTTTTTGAGCCAAGTAATCTGTTATAGAAATGAGCTAATAGCCATAGTAATACATCACCTATAGCGTCTAAAGATCTATAGACTCTGTATCGAATGGCAATCATTTTCTTGAGTTAATGTAGTTGAATGCTTTGATGGACGCCCATACCTTGTTTCCAAAAAGCTCCGCAGGCAGAGTGGACACTGAGAAAGGATGCAAAATTTAACTTTACACCTGTCGTTTTCATTTTCTTGAAATGTTTTAAAGCCTCTTTAATGAATTTATTTTGTGCATATCTTTCATTTATTGCATTCCCTAATACATCATTTCCTTGAGGCATATGTCAAATAGCTTAGTGCCTGACAGTTTGTAATTGAGGAAAATAATGCTGAAGATATAGATTTGCTAGTTAATGCCTTCAATCAAAAATCAGTTAAGAAACTGACCACCTCAGAGAGTGATGGGAAAATCCATTTAGATATAGCTATTGCCAAAAATAATATAGAACTAATGGTAAAGTTTGTTTTGTAATTTGAGAGCAACCATCTGGTCTTATTTTAATAAACTAAACACCAACAAGCTTTTACGTAGGGTTGCATCTGAAGGCAACACAGATGTAGTAGGAAAGCTTTAGAGAGGGGAGCAAGTTCAGTAGGTGTGGATTGGATGGAGGAAACAACTTTGCATCATGCTGCTATAAGTCAAGATAAATCTCATAATACAATAATAATTAATCTAATATTTGAGAAATGCTAAGACAAGAAAATGCTTATATCCATGTGTGATATGATGGGGTAGACAACTGCCCATGTTGTGACATTCAACAAAAATATTTCTAAGGCATTTGTAGATTGAAGTAATAAAAAATAATAATAATAATAAAGCCGGTCAAGTGGTATTTACGTCATTGATTTATATGTGATTATTTTGTATTCTTTGTTTAGGAGGATAGTTCACGTTAACGTTGTATTGTGTTTCTAATATTTATACATGCATGGGACTTTTGTGTTGGCATTGTATCAAGAATGAATGAAATTGTATAGCGTTCTTAGAATTCTTGCATGCTTCAATATTTGTATCAATAATGTCATTATAATATACATATGATTAATTCATATTGAATGAAAATTGGGTTAGTTATGTATAATAGTCTCCTTAGTTAAATGTTAAATTTGTATGGTGTGTTCGATATGCTAATGTGAGTTAGGCATAGGTATGTATGCAATAGATGTGTATACATTCCATTGTCTATATGTATTCTTAATAGGGTTACATTACATGTATGCATTGAATTTTTATGGCGTGCTTGTATGAATTAGGATATAGTGGTCTATATGTGATGGATTTAAATAACATGTAAATGAGGTCATTTCAAACTAAATTGTTTTGAGTACACGATGTGGCTAATGTGCTTGTGAACATTACAATTAATTTTTATTTATGTAATGGATCCAAATGAAAAGTAAATGATTATCCTGCATATTTAAGGATTGGGATAAGTTTGGTTATGAG
Organism: Sequoiadendron giganteum; assembly: GCA_007115665.2. Classification (NCBI taxonomy): domain Eukaryota; kingdom Viridiplantae; phylum Streptophyta; class Pinopsida; order Cupressales; family Cupressaceae; genus Sequoiadendron; species Sequoiadendron giganteum. The sequence continues at coordinate 168,644,474 of CM021105.1, forward strand.
CTTAAGAACTTTGAGTATCCTATATATTATTAGTGTCTTCTTACTGCAAATTATCATTAGAGAGACCATTTATTGAAAGTAAACATGATATATTTATTAGGATTATTATTTCCTCTCTCTTCTAGATTTAGTATTGTCTTTCTAGATTATTAATGACTAAAGAGGTTATATTATTTAGAGTGCAATCACATAGCATTGTGAAAGCACATATAAGTTGTTATCCTAATTTAATGAATTAAAATATATCTATGGTTATGTATATATTCTTATGACTAAAATTGATGTTGAGACATCATTTGAACCTAGCAAGTTACCCTATTGATAACCGACTAGGTAGGTGATGGTTGAAATTCAAATTAGCAATAAAGTAATTGAAGTAGTGCACTTTTGATAAGAGAATTGTGAGCCATCTTAATTATAGTTGTACCTTGATTATATTAATCCAAGGGTATTTGAATAGGACATTGAGGACATATTGGTCAAACGACAAATATCAAAACAAGAAGGTTAAACCTAGGACATAAATAAACATAGGATCTTTGTTTCTCTTGCAAACTTATCATTCAAGTAAATCACCTTGGAATGTGTTTCTTAGTGAATCCTTAATTGGATTTTTGATCTCCGGCTTCACCTAAGTGGGTAGCAGCCGACCGTGAAATTGTCTGGGGAAAAAGACCCTAGAAAGGGTTGCATACCCACTTTTTTTTTTATTAGTTTATAATCAATGGAATAGAGGCATAGCATGAAGTTGCTCGTAAATAATTGAGTTTAGATTATGTCAGTGTTATTGGGTTATGAGAGTGACTATGGCAAATTCATCCTTGAACCTAAGGGTTATACTTTGCTATCCAACCATGTGTGAGATGGTTGAAGTCAAGTTGTCGAACTACGACGCCTCTGCGAATTATATATGTAGGCAAGGCCGTCTGAGACAAGCCCCCGAGGACTAGGTCTAGCCCCTAGGATTTTTTCTCTTATTATTATTATTATACTTGGGAATTATCTTTGATATGTATTCTATTGGTTATCATGTGTCTGGTATTATTTTTGTGATTGTTCTAGAGCTTTCTGAACTATCTAAGTTAGCCTCAATGGTGTGGACTCAATGTCTCCCTTTGATTCCCCACCCTTGAGTGTCTAAGCAATTTAATTATCAAGCTAAAATTTTATAGTTTATAATTGGTTGAGAATTGTATGCTTTCATGTAGTACATGCTTCGGTAGAAAACTTTGAGAGTTTTGCAAGTATAGGTAAACAAAATTTGAAATTTGTGTTTTGTCCTTAACTGTATTTTAGTGTAAAATTTTGGGCATTACATAACACCCCGTCACGCAACCCTAGAGGAAGTTGCAATTAACAACTCAAATGTGCTAAATTTTTTTTTGGTTAAGTATAATTAACATGCAAGATCACTACCCATTGCCAACAACCTCTAAGGTTATGAGACTGAGATTACTTTAAAACCCAAACATACTTTACATTTGCATCCATAACTTTTATCTACTTAAGAAATTAAGAACACATACATTCCATACATGATAGATTACATCAAACAATAAGAGATAAAATAGAGTTTCAAATAATAATAATTTAATAAGGAGATTACATCACTCATTCCCCGAATGAGGTAAATCCAATAAGCATGATTACAAATTACATCTTTCCACATCAAATACAAATGAGGGGTAATAAATTACAAGAATCAATTGAAATGAATAAAACATGAAATGTATTGGATCCCACAAGGTCTCCAACTAGAGATCTCATCAAAATGAACAAGAAGAAAACTCAATGGAGTAAGGTGCACATTCCACCCAACCAAGTGGTACCTAAAGGCCCACCCCCCATGCTAGAAGATAGTAACAAGGATTCCTAAACAAGACCATCTACCTCTAGACACAGGCTAAAACATACTAAACTTATACTGACACACCCAATCACAGGTACAACACAATGGTATAACCCTAACATGGTCACATTGCTTCAACATATAAAACAAATCGAGTATGTTAAGAAGACCATACTCACAAAATCACATACCGACTGTTGTCGTAGAAAGAGTGTCATCACACAACTCGACATGGGATATCCTCTGGGAATCTTCATAGGCTCCGACCCCCATTATGGGATATCTTGGTGGCCTCAACTGAATCTCGACCCCCATACTCACTCATGCGGAATCAAATACCTTTCATAAAGACAAGATAGATGACCTTGCCATTCCAGACTTTCCCACTCATCCCAAGCCTAAACGAGCACTTGTGTCTATGAGTGAGGATAAATTATCTTGATTAGTGTGAAAAACTACCTAATCTTCTAAGTACATTGTTTTAGTTATCACTTGATTAAACCACCTCCGAAGGTTACCCAGTTTACCTCTTTGGGCTATGGCGCCTAACAGAAGCCACTCTTCTACTTGACAACATACCAAACAAAACCAATCACCAAGGGTGCCAAAGTGCATACAAACTAGATAAAACAATCACTCCAACTCTAGGAGGAAACATATAATGAAACTCACTCCAAACCTTGGAGGCAACAATTTCACATAATCCACTCCTTCCAAAGGAGGCACAAAACATCCCTATTCGTGAAAATCGGGTAATAACATGATACATTTAGATGCACTACCCAAGGCAATCCAAAGGTTGACTAACATAATACAACAACCCCAAATAAATGAAAACCCCATTTGGAAGACTTAACAACCCTTCTAATAACAATTTCTCCCAAACAAACATTAAAGAAGTTTACATTTTAAAAAAGGCAATTAAACAGGAATTAAATCTACTTTGGATTTCCTAAATCCACTTCCTTTAATAAAATTCAATAGTTTATTTCCTCAATTAAACTCGTTTAATAATGTCTCTTCCGGACAAAGGATGAAATTTAAACCAAACATTTAATTCCCTAATTGCTTTTAAATAATAATAAAATAAGCATTTACTTCTTTAATTTAAAACATACTATTTTCAAATCATCTATTTCTTCTTTTCAAAATAAATCATTTTAAAAAAATCAATTAATTTCTCTATTAAACACAATATCTGAAACTCAAATATTTGTTCTTTCCAAATATATTATTTTAAAATAAATCCATTACATCGACTATTGCATATTGATTTAAAATTTTCCCAATTAAATTTAAAACATGCTATTATTTAAATCCACCTTTTAATATATATATATATATATTAAAATTAATAAACTCAACTATATATATATATATAAAATAATATACATATATATACATAATATATATATATCCTCGTGATATATATACATATATATATATATATATATATATATATATATTATTTATATATATTATATATATAAATATTATATATATATATTATTTATTTAATTACTAAATATATATTAATATAGTATAAAATAATATATATATTTTAATATTATATTAATATAATATAAAATACTATATATATATATATATATATTCGTTAAAAAAAAAAATCAAAATTACAAAGTCCACGCATTTTCTTTTAGGGCAACGTGCCAACATACTGGGGTAACTGTGTGAATACACAACCGACCCCATTTACATGGGGTGGCTGTGTATCCACATAGCCTAACCCCACTCTGTGGGCATGACCAGTGTGGGGGTCGTGTTGGGCACAGCTCCCCTACACGCCTCCCATGGGGGCATGGTGGGGTGAGCCCCCAACGACCCACCCACAACCCTTCAATTTTTTTTTTTACTTAATTTTTTTTTTTAAAACAAAACACAAGCTCGGATTTTTGAAATCTGAGAAGTTTTAAATAAAAAAATAGGGTTTCATTTATTTATTTTTATTTTTAAACAACATAAGCCTAATATAAAACATATATATCTCTATGTATATATATATATATATATATATTTATATCTCTCTATATATACATATATATATGTATATATTTAAATATCTCACAAGAAATTTACAAAACTAATTGAGCAAGTTATTCTTAAAATGATCATTTACAGTCAAGAACACAATTTTTCTTGTGAAATTTCATTTCCAAACAAAGGTTTTCAAAGTTTTGAAACAAGGTTTAACATGGATTTTTTCTTGCAAATCAAATAAAGTTTATATATATTTTTTTTTCAAACAACAAATAAAATTATGAACCCTTTCAAAATGAAACTAATTTAATAAAAGGAAAACCTGGTTTCCAAGTGCTTGAGAGGTTGATAAAATGGTGCAAAGCCTTCTCCTCGGATCCAAGCTCCTTCCCAGCAAATCAACAGACTTCTACCCAATTCCAATTCCAAAACCCACAAAAACAAAATCCTGTTCTTCCTTCCTTCTTTTCAATTTTTACATGCTTTTTTTTAGAACTCCATGAAAAATCCAATAATAATAGAAAAATGAAAATATCTATTCAACCACCATAATCAATTTTCCAAAACAAAACATAAAATATCTTAATTTCTTTTTTTGCATTCAAATTTTCAAAAAAAAGCAAATTAAAACATTTTTTCAATTTTCCAATTTCAAACAAAATATCTATTAATTTCTAAAATGAATAACTTAATTCAATTCAACACAATAAATTTAATTAATCAATAAAATAAATTTAATCCAAGATTAAATTATTTTATTAATTAAATTAAATTAATTAATAAATTAAATAACATTTCTAACATTATAACCAGATTAATTTAATCAACAACTTAAATATATAAAGCCATTTATTTACCTTTATAACTTGCAAATAAATAATAACAAGGCAAAATTAGATAATATTAAAACAATCGAACGAGGCTTGAAACTAATGACACACTATGACTAGGGTGATGGCTTGACACGGGATACCTAGCTACTATCTCCCAATCAAATGTCATTGGGCAATGGACACACTCAAACCTGTGAAACTAGGTGGAGTCGATGTCTTGTACTTGTAAACCTGCAAACAAAGTGTATATTGAGTATATATATATATATATATAATAATAATAAAACACATCGTGAAGAAGAAATCGTGGAATCGCAGGGCACTCACAAGTGAGTGGTGTAATTTCATCCCCTTCACCAATACAGTGTTACAAACTAACAAATCTAACATCAATAATTTAATCAAAAGTATAAAACATCATTAATTTAAATATCCACTAAGCTAATCTAAAGCATGCCATAATGATAACATCAACATAAAATACCATCACATCCTAAATATAAAAACACATTGCTTTACAGTTATCGATCAAATAGTAATCGAGTATCATAGTCAAAGTACTAACAAAAAATAACACATAACGAAAAAAAACACTGTTCGATCAAAAGAGCAAAATAGAGGGGTGCTACAACATTGTTATCCCACTTCAAGGGAGCTAATATTAACATCATTATTAATGTCTAAGTTAGTATCGAATTTTTGATCGGGTAATGGTAATAGTGTTAATGCTAACCCTTTTTTATCTCATACTAGTTACACATTGTATATTGGTTACAAAAAACAAATCATTAGCATTATGCCCTAGTGTGATGCTAGGGCATTACAAACTCTCTGATTCTTTTTACAGGGAACATACCTTACTTCTGCTGCAAAGAGTCATGCAACTGAATGACTCTTCATGAAGGCAATCTATAAATAAATCCCACAATAAATTCATGTCAAACAACAAAGGAGAAGAGAAAATGCAATCAAACAATGAATGGGATCGTATGTGAGATTACTCGACACCTTGCTTGAGCTCTTTCTTTTCTTCGCACTCCATTTTCCTTGAATAACAAAAGCCCCAATAGTGGGTTGTCCTAATCCATGCGCCAAGCCATATTTTTTGTTGATGTGAGAATCATCAACTTAGTAATGATAGGTAGAGCTCCACCAACCTACCAATTACCTTAAAAAGCCCCAAAGTGGACGTTGGTGGAAGGAGCTTTTCCCGTTGGGATATTGCCCGTTATGCTTTTTTTTTTGTTTTTTGAACTTAGAAGATGAATTTGTTAATGTGAATAAAATTAAATGTTCATTTTGTTATTATAGTATTAACATAATATTTAAAAATGTTACATAAATGTTAATTTTTATTAAAATTATGTAAATAATATATTAATCATTATAATGTAAATTGTAGAATGATGAATGCCTTATTTTAACTTAATGGAATAAAAGGTAGTTACATACATTTATTTAAATATTAATAATTAATAATTTTATCATATTATATTATATAAAAATAAATTATCTTATATACAAATAATTATATATTAAAATTTTAAATATTATAAAGATATTATAAATATCAAACAAAATAAAAATCAAATCAAATGATAGTATAATATAATTACAAGAACAAATGATAATTATATAAATATAGAATTTATCTAATAATTATGTTACATAATAACATGTCTACACTATTGCAGCCTCCATTGATTGGGATGCATCTCCTCTAGGAGTGATGATTTCCATAATGCGAGTAGGGATTTAAACTTGGGCATCCTTTGTGAAAGCTCTTTGTTTTAATTTTTAACCATTACATTGATATGTAATCTATTTTAAGTGCAACACGAAGGAAACAAATTTGAGATAAAATATAGCATTATTAGGCATGATTAAAGCATCCATTACATAAACCATTTCCAGATTACAATCCTCATTCCCAGAATGAGTCAAAATACATAAGCGTGATAATTACAAGGTCCACCTCATAACACAAGAGGGGTAACTCCAAATTCATTACAATAGTATAACAATTGAGTTGGAAAGAATATCAAGATCCACGAGCTGTCCAACTGGATGTCTCGCTTCCACGAACTAAAGGACAATGGGGACCCAATGGTTTTGGTGCATGTTCCACCCAACCTAGTGGTACCCGAAGGCCCACCCCCCATGCTAGGAGATAGTAACAAAGTAACATGGACAAGAAACCTACTACCTCTAACCAAAGGCAGACTCATACTAACACCAACTGACTCACCCACACATATGCACAATATAAGTCTAACACTAATCATGGTTACGTTGCTTCCAGACATATTATAATCAAGTGTGCTAAAGAAACCATACAAACAACATAACATAGTATTATCCTAGACAGAGTGTCATCGCAAGGTTTGTCATGAGATCTCCTTTGGGCATTCTTCATAGGCTCCAAAAATCATGGTGGCTTCAACCGAATCCCGACACTCATACTCACTCAAGCGAAATCAACTACCTCTCATAAGGACAAGATAGTTGACCTTGCCATTCCAGGCCTTCCCACTCGCCCCAAGTCTAAACCAACCCTTGTGCCTATGAGTGAGGTTAATTTATCTTGGTTAATGTGAAATACATCCTAATCATCTAAGTACATTACTTTAGTTTTCAGTTGTTAAAAAAAAAACACTTCTGAAGGTTACTTGGTTTACCTCTTTGGGCTCCGACCCCTATCAAAAGCCACTCTTCTAATGGATAACACACTACACAATCTAAACTCCAAGGGTTACTCAAGTGTTACTACACAAAACCAACATACTCTCTCCTAACCTAGGAGGCAACAACATATAGATCTACCCCAGCACTAGGAGGAAAAATAAAACACTTGTAACACTACCCAAGGGAAAAACAAACAATAACTAGACAAGGGAATGACCCACATCCACTGGAAGACTTTACAATTTAACTCAAACACTCGATCCCCAAACAATCAATAATAGGAAAAATCCATATAACAATGCACTAGCAATGAAAATTACTAAATTTGGATATCTTAAATCCATATTCCTATCTAATACTTCTCACAAAAAATGGAATAATACCATTCAAAGTTTTAATAAAGAAATTAATAACCCCCTTTATCAAAACATATATCTTTTCCTATCTATTTAGCCAAGCATATTATTTATTTCAGTTTGAAAATACTATCAAAAAAATACTTTGCAAGCACCCAAAGTCCAAAAACAGAATATAAAGAACTATATACATATTCTAAAATGATCCTACCTTAATCATTGATTATAAAAAACTTTTGCTCTATCCTTTAAGTAATCTGAAAATTTAATTGATTATCCCATGATAAATTCATATTTTAACCACCCATTTCTAGTTTACAGTTACACACATTAAATATTAAATATATTAATATATAATATTAAAATACATACAAAATATATATTAAATATTATATACATTAATATATAATATTAAAATACATATAAAATATATAACTTAAATATTATATATATATATATATATATATATATTTAAAAGTATTATTATTAAATAATACTAAAAACAAAAAAAAATTAATTAAAAAAAACAAAAAACAAAAATAAAAATAAAAATAATAAAAAAAATTAAACTTAAAAAAAATAAAACAAAGTAGGACCGGACGGTACACTACCCGACGGACGGTACCACCGATGCCTACGGTCAGCAGCCTATGCCGACTATACACACAGTACAGCGGCCGACGTAAGCTTGGGGAGGCCACAGTCCCCACGGGATAGTGTGTCCCCCCAAGTGGTGGGCGCACTGCCCAATGGGCACTGTGTCCTCCATACGGAAGGACAGATGGGGGGGTCCGAACCTCCCCACATTTGAAATTTTTTTTTTAACAAAAAAAAATAAAATACCAAAAATTTCGTACGCACTGTACGAACTTCCGAAAATTGCCATACGGCATTTTTTCTAAACAAAATCAAAATGCAATCACTTAAGATTGAAAAATCATATAATTGTAAACTTATATTATGTGTATCATATTTGAAAATAAGATACATGTAATGTATCTTTACATTTATATTTTTTTTTTTCAGAACAATTTTTACTAGTAAAATTGAAAGGAAAATTTAAAAAACAACCAGTAATAAAATTTGACAATAAATGAATATCTTTATACATTCAAGAGATTGAAATCTGGATTCTAAAAAGAAATCATTCCTTCATGATTCAAATAATTTAAACAAAAGAAAGGAAATAAACTATTCTTTGATCTTTTAAAAAGAGTTTTCTAAAAGGGTTTGTTTTTTGAAGAACAGATCTGAATCCTAAATGTTGAAGTTCAACCTAGGTTTTTAAATAAATCACAAATTTGCAATTTCTATCATTTAAGAAAAATAGATAAACTAAGAACAATCAATCATAGAATAAAAGGAAAACCTGGTGTTTGAAGCCACAAGAAATAACAAGGATTTTTGATGCAGAGCCTCCCTTAAGGTCCTCACAACTCCTCTTCAACAATGCAATGAATTTCCAGCTAGCCCTGATCCAATAGCTCCACCTTCTTCAACATAATTTATTTCCTTTCAATTCAATTCTACCAAAAGAAATGCTTCAAACCCTTCTATGTGCAAACTTTTTCCAAGAATTTCATTCCTGTGAAAAAAGAAAGAAAAGAATCCCCAAAACTTTTCTGCCCTAATCTTTTAAAACATCATTTCCTCATAACTCCAAAAATAACCTAATGCAACCCTAATTCACATTCAATCCAGAAATTAAATTTAGATATTAATTTCATTTCCATTTTGGAAAGCCCTAATTTGACTTTAAGATAAAATTTCAATTTCCTATAAATTCCCTTTCGATTTAATTTAATTTAATACAATCCAATATACTTACAAAATTATTTTAAATTATTTAATAACTAAATCCAATCCTTTGAGATTAAATTTAATTAATTAAATAGTTTAAATTTAATTAATTTACTTTCAATTATTTAATAACCAAATCTAATCCTTGAGATTAAATTTAATTAATTAAATAATTTAAATTTAATTAATTTACTTTCAATTATTTAATAACTAAATCTAACCCTTTCAAGATTAAATTTAATTGATCAAATAATTTAAATTTAATTTCAATTAATAATTTTAAATATAACCAATAAGCATAACTTTAATACCATATAAAATAATCATCTCTTTCAACCAATGCAATTTTCTAACAAAAAACCATTTAATAAGTAAACACTTTTCAAAAAATTACATAACATCAAATAAGGTCCAACATGACTCAATAATGATGACTGACGACACACTAAGGCTAGGGTGTAGACCTGACACATGTTACCTAGCTACTATCTCCCGTTCAACTTAACTGTTGGATCGACACGCTCAAACCTGTGAAACCAGGTGGAGTCGATGTCATGTACCTGCAACCTGAAATCAAGTAAACAACATAATATATCCAGCATATAATTCACACCGTGAAGAAGAAATCTCGGATTCGTAGGGCGCTCGCAAGCGAGTGATGCAAACCCGTCTTCTTCACCAATACACTCATCAAAGACTGACACTAACGTCATAATCAATACTCACATAAATGAGCTCATGATAACTCTACCAACATTATTAATCCATTAAGCATGTGAAACAAAATCAGATAATCACATCACACAATAATAGTTGTTGCTCAAGAGTAGCGATCAAAACATCATAACAAAATGTGTCTAGTATCAAAGTAGCAGCAACCCAAGCAAAGCATAAAACAACATGAAACAAGAAGCAAAACAGAGGGGTATTACACACTTTTCCTAAAAATCCGTCAATAACACAAAATTTTCTAGCCAATCATATTCATGAAAAAATATTTTTTATAATTTATAAAATTAAATATTTTGCAAGTTCACTTTGTAAAATTGAATTTTATTTTATTTTTCAAAAAAATTATTGTTTTTTGATTAGTTGAAATCTAACTTATTAATAACTAATTAACTAAGAAAAACAAAACTCATTGCAATAGTATTTTAATTGTAGTATTTTAGATTTAATAAAAATAAATGTACATTTTTTAAATATGAACAAAATTAATTAATTTTTTTTAATTAGTATATTAATATAATTATTTGAAAATGTTATATTAATGTTAATTTTTATTTAAATTATGTAAATAGTATATTAGTCATTATAATGTAAATTGTAGGATAATACATGCCTATATTCTAATTAATGGAATAAAAGATAGCATGTATTTATATTTATATTAATAATTATTAATCTTATCTTAATTATATTATATAATAAAAATCATCTTATAAAAATATATATTAAAATTATATAAAGATATAAATATAAAAATAAAAAAATAAAATGATAGTATAATATAATTAGAAGAAAAAAAATGATAATTATATAAATATAAAATTTATCTAATAATTATTCTACATAATAATATGTATAATATAATATAAATTTATTATATTATATTAAATAATATTTATTGATTAGATAATATAAATTTAAATAATAATTTTAAAACTTATTTTATATTAAACAAAATATAAATGAAAAGATTATAAAATATAATTATAAGAAAGAATCGAATATTAATTATTTAAATATAAAATTTATATAATAGTTTTGTTAAATAACAATATGTATAATATAATCTCTTTGTTTTCGTGAATTTATTTAAATAAATATTTGAATATAGACATCTCAAAATATTATACAGTGGCATGAAGATAAGGGAGTTTTAACAATGACATACTAGTGCATCAAAATGACCAAAATATATGAAACATATATGGATGACAGTCTGAATCAACTAGAGGGAATCATGGCATGATGACTGTAACACCCCACCATGTAACCCTAAAGGAAGTTGCAATTAACTATTCAACCGCACAATTTTTTTTTCATTAAAGTACAATTAACATGCAAGTTCACTACCCATTGCCAACAACCTCTAAGGTTACGAGACTGAGATTACTTGAAAACCCAAACAAAAAACATGAATAAATCTATAACATTTATTTTCAGAAGAAATTAAGAACACATACATTCCATACATGATAAATTACATCATCACAACAAGAGATACAATATGTAACGCCCCGCCATGCAACCCTAGAGGAAGTTGCAATTAACTACTCAAACACACAATTTTTTTTTTGTTTAAGTACAATTAACATGCAAGTTCACTACCCATTTCCAACAACCTCTAAGGTTACGAGACTGAGATTACTTATTAAAACCTAAACACAAAACATGAATTGAAACCATATCATTTATTTACTTAATAAATTAAGAACACATACATTCCATACATGATAAATTACATCATCACAATAATAGATACAATATGATTTCATATAACCATTATTTGATAAGAAGATTACATCTCTCATTCTCCAAATGAGGTAAATCCAATAAGCATGATTACATATTACATCTTCCACCTAGATAACAAATGGGTAATAAATTACAAGATTCAACTGAAATGAAATAGAAGCATAAAGAGTAACTGGATCCCATGAGCTTTCCAATTGGAAATCTCATCCACATGAACAAGAAGAAAACCCAACGGAGTAAGGTGCACGTTCCACCCAACCAAGTGGTACCCGAAGGCCCACCCCTCATGGGAGGAGATAGTAAAAAAGATTCCTATACAAGCCCATCTACCTCTAGACACAGGCTGACACAGACTAACTCATACTGACACAACCAATCACATGTACAACACAAGTACAACTCTAACATGGTCACATTGCTTCCAGATATTGTAATGCCCCACCAAGTAACCCTAAAGGAATTTGCAATTAACATCTTAAGCGAACCAATTTTTTTTTTATAAAGTGCATTTAACATACACATTCACTTACTAGTTAACAACAACCTCTAAGGCTACAAGGTTAGGATTACTTAAACCCACACATACATATTACATAAACCATAGCCTTATGAACTTTATGAAATAAGCATCATACATCATAAGAATACCACATAACATAATAAGATAATCAATCAAGATACAATCTCATAAACATTATCTTAAACCAATAGTTACATCACTCAGTCCCAGAATGAGACAGTAGTACATCAGGTTACAATTACATAATTTCACCTCATAAACAAAAGAGGGATAAAATAACCTATACAAGTTAAAATATTACAATGTAAGTAATTACAACAAGAACCGCGAGCGATCCATCTGGATGTCTCGCCACCAAGTACTGAAGATAGATGGGGACCCAATGGTTTTGGTGCATGTTCCACCCTGCCAATGTGGTACCCGAAGGCCCACCCCCCATGCTAGGAGATAGTAACAATGTAACAAGGACAAAGATCTACAATCCACTAACCAAAGGTAGACTCATACTGACTCATACTATTATAACCAACCAAATAAATTAACAAGTACAACTCATTCACCATACAAGTACGAATCAAGTACAAATCAAGTACAATACAAGTACAAATCAATTAAAATACAAGTACAAATCAAGTACAATACAAGTACAACTCCAACATCACTGACATAGGTCACATTGCTTCCAGACATAAAATAGATCAACTATGTTCACAGAACCATACATATAAAACAATTAACAACAGTTGTCCTAGATAGAGTGTCATCGCAAGGTTTGTCATGAGATCTCATTTGGGCATTCTTCATAAGCTCCGGCATAAGTAATCCTGGTGGCCTCAACCGAATCCCGGCACTCATACTCACTCATGTGGAATCAACTACCTCTCGCAAGGACAAGATAGTTGATCTTACCATTCCAGGCCTTCTCACTCATCCCAAGTCTAAACAAGCCCTTGTGTCTATGAGTGAAGATTAAATTATCCTGATTAGTGTGAACTGCATCTTAATCATCTAAGTACATTAATTTAATTATCACTTGATTAACTCACTTTTGAAGGTTACTCAGTTTACCACTTTGGGCTCCGACCCCTAACAAAAGCCACTCTTCTAATGGACAACGCACTCACAACCAATCACCAAGGGAAACACAAGTGCATACAAACTAGGCATCATAATCACTCCAGCACAAGGAGGATACAAATAATAGAAACTCATTCTAAACATCTTGGAGGCAACAATCACATAGTCCACTCCTTTCACAGGAGGTACAAAAGATCTCACTCCAAACATCTTGGAGCCAACAACACATAGTCCACTCCTTTCACAGGAGGAAATAAATAAAAGAGCTCACTCCAAACATCTTGGAGGCAACAAACACATAGTCCACTCTTTTCACAAGAGGCAACAAGATGAAACCACATACCAAGGTCACTCCATACAAGAAGACACGGATCCCATAATCCGCTCCTAAACCAAGGAGGTGCAAACATCCCCGTTCATGAAAATCGAATAAAATTAAAAAGATGCCATGCACTGCCCAAGGGAAAACAACTGGATGGCATAAAGATTCAACAACCCTTATCCTCTAAGATCTCCTGGAAGACTTATAATTTAGGACTAACACTAAATCCCAAAACCAACAATGCAACTTGACGACATTGCAACAAAAGCATTCAAGTCATCAATCAAATCTAATATTTGGATTTCCTAAATCCATACTCATTCAATAGGTAGTGTTGACAAAGTCAAAGACACGATAACTAGATCATCTAAAATAATCATAACCCCTATTTCCCTTTTCATTATTGGAAATCTAAAACAATTAAACTTACTTCCCTTTACTGAATACAAAGAATTAAATCTTTTAAAATAATCATGAGGAAGATACTACTTTTGGATATACTAAATCCATATCTCTTTCATAATCCAATCACAATGATTCAATTAATCTAAATAGAAATTAATAAATAACATAATTGATTGCCTCATCAATAAAACTACTTCTTAATTTACTTTTAAATTGACACAAATCCATGCAAGTAAACTCTTTCCATTTCCAAACCAAATTTTACATCTCATTCAATTTTCTATTTAAAAAATTCAATCACTTTAATATAATAACATATTGTTTCTCTATCCATTTTCCATATACACTAATCAATCCATTTTTAAATCTCTATTCAATAATACATTGCATGCATCTCATATTAATAATTGAAAATACTCATGGATATATATATACATTTCAATATGTTTTATTCAATCATATTAACAAAATAAATATTTCTTTTTAAATCAAGTAATTACTTCTATTAAAAAATATCTTTCTCTATACATTTTCTACACATCTTAATCATTTCTTTTAGAACACTAATAATACCCAATTTACAAACAACAAAATAAAATAAGATAAAATATTATTTATTCTCTCAAATGGATATATACCTTCAATATATACTAAATATAAACTAATATATTTAAATATATTTAATCATTAACATATCTTCTATTCTTTATAGAATATCAAATTGTTTAATTCAAAATAAAATATCCCTTATCATCAATTTTTCAAAATATAAATATATTTTTCCAATTAAATCAAATTAATAATTGGACCTTTTACACATGAATTTAAATTCCACAATTAAATTTTAAATTATGCATTCTTTAAATCAAATTTATACCTCATTCAATAAAATTTTAACATGCCATTTTAAAATAAACAATAATCTCCCATACGTTTATAATTTTAATTCCACTAATCTAATATACAAATTTTATTTAAAATAATATAAATAAATATAATACTTTAATATTATATATCATAATATAAAATATTATTAAATAATATTTTAATATTATAATAATAATATTTTAATATTATAATAATAATACATAAAATATTAATATTTATAAATATTAATTTATTATTATTTTATTTTCAGATCAGTCATGGGAAAATAACTTAATAGTAGTCTCATGTTTCAAGTATAACTCAAAAACTACGATCTGGGTATTTTCGATTTTTGGACAGGGGTAAGAAAATTTCAAAATGCAAAAACCCTTTAAATTTCCTGACAACCCAGTTTGTGAAAGTGAAGTTATAGGCGACGCAACCAGACCATTTTACCATGAAAATATAACTATACTGCAGATTTTAAAATCTGTTTTTTAATAATAAACAAAAGGTTTCATTTTCTAAAAATATTATAAATGCATTGTTCAATATTTATGTTTGATTTCAATAACAACAAAATCGATTTCCCCAAATAATTTAAATTCAACTAAGGTTTTCACAATTTTCACTCAATAATTTTCACAAGCAAAGGCTGTAAATTTATCTAATTCTTTTTTTTTAATATCAAATTTATTTTCTAAAACAGATTTAACAAATAAATCTTTGATCACTACTATTTTAAAAAAAACAATCAAGAACAATAAAATACAAAGAGGAAAACCTAGTACAAGAAGCTACAGGAAGAGATGAATTTCTGATGCAAGCCTCCTCCAAAGATTTCCTGAATTTTCTTCAATCCTTCAATGAATCCAATCCAAAATCCAATAAATGCAAACAATCTTTCCTTCAATCAATTTTACAATCAAACTTTTTTCAAACCCTTGTGCAAATTTTCCAAAATTTCTTCCCTGCTGTAAAAATGTATTTTTCTAAAAACTTTCTCCCCTAAAATTAAAACATGTATTCCTTATAAATCAAAAATACCTAATACAACTCTAATTCACATTACATTCAAATTAGATATTTCAATTTCAATTTCAATTTTAATTTCAATTTCAATTTTTACAACCCTAATTCACATTACATGCAAATTAGATATTTCAATTTCAATTTCAATTTCAATTTTCAATTTCAATTTTAATTTCAATTTTCGAAAACCCACTTTCAATTTAAAATGCAATTTGAAATAATAAATTAATTTTCAAAGTTGCAACCAATTTCCCAAATAAATATTTAATTACAATTTCTAATTTAATTCCCACACGTTGGAATTAAATTCCAAAATTAATTCTAATTCTTTTATTTCCTTTCATTCTCTTGTATCACGTTTAATTAATTAATTTAACTATTTAATAACTAAATTCAACCCCTTGGATCAAATTTAATTAATTAAATAAACTAAATATAATTAATTAATTTAAATATAAACTTTTATCCACATTGCATTATTTAAATTAAATAACCATCAACATGATTTAAATGCAATTATTCTAAATATCTATTTCCAAATTAAGAATGCTTCAGAATTAAATAACATCAAAGCAAGACAGACAATGACTCAACACACACAACTGACGACACACTAAGGCTAGGGTGTAAACTTGACACATGTTACCTAGCTACTATCTTCCATGCAACTTAACCATTGGATCGACACGCTCAAACCTGTGAAACCAGGTGGAGTCGATGTCATGTACCTGCAATCCTACAACCAAGTAAACAACATCATACAATATATCCAACATATAATACACACCGTGAAGAAAGAATTACGGATTCGTAGGGCGCTCGCAAGTGAGTGATGCGAAACCGTCCTCTTCACCAATACACTCATCAAAACTGACACTTCCATCATAATCCAATAATCTCGTAATAACATCTCATGTTAACTCTACAACATCATTAATCCATAATGCATGTGAAACAATAATCAGATAACTACATCCCACAATAATAGTTGTCACTCAATAGTAACGATCAAAACATCATAACAAAATGTATCCAGTATCAAAGTAATTGCAACCAAACATAGCATAAAACAACTTGAACAAGAAACAAAATGGAGGGGTATTACAGATATAAAATAGATCGAGTATGTTAAGAAAACCATACACACAAAATCACGTACTGATTGTTGTCGTAGAAAGAGTGTCATCACACAACTCAACATGGGATATCCTCTAGGAATCTTCATAGGCTCCGACCCCCATTATGGGATATCCTGGTGGCCTCAACCAAATCCCGGCCCCCATACTCACTCATGTAGAATCAAATACCTTTTGTAAAGATAAGATAAATGACCTTGCCATTTCAGGCCTTCATCCTGGTAAGTCTTCTTAGGCCCCGACCTCCATCTTGGGATCTCCTAGAAGTCTCTAACGACTCTCGGCCCCTCATACAATCCAATGCGAAATCAGTTATCTCTCGTAGAGACAAGATAACGATCTTGTCATTCCAGGCCTTCTCATCCCATCTCAAGTCTGTACAAGTCCTTGAGTCCATGAGTGAGGCACAATTACTCTTATTAAGTGTTGAATACTACCTATTCTAATAAATTTATTTATATTATCACTGGATTAACTAACTCACAATGAGTTATCTTGGCACCACTTTGTGTGCCCACCCTCATTGAAAGCCACTCCCCTAAGACAATATGTAGAACAACTCCACAACCCAAGGGTAAACTAGTGCACACTTAAGAATATTAAATCCTCATCCAAAACATAAAGGCAACACATCCCCGTTTGTGGTAATCGAGTGATTAATTGAATACAACTATACACACTACCCAAGAAAATTCAAAGGGCTGACAATTAAAAAATACGACAACTCCAAATTAAAGTACCACATCTGGAAGTCTTATTGATGCTTCTAAACAATTTCCCCCAAAATGAAAATAGAAGAAATTACATTTAAAAGGGTAATTTAAATAGGAATAAATCTATCTTTCGGATTTCCTAAATCCACTTTTCCTTAATAAAATACAATAAATTATTTTCTCAAATAACTAATTTAATAAAATCTCTTTTAGACAAAGAAAGAAATTTAGACTATTTGACATTTCAATTCTTTAATTACTTTTAAATAAAAATATTTATTTCTTCTATTAAAACATATCATTTTAAAATCATCTAATTGTGCATTTAATGTATGCACCTATTTAAAATATCAACTAAATATGTATTTAAATATATATACATATTGAATATATATACATAATCATATAATTATATACTTATATATACCAATATATATATAGATTATATATATATATATTAATCATTATTTGTTAAAATTTCCAAAATAATAAAATATAAACAATTATATAAATATATATAATTTATATAGTTATATATACATATATATATTATAAATATTTTAATAATATAAATTATTATAAAATTTAAAAATCGCATTTTAAAAAGCCAAGGCGAAGTCAAAGAAGGGAACACCAATGCATTTTTTTGGGGGGGGGCGCCAAATATTTGGGGGTGGGGGAGACTGTGTGAATACACAGCCAAACCCCAATCATATGGGGCGCGACTGTGTCTCCACATAGCCAAACCCCCATTATATGGGGCGCAACTGTGGAGAGGGTCAACACTGGGCGCTGCCTCCTCCATAGCGCCTCCCATGGGGGCGGTTGTGGGGAAGCCCCAACGTCCCCAAAAACTTAGAAAATTTGTTTTTAAAAAAATATATTTATTTATTTTTATTTTTTTGTTTCATATTCTTAGCAGATTTCAAAATTCTATCAAATGGAAAACACAATACAGGGTTTCAAGAAGAAATATACAGAGCCTCCCAACAAAATAAGGATACATATATTTTGTATATATATATATATATGCATATATGTATATAACTTCTGAAGAATTCAAAATCAATTATTTTAATTGGGCAAATTTTTTTCAGAATGGCCATCTACAGCAAAATACCCAAATTTGTAGAGAACACAAATTTAAGACATAGTTTTTCCAATTTCTTTTCCAAATAGCAACCAAAAAAAGAATGAGAACAATGAATTTATAGAGAGTTTACTTTCTCCCCAACAAAGATTTTTTCAGAATTTTCTACAAAGATTTCACATGGCATTTTTTTTCAATTTAATCAAATTCTGAGTTTGCACAATCAATAATTTTGCAAACAGCATATTTAATCTATGAATTTTTCCAAAATAAAATTGATTTAAATAATAAAGAACCTGGTTTCCAAATGCTTGAGGGTATGTGAATTGGTGTAAAGCCTCTTCCACAAATTTAAGCTTCTTCCAAAGCAAACAAATAGAGCTTCTCCACAATCAAATTCCAAAGAAAAAACCAAAATTTCTTCTTCCTTCCTTTTCTTCCCTTTTTTTTTTCTTTTTTTCTTTTTTAGACTTTCATGGTTATAGCCATTAAACTCCATGAAAATATCTTTTTCAACCACCATCATCAATATTTTTGAAAAAACATTTTGAAACAAAATAAAAATATTTTTTTAAATCCATTTGCATCAAATCCTCAAAATTAACAAAATAAAACATTTTACTAATTTCAAATAAAATACATAGTATTTCTAAAATAAGCTTAATTCAATTAATTTAATTAATTTAATAAAATAAATATAATCCAAAGATTAAATTATTTTACTAATTAAATTAAATTAAATTAATTAATTAATTATCATCTTCTAACATAATAAGCCAAATTAATTTAATAATCAACTTAAGTATTTAATTCCATTAATTTACCTTTTACAACTTTGCAATTTAAATAATATCAAGGCAAAATTGAACAACATTAAAACAAACAAACCCAACTTAAAACCAATGACACACTATGACCAGGGTGATGGCTTGATACAAGAAACCTAGCTACTATCTCCAAATCAAAAATACCATTGGGCAATGGACATGCTCAAACCTACGAAACCAGGTGGAGTCAATCAACTATACCTATAAACCTGCAAACAAAGCATATATCGAACATGCATATATATATAATAATAAAACACACCATGAAGAGAGAATCACGACATCGCAAGGCGCTTGCAAGTGAGTGGTGCAATTCCATCCCCTTCACCAATACAATATTATAAAATTGATGAATCTAACATCAATAATCTAATCAAAAGCATAAAAAAATATTAATTCAAATATCCTTTATGCTAATCTAAAACAAGTCATAATGATAACTTTAGAATAAAGTACCATCACATCATAATGTAACATCCACATTGCTCTACAATTAGCGATCAAATAGTAACCAAGTATCATAGTCAAAGTACTAATAGAAAATAAAGCATAACGAAGTAGAACACTATTTAATCAAAAGAGAAAAATGGAGGGGTGCTACAAAGGAGAAGAGAAAATGCAATCAAAAAATAAATGAGATTGTATGTGAGATTACCCGATGCCTTGCTTGAGCTCTTTCTTTTCTTCGCACTCCATTTTCCCTGAATTAAAAAAGCCCCAATAGTGGGCTGTCCTAATCCATGCGCCAAGCCATATTTTTCATTGACGTGAAAAATAAATCATCAACTTAGTAATGATAGGTAGAGCTCCACTGACCTACCAATTACCTTAAAAAGCCCCAAAGTGGACGTTGGTGGAAGAAACTTTTCCCATTGGGATATTGCCCGTTATGCTTTTTTTTTTTGAACTTAGAAGATGAATTTGTTAATGTGAATAAAATTAAATGTTCATTTTGTTATTATAGTATTAACATAATATTTAAAAATGTTACATAAATGTTAATTTTTATTAAAATTATGTAAATAATATATTAATCATTATAATGTAAATTGTGGAATGATGAATGCCTATATTTTAACTTAATAGAATAAAAGGTAGTTATATACATTTATATAAATATTAATAATTAATAATTTTATCTTATTATATTATATAAAAATCAATTATCTTATATACAAATAATTATATATTAAAATTTTAAATATTATAAAGATATTATAAACATCAAGCAAAATAAAAATCAAATCAAATGATAGTATAATATAATTACAAGAAAAAATGATAATTATATAAATATAGAATTTATCTAATAATTATGTTACATAATAATATGTCGCAGCCTCCATTGATTGGGATGCATCTCCTCTAGGAGTGATGATTTCCATAATGAGGTCAGGGATTTAAACTTGGGTATCCTTTGTGAGAGCTCTCTATTTTAATTTTTAACCATTACACTGATATGCAATCTATTTTAAGTGCAACACAAAGGAAAAAAATTGAGATAAAATATAACATTATTAGGCATGATTACGACTCTCCCATTCTTTTTACAGGGAACATACCTTACTTCTACTGCAAAGAGCCATGCAACTGAATGAATCTTCATGAAGGCCATCTATAAATAAATCCAACAATAAATTCACATCAAACAACAAAGGAGAAGAGAAAATGCAATCAAACAATGAATGGGATTGTATGCGAGATTACTTGACGCCTTGCTTGAGCTCTTTCTTTTCTTCGCACTCCATTTTCCCTAAATAACAAAAGCCCCAAAATTGGGCTATCCTAATCCATGTGCCAAGCTATATTTTATGTTGACTTAAAAAACAAATTATCAACTTAGTAATGATAGGTAGAGCTCTGTTGACCTACCAATTACCTTAAAAAGCCCCAAAGTGGACGTTGGTGGAAGGAGCTTTTCCTGTTGGGATATTGTTCATTATGCTTTTTTTTTGTTTTTTGAACTTAGAATATGAATTTGTTAATGTGAATAAAATTAAATGTTCATTTTGTTATTATAGTATTAACATAATATTTAAAAATGTTACATAAATGTTAATTTTTATTAAAATTATGTAAATAATATATTAACCATTATAATATAAATTGTAGAATGATGAATGCCTATATTTTAACTTAATAGAATAAAAGGTAGTTACATACATTTATATAAATATTAATAATTAATAATTTTATCTTATTATATTATATAAAATCAATTATCTTATATACAAATAATTATATATTAAAATTTCAAATATTATAAAGATATTATAAATATCAAACAAAATAAAAATCAAATCAAATGATAGTATAATATAATTACAAGAAAAAATGATAGTTATATAAATATAGAATTTATCTAATAATTATGTTACATAATAATATGTATAATATAATATAAATTTATTATATTATATTAAATAATATTTATGGATTATATAATATAAATTTAAATAGTAATTTTTTGAATTATTTTATATTAAATAAAATATAAATGAAATGAAATGATTATATAATGTTAGTATAAGAAATATTTAAATAATAATTATTTAAACATAAAATGTACATAATAAGTTTGTTAAATAACAATAGCGTATCATATAATTTATGTGAAATTTAAATTGTCATTGAAGTTATTTGAACCTTAATAATAATAATAGAATTGATACAATTAGAAAAGAGTTACATGCCTATATTTTAGGTTAATAGAATAAATTGATTCATAATAATAACAATATATAAATTTATAAATTTTATTATTATTATTATTATTTAATTTGTTCTAAGCTACCTTATTCCTCCTCCATTTCATCATTACATTCAATTTTATTTATATTATCTACACTAGAATAGAAAGAAGTTTTATTATATATATATATATATATATATATATATATATATATATATATATATATTTTATCTATCTAATTATCTATTCACGTGAATAAATCTATCTAAATAGATATTTCAATATAGACATGTCAAAATATTATGAATATACATAAAAATTTAAAACACAACAAAATAAACATATAATATTTAATATTACAAAAATAATAATTTTTTAAAAATAAAATTAAAAATTACATAAATAAATAAAATAAATCAAAACCATTAAAAATAATTAAAACTTTAAACAAATAAGTTTTATTTATTGAAATGTTTTTTCTTAGTCTCTAACGTACGTCCATCATAAAAAAATAATCTACTGAGAAAAATCACTCTTTTCTTTACTCCCACGATGCCATGAAAGCATCCGTGAAAACTCTCCAAATGATGCGCCATTAGTATTCATTAAAGCGTAGGCTATAATTAGAAAGTGTCTCCTCTATGAAGAGAACGAATAGTTCGTTTATGCCAGGATTTGGGGTCGTTTTATTGGCATTTAAAATAGCCTTTACATTTAAAAGCAATTAATATTGTTAAAGAGTTTATCATTGCAAAAGATTTTATCTATTATTCTTTTCTTTAAAATAGGCAAAATAAAAATGATACCGAAATAAACTCTAATTAAGAATGCGCCCTAAAAGGACTTAAGGAAGAGGGTTGGACATATAGTCAGAGGATCCTAGGATCTAATAACTCAATAATTGACTTGATTGCATTGCTATTGGACTTCAATTGCTTTGTCTTAACATTAGCTGAAATGGGCCTGAGACACATTGCCTTGTATAGCAATTTATTTGATGTTTCCTTTCTTACTAGGGTATACTACCAGATAGAAAAATAGTTGCAGTCAAGAAGATGTTCCCAAAGTCAAAGCAATGGATTCGAGAGTTCCTAAATGAACTGGGTACAATATCTATAGTGCAACATCCCAATATATATTCCATCGCTTAGTTGTTATTTGGTTTCAGGGATCTTATCAACATCACAAGGAGATGGACACGACACGGGGAATCAAGATAACTGTTCAGGTATCAAATTTCAGGCTAATAGTTTTATGTATATGAGCATAAGCTCAAAGAGAAGTCATCTCATGGAGTGCCATGATTTTTATGCACAAATAGAATTTCCTTGAACTCAAAATTGAACTGTCTTCAAAAACTTTCAAGTAAATGCAATCAACAAGTGTAAAGCTAAATTCCAAAAGGTTTTTTGGCATCCTACTTTAGCAGGAGAACTGGACTTAAATCCAGGAGGCAAACCAACAGTTGTATTTATCAATGCTTTTCTCTTCAAACTGTTTGTAATTTGCGATGTGTTCTCGTTTTGTACTTAGATTAATAATGATACATTAATGTGATATATGTGAATAACATAGTTTACCATAATGTTTATTTCTTGGTTGTGACATTTGATGCATCTTCTTTTTGACATTAGGTTTGTATTTGGATATACATAGGCAGACTGAAGATTACAATTTTCATGTCTATCAGTAGTTCTTGCCAAACTGCTTTGCTAGCACTAGGCAGGAACTACACTGCACTGCAGCTCTTTTTGATTAAGCTGATTTGTAATAGACTTCAGAGCAGTGTTATATGCCACAGCTAACTGATTTGCAACATCCAAGCATTCTCCATTCCCTGATACGATTTTTCTTACTGGAGTACATCCTACAGTGGAAATGTCGAATACAAGGGATTTCCTTCCTCCAACATGATTTGCCAATTTTAGTAGAAAACATATAATTTTTCTCACTAGTGAGACAAAGCAATTGTGATTATAGAAAATAATTCAGGTAAATAGCTGCAATATAAAGTGTATTGGAGAACTTATTGTTATGTATGAATGAAAGTTAGCCAACAAAGAAGTAATGAATTGTTCAACAATCGTTGTATTTCCGAATGTGGCGTTGGACTGGTAGTTGGAGACATCATTTCCTCCAACTAAAATACAGTATAAGGAGCTAGCCAGGAAATATTTGAGTTTTTTCGATCCAATATACTTATAGATTTCTTTTGTCTTCATCAAATATTCAAATTGCTGAATTTGGGTACTCATGGTGATGATGTTCTCAAAGAGTAAAGAAACCTAATCATATCAGAGAGTGAATGCATCCATTTTCTTGTCTATGCATCTAACATTGTTGAGTATCCAAGATCTTGAGTAGAGTTTGAATTTGTATGGTGTTTAATCATGATCTCCTAGTTTTAGGTAAACATCAAGCCTTTGTGGTAACAAAAAAACTCTATACTTTAACACTAATGGACTTTATCAATGGACAAATAGATATGGGCATGTTTTCCATCTAGTTTATCTAAATGATATATTAGACATTAACCTATGGGAGATGAAACTTATCATCCATTCATGAGCGAATTTTTTTAGCCTTTGTTAGTTTGTTTGAGAATACCATGACAGATACACAATGACAGTTGAATAAGGTCCACGCAAGAGTCAACAAGGGGCAAGAAAAGATCAAATGCTAAGAGTAAATAATGATATTAGCATTTGAGGAAAGATTACAGTGTTATGTATCCCTTTAGGTTGCTCAGGAAGGTTGTATAGATAAATGATGACAACAGTGATAAACCATTCAAGATCATGGTCAACATGAGATGATAATATCTTGAGGGCAGTCATATCCAGATGGTTTTAGGTGGAAAAGATAGTTGATAATGATGCATTCATTATTCATCATAAAAGGCAGCTACAATTCCATTGAGCGGGTCTGATAAAAAGTGAATAAAGAGTTTCAATGCATTGGGAGAGGACCATCAGGGTGAATGAATAGGGAAGTATTATACCCAAAACATAGTCACTTGTTCACAAAGAAAGGTACAATGATGGTCTACAACATCAAAAGGATCTTGATAACCACCCAGTAGAGGACAACCATAAAAGACTTTTGATGGAAAATCCTTTCTAAGTGGTTAGGACAGTTTTAATCACAATGTCAAAAGGATAGATGTTTTTTGGGTAGTCACCATTCAAGGAAGGTGATCACTAATGTGATAGTGGCATGAAGATAAGGGAGTTTCATTCGTCAAGACATAAAACAATGACATACTAGTGCATCAAAATGACCAAAATATATGAAACATATATGGATGACAGTCTGAATCAACTAGAGGGAATCGTGGCATGGTGATAGTATTGATACAAAGGTGGATAAGAGAACATTAAATTCCTGAAGGGCAAAGTTCTAAAAGGATGACAAAAGGCATGGTAGTAAGAGGGTAGTCCAAAGGAAAAGTCATTTTGTTATAAAGAAGGTATAGTTAAGCAAGATGGAGTCTTTTAGGCCTAGCAAAGGAAGGATTGGATACATTTCACAGCCAAAGGACAGTTCATACACAACCTATAATGCAAAGTCACAAGCACATTGTCCAAGGGTTTCCAAAGGTTTCAAAGGAGGGCAGTTTTCTTAATGCCAAAGAGGGACAGTCCTATACATTGAATGTGCCCTTGAAGTTTCAAATGAAGACTATTTATTATAGTGGGACAGTCATGAGGCAAGGTTAAAAGACACCGATCATCCAAGGTTGGCAATCCACTATGATGACCTTATAAGAAGCCATCCATGTAAGAATCCATCTATGTTTATGATTGGCGCTACTAGTTCAAAATAGAGAAGATACTTCTTGCAAAGACTTTGGCTAGGTTTGTGAATGTGACCTCTATTTTTATTTCAAGGAGATTGAAATTAACAATGATGCAAAGGAAACAATGGATCAAGGATAGTGGTGGCATTAGTTTAGGGCAAGCACAATGGAGAATGAAATGGATTAAATTCCAAGAGTATGACAGTCCACGTAGAGGCAGAAGAATGGTTTGGAATTAAATGCTATGAAAAGAAAAAGGTGATAGTGGCACATGACAGGCCTTATACAGGTTTGAGATGGTAGTATTATGGCTTGAACAACACTATTCAGTCCATTAAAAGGAGAATAAGTTTAGTGCTATTAAATTCTTTCCCTGTCAAAGATGTTATTATGAGCTAGGGTATGATAGAAGAAGAGTACAATCAAACACAAAGGACAATGATATTGCATAGGGGTTTAGGCCCTCTAAGGCTTCTTTGTTGAAGTGTTTTATATGAGAAATCTCATCTACCAACCTTATGAAGCAGAACAATGGAGTATGCATGGAATATGTTTGTGAAGAAGACCGAATGGATACCAATGAAATCAAACAAAGTGCAAACCTATGAGATGACAACTACTTTCAGTGCACATTAAGGAACAAATAGATCATGCATAAAAGGGGCAGTCTATAGGGGCAGAAGGTTTTTTTAATGGACAACGTTAGATGGATAGAAAAGAGGATAGGAACACAGAGGATAGTGAGAAAAGTTGAGGGTCTAGTATCTGTCATGGCATGAACATCCATCAAAGTATTACAGAAAATGAAGTGTTCATTAGAGGTTGCAGCTGTGAATGCCCTGGTAAACTTGTATGCAAAAATGTTAAAGCATGTACAAGTCATTGTATACTTTTGACAGAATGTCTCAAGGTCTGTAATCATGCCTTGAAGTTTCATAGACACCAAACTGTGTATGTCATGGTCATAACCCACCATAGTTAATAAGCTGGACTATGATTACAAATTACATAATAGATCTCCCTTTAAAACTGCCATTACTCTAGCTCACAAGCAAGGAATATTTGGTTGAGTAAATTATAAACCCGAGTAAATTATAAACCCACTAATGTATGCCAACCATACCTAAACAGGATATAAAACCTATCACATCTAATGAGTTTCTTGTGTAACATCATTGAAGACACGTTGCTCAAAAGGAGAGAGTGAGGGTTATAGAACAAGCACACACACACAACCTTAAAGTATGACAAGACAAGCCAAGTTTTTTTTAAAAAATTATCATTTGAGTGCTCAACCATTTTTTTTTGACTTGGGATTATTGTTAAAAATAAAAATGAAAAAAAAATATTGTTGCATTTTTCTAGTGAAAATTTTAGGCATGACAGTGTATGAGTAATGCCTAGATGACAGTCAAATAAGGAGCAGGGAGTTAATGGTGTGTTCATCATTTCCTTTGGTTTCAAGAATACTGCTACTTGAGTGATAGGAGCATAGGTGATCACATGAATATGAGCTTGGACGATAGCTTGAAGGGTTTCAATTTTCAAGGACAAGAAATCTTACCATGTAAACTACTTGATAGTAGCTAAATGGAAGTGATAGTCTCAGGTATTCTATGAAAGATAGTGGTGTGCATCCTACATGATAATGATTAAATTAGTTTTGTGGAGTGAATGAAGTCATTAAATTTTTTTAAGGAATGGTAGAAATAGGGAATTTATTTACTTTTAGACCACTTCCACATGTACTATTTGCAGTTTTGAAGAAGTCTCCAGCAGTTGGGGGTTTTAATGAGCGGTTATGAGTAGTTGCGAGCATCAAGGGGGAGGTTGATTTAGCTATGCAAATAGATGGAGCATATATGAGGCAGCAAGTTGCATTTAGACTCCATGATCTAAGAGAAAACTCTTCCCATGCCTAGTCCAGATAGTTGCAAGAATAAAAAAGGTGTGTCCTATTTTCATGCAAGAACAATTGATGTGTGTTATTTATAGCTTGGAGACTTTTAAGGGAATGGATAGTTGACAAAGATATCAATGACAATATTCTAAGGTGGCAACAATTGGAGCTTTAATGAACAATTGAGGGAATATAGGGGTAGTTTCAAATATCTAGGCATGATTTGAAGTAGTCTTAAGCTTTTGCAAGCATCCGGGAGCTGAAAATTCATCCCACTCTCTTCCTCAGTGTCCAGCTGGAGTTGGAACTTCATGAGTCAACATTGATGATCTTAATGATTAGGTATACTATGGTTCCAATGTCTCAGTATCTTTGATTTATAGCTTCTATAATATGGGTGGCAGAGGTAAGGGTGGTCATTCATGTATAATTTTGTTTGCTTGTTTAGGGTGCTTGTTCAATATTCGTGTTCACAACTTAAAACTAAATTATTAGATGGTGAGGCATTATTTGTGCTCATGATTTAAACTACACTATTGCCTCCTATATTGATTGGGATGCATCTCCTCTAGGAGTGATGTTTTCAATAATGTGGGCAGGGATTTAAACTTGGGTATCCTTTGTGAGAGCTCTATTTTAATTCTTAACCATTACACTGATATGCAATCTATTTTAAGTGCAACACAAAGGAAAAAAAATGAGATAAAATATAACATTATTAGGCATGATTATGACTCTCTCATTATTTTTACAGGGAACATACCTTACTTCTACTGCAAAGAGCCATGCAACTAAATGAAGCTTCATGAAGGCCATCTATAAATAAATCCCACAATAAATTCACATCAAACAACAAAGGAGAAGAGAAAATGCAATCAAAAAATGAATGGGACCGTATGTGAGATTACCTGATGCCTTGCTTGAGCTCTTTCTTTTCTTCGCACTCCATTTTCCCTGAATAGCAAAAGCCCCAACAGTGGGTTGTCCTAAACCATGTGCCAAGCCATATTTTTTGTTGACGTGAAAAACAAATCATCAACTTAGTAATGATAGGTAGAGCGCCGCCGACCTACCAATTACCTTAAAAAGCCCCAAAGTGGACACTGGTGGAAGGAGCTTTTCTCGTTGGGATATTGCCCGTTATGCTTTTTTTTTTTTAACTTAGCGGATGAAAAAAATCTTGTTATAGAATTTTTTTTTAAAAAATTAAACACTCCTTATTTTATCATCCGTCTTTTTCTTGGTTGTGGAATTGTTTTGGATCCAATTTTCTAGATTCATTCTAAATAATGATAGTATTAGAATTATTTTTATTAAATTTTACTACTAGATAAAGTATTAAGGATTATTTGATTCTGGTTTAAATTTTAATAGTTTTATAAATATTTGAGCAGATATACAAATATTTTTATGATTTTTTAAGGATAATTTTTTTAAGATATTCAAATGAAAGAGTTAACATTTAATTTGTACCTTGGATATTAATTCTTCAATTATTCAAATTTAACTCGTAAATCTATTGCTTCTAATTTGAACTACAAATGATAGTGTAGTACTAAATATTTGAATAAACTTCATGATATTCTCTAACAAAAAATTAGTGTGACCATGATTGAGGATGTAATGAGCTTTGTTAGGATTTTGGTTTAGCTTTGTTGGTTTCAGTTCGTTTCCTTTCCTATATCATAGTGCTTCTTTGAAGCCTACTTCTTTGAAGCCTAAGTTGACATTATTTTTTGTATTTATTGCAATGTCTATTAGTTTACCATGCTTGTAGGCATTTTTTGACCATATAAATGACCTCAAGCTTTCATAATTTTATAATTGTTGCTATAGTTGAAAGTTTGAAAGCGCAAGATGATGGTTCCTTTTTTAAAGTGACCTAGGAAGGTTGTTAACATCGAATCACAAGAAAATAAGAAGCAAAAAATAGAGATTAGATTTTACAAAATGAGATTAATCTCTACAAAATATAATACTACAAACTTGTATTTTCAATATGCTCATGAAAGGAGAACAGTATAATATTACATAGGCATTATGTATTCCAAAATTAAATATTTGGAATATCATCCAAATCTCCATGTGAAGTGGAAATAATAATGGTCAACAAATAATATTTTTTTAACTTATTCTAACTTCCTAGGGTAATCCCACAAAGCTGGTTTACAATTTTCGAGAGGAACTGATTTTTGTTGAAATCACATATTTTTAGAAAATGTAATGATTTAAGCCTTAAAAAGTTCCATCTTAAGGATTCCAATTGAAGAGGGTTTGGTCAAACCATTTTAGATCAAACCCCCTTGGATAGAACCTCGCTAGTTTTAAACCATACCTATAAATGAGTCTCCTTTACACCTATCAAAATGTTGAAAAAAAATCACTTTTGATTTAACTTTTGGGGGATCAAATGAATTCATTTAAAATTTATTTCAAATTATTATGGTAGTCCTCAGAATGAGTTATCCAATAAATATAATTTTAATATGTTTTGGTTTTATTATGTATTTGTTTTTATAGTTTTATTAAACATAGGTTTTTCATTGAAAATGAAGGTCTTTGTTCTGCACATGTGGAAAAATAGTAGATTATCAAAAAAAAAAATTGAAAAATATGAGTGCACCAAATATTGAAGTCCTTGATCCAAAAAAAAAAAAAAAATTGAATTTTGATATATACAAAAATAGTTATGCGTTATATGGTCGCGCTATGTTTGAATTGTAATTGGTTTGACTTCAAAACTTGATTAAAGAAAAAATATTCAATAAAAAACTATCTAACCAAGTGGAAGCACTAGATATCAGAGTTACAAATCTAAATTTGAATCCATTAGAATTTTATCCTTCATGGAAAAAAATTTATGCATTATACAATGTGCGTCACTTTTTTTAAATGTTGTTTTTTGAAAAAAACCAATTTTCGTGGGAGATGGAAAAATAAGTGCAATCTAAATTTTGAAAAAAATATTTTTAGAATCTACAAACAAAATGTGACGAGACTCTAGTTTGCATCATCTTCAAATTCCTCACATTTTAGCTGCTATAGGTGCCCGAATGTGAAGATTTAGTTAAAAATAATAATTTTACTGTCCAATTTGGCTAAAAATTGTAAACCACTATTGTGAGATCACCCCCAAACAATTTTCTAATTTGTGCTAACTTCCTAACAACTAGGAACTAACATTTAATTTTTAGCTTTTAACTATTTACATGGGATAAAAACTAAAAAATATTAAAATAATAATTTAAATCTCATGCTATAACCTACACCCTATGAATCCTCATCATTCCTCCCAACAATAGTGGCATTAGATTTGAATAATTTTAGATGAGAAGTAAAATATTGAGATAGCTAATGGTGAGAGATCCAATGAGCTTGATGTGTAATTTGGCCTTGCTTGGCAATAAGGTAGGAAGAGATGGAACCATGTCAGGTCTAATGAGTCCGTGTATCAAAAACTTGGATAGAATCAAGTGGAAGCTGGAAATAAAGAACAATTGCAGGATGGATGATGGGAAACTCGATGTCTAGTGTTGACTCATGGTAGCGTTTGATAAGATCAACATTGAAAACATCATGGATTCCTAATTGAGTTGGAAGATCAAGTCAAAAAGAATTATCAAACACCTTTTGAAGAATAGAGTAAGGGCCATAATAGAAAGGATTAACCTTACTATGTGCTTTCTACTAGAAACAATTGTAATACCCCTCCGTTTTTCTCTATTATGTGAACAGTGTTCTTCTCCTTTATGTTGTTTTTTTTTTTTTTTTTTTTAGCGCTTTGACTATGGTAATTGGTTACTATTTGATCATTGTCTGTAAAGCGATGTGATTGAGATATTTTGATGTGGTAATTTATTTTGATGTATCATTATGGCATGCTTTAGATTAACATAAGTGGATATTTGAATTAATTATGCTTTATGCCTTTGATTATATTATTGATGTTAGATTCATCAGTTGGTAATATTCTATTGGTGAAGGGGATGGGATTGCATCACTCACTTGCAAGCACCCTGCGATTCCGTGATTCCCTCTTCATGGTGTGTTTTCTATAATGCAAATTGTAATACCCCTCCGTTTTGATCTATTGTGTGAACTATGTCGTTTCCTCTCTATGCTTTATTTTTGCATTGTACTTGGACTATGTACTTGATTTCAGTGGATCACTATTTTATCGTGATGTATTTTGATGTGATGATACTATATCTTGATGTGATTATTATGGCATGTTTGGAGTTAGCATATGTGGATGTTTGATTTATGATTTTTCATGCTTTCGATTATGCTGCTATGTTAGATGTGTCAATTAGAACTACTGTATTGGTGAAGAGGACAGTATCGCATCACTCGCTTGCGAGTGCCCTACGATCTCGTGATTTCCTCTTCACGGTGTGCCTTATTTATGACATATTATTGCATGTGGATATATTTTGTATTTGCAGGTTGACAGGTATAGGACATCGACTCCACCTGATTTCACAGGTTCAAGTGTGTCCATTTCCCAATGACATCTGATTGGGAGATAGTAACTAGGATTCTGTGCCGAGTCGTCACCCTAGTTGTAGTGTGTTGTCAGTCCTAGTATGGTCCAGTTGTTTTATTTTGTTCAGTTTGATTGGTTTCGGTCTATTTGGGGAGTTAGAATAATGTAGGATTTGTGATTTAATTATTGAGTAATTTAATTTAATTAATTTGATATTTAATCTTATGGTAGATTTAATTATTAATTGATTAGGTTATTAATGTTGAAATGATTTAAATTATTCATTTTGGAAATGCATGCAAATTTGAGTTGGAAATGAAAAATTAGAAAAATAAATTAAAAGTCAATTTTGAAATTCAAAAATTCAAAAAAAAAGACTTTTGTTATTCTATTTTCAAAAATTTATGAGGGTTGTTGTGGGATTTTGGAGCAAATTTTGCATTATCTTTAAAATTTCTTCACAAAATAAAAGATGGATTTTTTGGGAAAAAAAATTTAAAAAAAGAAGGGGAAGATTGCTTGATTTTGTGGGTTTGGAGGAAAAGCTTGTGGAATCTGAAGTGCTCAAGAGGGTTTCAAAGTAGCAGTAGGTTCTTCAACATACTCCAAAAGAATCAGTTTTCATCCTTGTTTTGTTGTTGTGCTTCAAATTTGAATAAGTGGATAATTTGGAAATAAATAATTTCTTATTGCAATTGTTATTCCATTGTTGATTATTCTCTTTTGTTCATCAGTTTGTTTGAGAGTTTCAATCTGTTTGAGTGAAGATTTGGTATAAACATCATTTTAATTCTTTAAATTATATGTTCATATACTTAATTTTGAGGATATGTTTTTTTTTATATTGTTCCTCATATAAGGTTATGCTGGCAAAATTTTATAAAAATAAAATTTTGCCAGAATTTTTTATCCTTCCTTGCCTTATAAGGTTCTGGTTTTAAATATATATATATATATATAATAAGGACTATCATTTTTGGGAGGTTTAAAAAAAAAATTGAAATGGGGCGGTTGGGGGGTCACCCCACCGCCGCTTCCTTGGGAAGCGCGATGGGGAAGCATGCCCAGCAGCTTCCTTGTCTGTGACCCACGCAGGCTACGCAGCCAGTGGCCGCCACAGTGGTGATGACGCTATCGGCACCACCCACGGGGTAACCATGGCGATTCCACTGCCCCCGCGCCATCCTCCCTTTCCCTTGTGCACTGCGCAGGGTTCTTCCCCATCGCGCCCAACTCGTCAATGGCACTGCCTCCTGCGGCCATCACGAACTCTGCCCATGGCAATGTTGATAGTCAGTGAAAAAACGTGACCCGCAGCCTCAACCCTAGTCGTGCACGTGGATCGAGGCAAGGCATGGGTCTTTTGAAAATTAAATTTATTTTTAAAAAATAAAATAATATAATAATAATATTTTAATTTAAAATATTATAATTTTTATAATATTTTAATTTAAAATATTATAATTTTTATAATATTTTAATATTATAATTATTATAATATTTTAATTTAAAATATTATAATTTTTATAATATTTTAATATTATAATTATTATAATATTTTAATGTTAAATTTATTATTTTAATATTATTTATTTCTTCATATAGTTTAAAATACATGTAATATTTTAATAGTATGACTATTAAATTATTGAATTATGGGAAATTTTAAACAATTATAGTCATATTATTATTTAAAGATTAATGTTTTAAAAAGGATTATGTTATTGTATTATTTCATTATTTAAAAGAAGGGAAATATTGTTTTTTTGATGGGTTTAATTGATTAGGGGATAATATTTTATTTAAAATGAGAACTTGTTTTAAATTGAATTATGGGGTCATGGGCAATGTGTTATGCTTTTAAATGCTATGTGGGAATGAAATGATTTTTAAATGGCATAATTAATTTCATTTATTTAATGCACCGTTTATTGAACGCTAGTGAGGATATGGGTTTAGTGAACCCAAAGTAGAATTTGATTCTTGTCTTGGCATTGATTTACGTGCATATCATTGGAAAGTGTGGGTCTTCATAATTAACAAGTCTTTCAGTTGGGATTTTAGTCTCTGGGTTGTCGTACTGTGTAGTCAACCATAGATGGCCTTGGGTAGTGCATAACCAGTTTGTTCCCCGGTTATCACAAACGGAAGTGTGTTGACTGTATGTCATGGTTAGGGATATGATATCCTTGCATAGCACTTGTGTACCCTTGGGTTGTGGAGTTGTTCCATGTGTCATCTTAGAGGAGTGGCTTGTAATGGGGGCCGGCACACGAAGTGGTGCCAGGGTAACTCGTTGTAAGTTAGTTAATCCAGTGATAATGTAATGCCCCGCCATGCAACCCTAGAGGAAGTTTCAATTCACTACAAAAGCGTACTAATTTTTTTTTTATATATAAAATGAATTAAACATACATGTTCACCTAATAATTGACAACCTCCCCTAAGGCTACGTAACCGAGATTACTTAATTCCCATTAACATACATCATCTAAATTACATTGCATTAAATAACTCAAGAATGACATTCATTTAACATAAGTAAATACAAGAAAGAATAGATTAACCATCACATAATTCCATTACATAAACCATTACAAGATTACAATCCTCATTCCCAGAATGAGTAAAAATACATACGTATAATAATTACAAGATCTACCTCATAACAATAAGAGGGGTAAATACAACTGATACAAGAAGAATTACAATAGAACAAGAAGAGAATAACAATATCCGCAAGCTGTCCAACTGGATGTCTCGCTTCCACGAACTGAAGAACAAAGGGGGACCCAATGGTTTTGGTGCATGTTCCACCCTACCTAGTGGTACCCAAAGGCCCACCCCCCATGTTAGGAGATAGTAAAAATACAACATGGACAAGAAATCTACTACCTCTAACCAAAGGCTGACTAACATAACTAACTGACTCAACCATACATATGCATAATATAAATCTAACACTAACATGGTTACATTGCTTCCAGACATAATAAAATCAAGTGTGCTAAAGAAACCATATACACAACATATACTCAAGGTTATCCTAGATAGAGTGTCATCACAAGGTGCGTCATGAGATCTCCTCTGGGCATCCTTCATAGGCTTCGGTAATCCTAATGACCTCAACCGAAAACCGGCCCTCATACTCACTCAAGCGGAATCAACTACCTTTCGTATGGACAAGCTAGTTGACCTTGCCATTCCAGGCCTTCTCACTCACCCCAAGTCTAAACAAGCCCTTGTGTCTATGAGTGAGGTTAATTTTATCTTGGTTAATGTGAATGCATCCTAGTAATCTAAGCACTTTGCTTTAATTATCACTTCTTAAGAACACTTTCGAAGGTTACCCGGTTTACCTCTTTAGGCTCCGGCCCCTAACAAAAGCCACTCCTCTAATGGATAACTCGCTACTCAAATCTAGACTCCAAGGGTGACTCCAGTATTACAGAACTGAATAACTCAGTCTCTCCTAATCTAGGAGATGACAAATAAAGAATCTCACTCCAACACTTGGAGGAAAACAACTCAAATAAATCTACCCAAGGAAAAATGAACATCAACTAACATGGGAATGACCCACATAAACTGGAAGACTTTATGATAACTACACAATTAGCCCTTTCCAAAGCAATCCATAACAAGGGAATTTAATTATCGAAAGAACATAAGCAAGGAAACATGCTATATTTGGATATACTAAATCCATATTCTAACTAATACTTTTCAGTTACAAACCAATGCTTCAATAAAATAAATATTAAACTGAATTATTACCTCTACTCTTACAAGGAAAGAATAAATTCAATTTAAACAATACAAGATATCAAATTTGCATTTAACCAAATATACTCATGGAAGAAATGTTCCTTTTAAAATTCTTAACTAATTCATCTAATTCTTTCCAATTCACAATTTAAATAAAAATTACAAACACTTGAACATGCACATATTTAATATTATATATATATATATATATATATATATATATATATATAATTTGCTTAATACAACTAATAATCTCAAACCTATTTAATTAAACCAAATTCTATAATTCTTAAAAAAAAACAGAATACTAAAATAAATAACTCAACTCCATATTCATATAAAATATTTTGATATATATATCTACTGTATATATATATATATATATTTTTTAATATTATATTCATATAGAATATAATTATTAATTTAATAAAACCAATGCACAGTATTAAATATATTTTATTGTATAAGTTCAAAAAATAAATTTTACTTTTCTATAAATTCAAATTTACACACTAAATTGTACATATACAAATTCGCATTTAAAAAAAAAATTAAATAAAATAAAAAGTAAAGAAATATAAAAAATAAAATAAAACTAAAACAAATTTAAAAAAAATAAAAACAAAAATAAAAAAGCAATGTCAGTGATGGGACCAGACGGTACGTCGTCCCATGGACAGTACCGCTAGTACCATCACTGTCACCGGCAACAGTGGTGGGAGGCCGCACCTCCCATGGGGAGTGCGTCCCCCCAA
Source organism: Sequoiadendron giganteum (assembly GCA_007115665.2). NCBI lineage: Eukaryota > Viridiplantae > Streptophyta > Pinopsida > Cupressales > Cupressaceae > Sequoiadendron > Sequoiadendron giganteum. The sequence continues at coordinate 168,681,865 of CM021105.1, forward strand.
AAGGGTGGGCGCACTGCCCATGGCAACTGCGTCCCCCAACCAAAGCAAAAAGGTGGGGGGTTTGACCTGCCCCACCAATAAAACAATTTTTTTTTTTAAACTTTTCCCATTAATTTTGGATTTTTGCAAAATACACAGGTACAGAAAAATCTCGCCATTAACGAGAATTTTTAGAGATTTGTGCCAACGGCGACTTTTTCTAAAACATGCCAAACTTTAAATTTTAAACAATTAAAAATAGAAAATCTATTTACATGTTTTTATGTATTTATATTAATCCAAATACAATACATATTATATATATAATTATATAATTATTTTCACATAATATAAAAACTGGTAAAATAGGGAAAATAATTTTTAAAAAACCAATATCGTGAAATTGATGAGTTTTCCAGAATTTCCTTCTAAATTCAAAAAAGTGTAAAATAAAATTATTTTAACACTATTCAATGAATTTTACAAAAAAAATAATTAAATAAAGAAAATCAACAAATCTTGTTCTCTTACAAAAGGTTTTCTACAAGGGTTGATTTTCTTGCGAAGAACAAATCTGAACAATTAAAAAGGGTAAAACTTCATTCCAAAACCTAAGTGTTGAACACACAAATTGAGGTTTAATTTAACCCATGTTTCTTCAATTTCCCCCATTTATGGAATTTAAAGCTACAGTAAATTTAAACATTCTTCCCCAAATTTTAATGGATTAAATCCAGATTCAACAAACAATTTCCAATTTCACAAATGATAATAATAGCAAATTTGCAAACAATATAATATGAGATGAATCAAACAAGACAAAACTTGGAATCCAAAGCTACAGATGAAGATGAAAATCTGATGCAAGCTTTCTCCCAATAATTCCTGCATTTTCTTCAAACGTGCACGGATCCAATCCAATAACTTGATAATTGCAAACAAATTATTCTTCAATCAACTCTACAATCCAAAATTACTCCAAAACCTTCTTTGTGCCAGTTTTTGCAAAAATTCTCCAAATTCTTCTCAAAATAAAAACCTTTCAAAACTTCTCTCCCCAAAAAAATTTGAAAACATGCATTCACATTAAAACTCAAATATCTAATCTAACCCTAATTTCCTTTTTGCATGCAAAGTGAAAATAGATATTTATTTCCTTTTCCCATTTTTGAAAACCTCAAATAGATTTTAAAATGCAATTTCACTATTCTTTCAATTCTTTTAATTTAATTTAATTAAATTAAATGCAATAACCTCAATTAATTAATTTTAATTATTTAATAATTAAATTCAACCTTTTCCAAGATTAATTTAATTAATTAAATAAATTAAAATTTAATTAATACAATTTCACAATCAACATATATACTTCATCTCAGCATAGATTTCACTTAATATTAAAATAAACTCTACTTGTAACAATGCAATAATTCTAAACATTTAAATAAATAATAATGCATCTAATAAAATCATATAACATTAAACCAAGTAAACACGACTCACAAAACAGGACTAACGACACACTAAGGCTAGGGCGTAGACCTGACACATGTTACCTAGTTACTATCTCCCTTTCAACTTAACTGTTGGATCGACATGCTCAAACCTGTGAAACCAGGTGGAGTCAATGTCATGTACCTACAACCTGCAACCAAGTAAACAACATAATACAATATATCTAGTATATAATACTCACCGTGAAGAAGAAATCACAGATTCGCAGGGCGCTCGCAAGCGAGTGATGCGAAACCATCTTCTTCACCAATACACTCATCAAAGATTGACATTACATCCTAATCAATAATCACATAATACAATATCTCATACTAACTCTACTAACATCAATAATCCATAATGCATGTGAAACAATAGTCAGATAATCCACATCTCACAATAATCAATGTCGCTCAATAGTAGAGATCAAAACACAAATAACCAGGTGTGTCCAGTATAACAGTAGTTGCATCCCAAACATAACATAAAGCAAACACACAAAGCAAAACGGAGGGGTATTACATTCTCCCCCCCAAAGACTAGGCTTACTCCTGGAAGCCTGCAAACAAGTAGGGATATAACTCCCTCATCCTAACTGCATCCTCCCAGGTGGATGAAGTATCATCCCTGGGATCCCACTACACTCTGTCCTACTCAATATCTCACCCTCGAAGAGCGAGTGTTCTACGCTCCATTATGGCCACGAGTTCTAAAGCCAGCTGCCCGTCCTCTACCTATAAAGAATCCCAATCAAGGACATGAGTAACATCCGGATGAGAAGGTCGAAGAACTGAAACATGGAAAACATCATGTATACGTGCAAGACTGGGCAGCAAAGCAAGTTGATAAGCAACCGGACCAATCTTTTCGAGTATCTCGAAAGGTTCGACAAAGCGAGGCGCCAACTTAGAACCCTTTCCATATCGAATAGGACTCTTTCACAGATGCACCCGCAAGAATACTCTGTCGCCAACAAAAAATTGACGATCCACCCTATGCGCATCCGTATACTTCTTCTGCCTATCCTGTGCTACCACCAAGTGCTCTCTAATCCGATCCACCTGCTGCTCCATATCCTGTAACATCTTAGGTCCTAATAACACCCTGTCCTCCAATCGATCCCAACTAAGAGGAGTACAACAAGGACGTCCATACAAGGCCTGAAAAGGTGCCATGCCTATGGAACTCTGGTAGCTATTATTATATGCAAACTCCACTAGATAAAGATAATCCTCCCACCATGTCTGCTAATCCATGACATACATGCGTAACATATCTTCGAGGATTTGATTAACCCTCTCTATCTATCCATTTGTCTCAAGGTGATATGCTGAACTAAAGTTCAACTGTGTCCCCATAGCATGCTGTAATGATGTCCACAAAGCTGAAGTAAACACTGGATCCCTGTCAGAAATAATCCGACGTGGAATACCGTGCAACCTCACAATATCCTCCATGAACACTCGAGCAACTGATGATGCATTATAGGAAGCATGCATAGGCGAGAAGTGTGCTAGCTTCGTGAACCTATCGACCGTCACCATAATGGCATCATGTCGTCGCGAGGAGTTGGGCAAACCAACAATGAAGTCCAGTGAGATAATATCCCACTTCCACTCAAGTACAAGGTGTGGCTGAAGAAGCCCTACTGGATGTTGGTGTTCAACCTTCACTCGCTGACACTCCAAACATTGCGCTATGAAATCTACAATATCCCTCTTCATCCCTGGCCAGAAATACAACTGGCATAGATTTACATGCATCTTCTTCACCCCAGGATGGGCTGAATAAGGAGCATGATGAGCCTCGGTCAAAACCAAAGATCGAAGGTCACCTACTAAAGGAACGTAAATATGCTCTGAATTCCTAAGTAACCCATCTGACTTAAGTGAATATCTTGTAAATCTGCCCTCAAGAGGCCTACCTAACTCAATCTCTACTCTCACATCCCGGTACCAACTATCCACTGGAAGAGTAGCAAGAATTCGACTCCGTAAATCTACCATAAGAGTCATCTTGTAAATCTCATGCCTACGTCTGCTGAGTGCATCAGCTACAACGTTCTCTTTCCCCTGAATATACTTCACCTCAAAGTCATATTCACAAAGGAACTCCATCCAATGCCTCTGTCTAGCATTAAGATTAGGCTGAGTGAAAACATACTGCAGTCTCCTGTGATCACTGTGTAACTCAAACTTGTGCCCAAGTAAGAAGTGTCTCCATCTAGTCAATGCATGGACTACTGTCGCTAACTCAAGGTCATGTGTGGGGTAATTAAGTTCATGATCTTTAAGTTTACGCGACTCATAAGCTATCACTTGTCCCTCTTGCATCAAGACTACACCTAAGCCCTCCAAAGATGTATCAGTACAAACCACAAAATCTCCTATGGGATCAGGTATCGCTAAAATGGGCGCACTAGTCAGCTTATCCTTAAGAACCTGAAAAGCTGACTCACACTACTTTGACCATCCAAACCTCTTCCCTTTCCTCTGAAGAGAAGTGATAGGATGACCTATCCTAGAAAAACTCTACACAAACCTCCTGTAATATCCTGCAAGCCCCATAAAACTACGGATCTCTGCCACATTCGTGGGCGCAGGCCAATCAAGAATAGCTTGAATCTTTGAAGGATTCATAGATATTCCCTCTCCTGAGATCACATGACCAAGATACTTGATCTCAGACTTAAAGAACTCACATTTCGACAAGTTGGCGTAAAGTTGGTTTTCTCGCAAACATTGCAAAACCTGTCGCAAATGCTCCTCGTGTTCCTCTACTGTCCTGGAATATATCAATATATCATCAAGAAACACAAGAACAAACCTATCAAGGTACGTGTGGAATACTCCATTCATCAAACTCATGAACACAGATGGCGCATTCATCAACCCGAATGGTACCACAGTGAACTCGTAGTGACCATACCATGTCCGAAACATTGTCTTATGTATATCTGCATCAAAAATATGAAGCTGATGGTATCCCGACTTAAGGTCTATCTTCAAAAAGATGGTAGCACCTTTGACTTGGTCAAACAAGTCATCAATCCTGGGAAGTGGATAACGATTCTTAATTGTTACCTTGTTCAACTGTCGGTAGTCAATGCACAACTGAAATGAACTGTCCTTCTTCTTCACAAAGATGACAGGTGCTCCCCAAGGAGAAACACTAGGATGAATAAATCGCTTCTCTAATAACTCCTCTGACTTCAAACGAAGCTCTTTCAGCTCCTGAGTAGTCATACGGTAAGGTGCTCGTGAAATAGGCTCTGATCCAGGTACTAAATCAATCTTAAAATCTATATCTCTCCTAGGTGGCATCCCTGGAATGTCATCAGGAAAGACATCTGTGAACTCCTGAAGAACAGGATGACTATCAAGAGTTACCTTCTCCTCTCCATCTCCTAAACCCAAATCGTTAACTGTAACTGCAAACAACTGACATCCCTGTCGAACACCTCTCCTCAACTGCATAGCTGAGATGATCCTCAAAGATATCGGTCTCTATACTCCTATAATATCCACCTCTCCACCAGATGCATTAATGCACCTAATCGACTTACGTCGACAATCAATAACTACTCGGTGAGCCTCTAACCAATCCATACCTATAACAATATCATAGGATCCCAGTGGTATAACTCGAAGATCTAAGGTAGTGGAAAGTGGTCCAATCTCCAACCTACAGTCAGGTACTATAGAATGTGATGCAACCTTCGCACCAGACGCTAACTCTACCTGCCACCTATCGGCTTGCCTTACGGCACCCAGTCTACAACGTGACACGATCGATGACGAAATAAAAGAATCAAATGCTCCTGAATCGAAAAGAATAGTAACAGGGTTACCTAATAACATACCATAGGTCTCTACCATGGTACCTTGGTGCTCTACCTAGCAGTTATCAACCACTACAAACACACGATGTCCTCTGCTAGCATCTCCCACTGTCAGCTCTGACGCCATTGGTCTCTATGTAAATCCCGACATGCCCTTATTGGGACACATCCTAGCAATATGGCCCTACTGACCACAAGAGAAGCAACATGTTCCTCTACCATAACCTCTGCCTCCTGCTAGTGCACTAGACTATTGTACACTGCCTCCGAAAGTAGACTGGGCACTCTGATCGGATTACTCAGCATTGAAACACTTCATGCGCCTCCAGTTCCTATTACCCTGTCCCTTCTGGAAACCTTTCTATTTCCCCTGGAATGACTATTGCTGACTGCCCTGTACTAATACCTATTGAGTCTTAGGAGGCACATCTCCCTGTGTTTGTCCCCCTCAAGCACTAGTCCCAGCTCCTGTACCACCACCAATACTAACACCTGTATGACCTCCCAGTGCCATAGTCAGGTTCTCCTCCACCAGCCGTGCCTTCTCTATAGCTATTTCCATAGACTTGGTTTCAAAGACCCGAACACCTCCACTGATACGGGCATTTAAGCCCCTGATGAAATGTTGCACAAGCATTCCCTCATCGTCCCCTATACCTATGAACTGTTTAAGTTCATAGAATCTCCTCTCATACTGATCAACTATCATAGCTAGCTGACGTATGGCATGGAACTCGTCGCCTCTACGTTGACGCCAATGATCGAAGAGAAAGCGGGATCTGAATCTCTCAAGAAAGATTTCCCAAGATACTGTACTCATGTCTATATGGAGCTTCTACTCCTCTAACTTCCACCAAGTGGCTGCAAATCCTTGAAGATGAATAACAGCGCACCGTGCTTTGGTGTTACTATCAAACGGGTGCATGGAGAAACATCGGTCAAGTCTTATCAACCAGGTTTCGGCCTCAAGACCGGTACCTACTCCATCAAATCGAGGCGGTTGTGATCGAATCAAGTCCCTCATATAATTGACTGCTAACATATCAGACTGAGCTGTAACTGTCACAAATGCAGGGTTACCTACTGGTACCTCCTATCGCGGTCCTAATAATGCCATAGCCTCCTCGAAGGCTTTGCATGCAGCTTCAACCCTAATAGGATCTAACTGTCTACCACCACCTCCTGGATCATTCTATGAAGCCTAATGCTCCTCCTACTATGGTATATGTGACACATGAGGTGGTGAGTCATGCTGACTCTCCCCTCGACCGCCTACCCGGAGATGTCCACGTCCTCTCCCTCATCCGCATCTAGGAGGCATACTCCTACACAGACACAAAAGGGTATTAGAGAAGGTACACTTAAAAAACCTACGCAACTAAGCTTAATGGGTACATCATAATCCTAGAGCACGCAATGTTTAAACCTTGGCTCTGATACCATGTGTAATGCCCCGCCACGCAACCCTAGAGGAAGTTTCAATTCACTACAAAAGCGTACTAATTATTTTTTTTTTAATAAAATAAATTAAACATACATGTTCACCTAATATTTGACAACCTCCCCTAAGGCTACGTAACTGAGATTACTTAATTCCCATTAACATACATCATCTAAATTACATTGCTTTAAATAACTCAAGAATGACATTCATTTAACATAAGTAAATACAAGAAAGAATAGATTAACCATCACATAATTCCATTACATAAACCATTACAAGATTACAATCCTCATTCCCAGAATGAGTAAAAATACATAAGTATAATAATTACAAGATCTACCTCATAACAACAAGAGGGATAAATACAACTGATACAAGAAGAATTACAATAGAACAAGAAGAGAATAACAATATCCGCAAGCCGTCCAACTGGATGTCTCGCTTCCATGAACTAAAGAACAAAGGGGGACCCAATGGTTTTGGTGCATGTTCCACCCTACCTAGTGGTACCCGAAGGCCCACCTCCCATGCTAGGAGATAGTAAAAACACAACATGGATAAGAAATCTACTACCTCTAACCAAAGGCTGACTAACAGAACTAACTGACTCAACCATACATATGCACAATATAAATCTAACACTAACATGTTTACATTGCTTCCAGACATAATAAAATCAAGTGTGCTAAAGAAACCATACACACAACATATACTCAAGGTTATCCTACATAGAGTGTCATCGCAAGGTGCATCATGAGATCTCCTCTGGGCATCCTTCATAGGCTCCGGTAATCCTGGTGACCTCAACCGAATCCCGGCCCTCATACTCACTCAAGCGGAATCAACTACCTTTCGTATGGACAAGCTAGTTGACCTTGCCATTCCAGGCCTTCTCACTCACCCCAAGTCTAAACAAGCCCTTGTGTCTACGAGTGAGGTTAATTTTATCTTGGTTAATGTGAATGCATCCTAGTAATCTAAGCACTTTGCTTTAATTATCACTTCTTAAGAACACTTTCGAAGGTTACCTAGTTTACCTCTTTAGGCTCTGGCCCCTAACAAAAGCCACTCCTCTAATGGATAACTCGCTACTCAAATCTAGACTCCAAGGGTGACTCCAGTATTACAGAACTGAATAACTCAGTCTCTCCTAATCTAGGAGATGACAAATAAAGAATCTCACTCCAACACTTGGAGGAAAACAACTCAAATAAATCTACCCAAGGAAAAACAAACATCAACTAACATGGGAATGACCCACATAAACTGGAAGACTTTACGATAACTACACAATTAGCCCTTTCCAAAGCAATCCATAACAAGGGAATTTAATTATCGAAAGAACATAAGCAAGGAAACATGCTATATTTGGATATACTAAATCCATATTCTAACTAATACTTTTCAGTTACAAACCAATGCTTCAATAAAATAAATATTAAACTGAATTATTACCTCTACTCTTACAAGGAAAGAATAAATTCAATTTAAACAATACAAGATATCAAATTTGCATTTAACCAAATATACTCATGGAAGAAATGTTCCTTTTAAAATTCTTAACTAATTCATCTAATTCTTTCCAATTCACAATTTAAATAAAAATTACAAACACTTGAACATGCACATATTTAAATATATATATATATAAAACTGAATATTTTATATATATATATATATATATATATATATATATATTTGTTTAATACAACTAATAATCTCAAACCCATTTAATTAAACCAAATTCTATAATTCTTAAAAAAAAATAGAATACTAAAATAAATAACTCGACTCCATATTCATATAAAATATTTTGATATATATACCTACTGTATATATATATTTTTTAATATTATATTCATATAGAATATAATTATTAATTTAATAAAACCAATGCATAGTATTAAATATATTTTACTGTATAAGTTCAAAAAATAAATTTTACTTTTCTATAAATTCGAATTTACACACTAAATTGTACGTATACAAATTCACATTTAAAAAAAAACATTAAATAAAATAAAAAGTAAAGAAATATAAAAATTAAAATAAAACTAAAACAAATTTTAAAAAAATAAAAAAGCAATGGCAGTGATCGGACTAGATGGTACCGCCGGTACCATCACTGTCACCGGTGACAGTGGTGGGAGGCCGCACCTCCCATGGGGAGTGTGTCCCCCCAAAAGGGTGGGCGCACTGCCCATGGCAGTTGCGTCCCCCAACCAAAGCAAAAAGGTGGGGGGTTTGACCTCCCCCACCAATAAAACAAATTTGTTTTTTAAAACTTTTCCCATTAATTTTGGATTTTTGCAAAATACACAGGTATAGAAAAATCTCGCCATTAATGAGAATTTTTAGAGATTTGTGCCGACGGCAACTTTTTCTAAAACATGCCAAAATTTAACTTTTAAACAATTAAAAATAGAAAATCTATTTACATGTTTTTATGTATTTATATTAATCCAAATACAATACATATTATATATATAATTATATAATTATTTTCACATAATATAAAAAAAAAGTAAAATAGGGAAAATAATTTTTAAAAAACCAATATCGTGAAATTGATGAGTTTTCCAGAATTTCCTTCTAAATTCAAAAAAGTGTAAAATAAAATTATTTTAACACTATTCAATGAATTTTACAAAAAAAATAATTAAATAAAGAAAATCAACAAATCTTGTTCTCTTACAAAAGGTTTTCTACAAGGGTTGATTTTCTTGCGAAGAACAAATCTGAACAATTAAAAAGGGTAAAACTTCATTCCAAAACCTAAGTGTTGAACACACAAATTGAGGTTTAATTTAACCCATGTTTCTTCAATTTCCCCCATTTATGGAATTTAAAGCTACAGTAAATTTAAACATTCTTCCCCAAATTTTAATGGATTAAATCCAGATTCAACAAACAATTTCCAATTTCACAAATGATAATAACAACAAATTTGCAAACAATATAATATGAGATGAATCAAACAAGACAAAACTTGGAATCCAAAGCTACAGATGAAGATGAAAATCTGATGCAAGCTTTCTACCAATAATTCCTGCATTTTCTTCAAACGTGCACAGATCCAATCCAATAACTTGATAATTGCAAACAAATTATTCTTCAATCAACTCTACAATCCAAAATTGCTCCAAAACCTTCTTTGTGCCAGTTTTTGCAAAAATTCTCCAAATTCTTCTCAAAATAAAAACCTTTCAAAACTTCTCTCCCCAAAAAAATTTGAAAACATGCATTCACATTAAAACTCAAATATCTAATCTAACCCTAATTTCCTTTTTGCATGCAAAGTGAAAATAGATATTTATTTCCTTTTCCCATTTTTGAAAACCTCAAATAGATTTTAAAATGCAATTTCACTATTCTTTCAATTCTTTTAATTTAATTTAATTAAATTAAATGCAATAACCTCAATTAATTAATTTTAATTATTTAATAATTAAATTCAACCTTTTCCAAGATTAATTTAATTAATTAAATAAATTAAAATTTAATTAATACAATTTCACAATCAACATATATACTTCATCTCAGCATAGATTTCACTTAATATTAAAATAAACTCTACTTGTAACAATGCAATAATTCTAAACATTTAAATAAATAATAATGCATCTAATAAAATCATATAACATTAAACCAAGTAAACACGACTCACAAAACAGGACTAACGACACACTAAGGCTAGGGCGTAGACCTGACACATGTTACCTAGTTACTATCTCCCTTTCAACTTAACTGTTGGATCGACATGCTCAAACCTGTGAAACCAGGTGGAGTCAATGTCATGTACCTACAACCTGCAACCAAGTAAACAACATAATACAATATATCTAGTATATAATACTCACCGTGAAGAAGAAATCACAGATTCGCAGGGCGCTCGCAAGCGAGTGATGCGAAACCATCTTCTTCACCAATACACTCATCAAAGATTGACATTACATCCTAATCAATAATCACATAATACAATATCTCATACTAACTCTACTAACATCAATAATCCATAATGCATGTGAAACAATAGTCAGATAATCCACATCTCACAATAATCAATGTCGCTCAATAGTAGCGATCAAAACACAAACAACCAGGTGTGTCCAGTATAACAGTAGCTACATCCCAAACATAACATAAAGCAAACACACAAAGCAAAACGGAGGGGTATTACAGATAACTAAATTAAATGATTAGAGTATCACGTAGTACCAAACATTTAATAAGATAATTATGCCTCGCTCATGATGACAAGGGCTTGTAAAGACTTGGGTTGAGACGGGAAGGCCTGGAATGACAAGATTGTTATCTTGTCTCTATGAAAGATAACTGATTCCGCATTGGTTTACATGAGGGGCCAGAAGTCGTTAGAGGTTACCAAGGTAACTCGAGATGGGGGTCGGGACCTAGGAAGACTCACTAGGGTAACCTATGTAACATTGTGATGACACTTCTCTTAGGTCAACAGTATGTTCGCATCAGTGATGAAGTTGATTATGTAATTCTAGAAGCATTGTAACCTTGTGTCAGTGATGTCACTGTATTTATTTTAGTATGGTTATGTTAGCCTATGCCTAGAGGTAGACATCCTTGGTTAGAGATTCTAGTTACTATCTCCTAGCATGGGGGGTGGACCTTTGGGTTGCACTTGGTTGGGTGGAACGTGCACCTTACTCCATTGGGTTTTCTCCTTGTTCGTGTGGACGAGTCTTTCAGTTGGAGAGCTTGTGGTTGCAGTTCTTGCTTGTTTCATTTCAGCTATTCTTGTAATCATTACTCCTCTGTGTTATCGAGGTGGAACTTGTAATTGTAATTATGTTTTGGTTTGCCTCATTCAGGGAATGAGAGATTGTAACCTTATTGTTTAATGAATAGATTAATAAAATTGAAAGTCTTATCTTATGCTTGTTGTTATTTCATCTTACTTGGAATGTATGCATAAATTTATTAATGAAATAATTGTCATAGTTTATATTCATGTTTTGTTGAGGTTCTATATAACCTCTGTCTCGTAACCTTAGAGGTTGTTGGCAATAGTTAGTGAACTTACTCACTATTTGTAATTAAACAAAAAAAAATTAGCCTGTTTAAGTAGTTGTTGCAACTTCCTCTAGGGTTGCGTGGCGGGGCGTTACACAAATATACATGTGTGATATTCTATTATTCCCAGGTTAATAGGTACAGGACATCGACTCCACCTGATTTCACAGGGTTGAGCATGTCCATTGCCAACAGTATTCGATTGGGAGAGAGTAGCTAGGTTTTTCGTGCCAAGTCATCACCCTGGTCATAGTGTGTTGTCGTTTTTAGTTTGGTTCTGTTGATTTAAATACTGTTTAATCTGCATGGATTTTATTTAATTGCAAGTTGAAAAGGGTAATTAAATGGCTTTATGTATTTAAGTTGTTAATTAAATTAATCTAGTTATAATGTGAAAAATGTTATTTAATTTATTAATTAATTTAATTTAATTAATAAAATAATTTAATCTTGGATTAGATTTATTTTATTGATTAATTAAATTTATTTGTGTTAATTTGAATTAAGTTATTCATTTGGGAAATTAATAAATATTTTGAATTTAAATTAAGTTTGAAAATTGAAAAAGGGATTTAAATTTCATTTTTGGAAAATTTTAAATGCAAAGTTGAAAATATAGATATTTTGAGATATTTTATGTTTTATGTTCTCAAAAATTGACTATGATGGTTGAATAGATATTTTTCATTTTTTTGGCTATTATTTGGATTTTGGATAAAAATTGGGAGAGGATGAAAAATTGAAGAAAAGAGGGGAATTTTTCTAGTTGTGGGTTTTGGATTGGAATGGTGGAAAGCTTTGATGATTTGCTTGGAAAGAGCTGAAATCTGAAGAAGAATCATTGCACCCTTTTGGATATTCTCAAACTTTTGGAAAATAGGTTCATGTTATTAAATTGATTTTGTTTTTTGAAAAATTCATAGATTTGTATATGTTGTTTGCAACATCATTATTTGGAAAACTCAAAATATTTTTGATGATGTAATACTCCTTCGTTTTGCTCTATGGTGTGAACTATGTTGTTCCTCCTTTATGCTTTAGTTTGGTGTTGTACTTTGACTATGTACTTGGTTACAGTTGATCACCATTTTATTGTGATGTATCTTGATGTGATGATACTATATTTTGATGCGATTATTATGGCATGTTTGGAATTAGCATAAGTGTATATTTAAATTTATGATGTTTCATGCTTTCGATTATGCTGCTATGTTAGATGTGTCAGTTAGAACTACTGTATTGGTGAAGAGGACAGTATCACATCACTCGCTTGCTAGTGCCCTGTGATCTCGAGATTTCTTCTTCACGGTGTGCCTTATTTATGACATATTATTGCATGTGGATATATTCTTTGTTCGGAGGTTGACAGGTACAGGACATTGACTCCACCTGGTTTCACAGGTTCGAACGTGTCCATTTCCCAATGCCATTTGATTGGGAGATAGTAGCTAGGATTTCCATGCTGAGTTGTCACCCTGGTCACAGTATGTCGTCAGTTATAGTGTGGTCCAATTGTTCTATTTTGTTCCATTTGCCTTACTTCAGTTTATTTAGGAAGTTAGAATAATGTAAGAAATGTGATTTAAATTATTGAGTTATTTAATTTAATTAATAAATAATTTAATCTTATGGTAGATTTATTTTATTAATTGATTAAGTTATTTATATTGAAATGATTTACATTATCTATTTTGGAAAGGCATGCATATTTAAGTTGGAATTGAAAACTAGGAAAATAAATTAAAAGTCAATTTAGAAATTTGAAAATTCAAAAAAAGAGATATTTCCTATTTTTGTTTTCTGGAATTTATGAGGGTGGTTGTAGGATTTTTGGAAGGAATTTTGCATATCTTTGAATTTCTTCACAAAAATCAACAATGGAGTTTTTGGAGAAAAATTGAGAAGAAAAGGGGAAAGATTGCTAAATTTTGTGGGTTTGGCGAAAAGGCTAAAGAAATCTGTAGAGCTCAAGAGGGTTTCATAGCACCATCAAGTTCTTCATCACTCTTTAAGAAAAATCAGGTTCTCATCTTGTTTAATTGATTTTTGCTTGTTTCAATGGCACATGTGTTGTAGGGAAACAGTTGTAGCATGTTGATTGTGTGCAAACAATGAACCATTCAAATTCTTGTTTTCAAAATTTGTAGAACACCACCCCTTGGAAGGATTGTTTGCAAAATTAAAATGAAATCTTGTTTATAAAGTTAGTTTTCTTTCTTCATCTTTGTGTTCTTCAATTTGTTGGAAATCTCCCTTTTGTAGATTGAAATGCATGTATATATATATATATATACCTATGCCTATGGTTATTATTTTAATTTTCCTCCCATAGTAGGGTTATGTTGGTCCTTTTATTAATAAAAGAGTTCTGGTTTTTTTTCTTAAAAAAAAAGGAATAAAAATGACAGTGATTTTTTTTATATAAAAAGAAGGAGAATAAAAAAGAAAAGAAAAAGAGGTGTTTGTTGGGGGCTGGGGCTCACCCCACCGCCGCTCCCATGGGGGGGGTGGAGTGGGGGAGTTGCGCTAGTCCCCTCCGTCCGTAGCCTGCGCAGGAAACGACCACCACTGTTGGTGGCAGCGTTGTCGGCACCACCCGCGTGGTAACCGCGGTGGTTTCTTCAGTTGTGGTGCCTCTCCGGCCACCGCCCAACTCCCTCCCCCTCTCTCTAATGGCACTGCCTCCTGCGGCCGCCCACTATCTATCCGCCGCCACCTGGGATAAAACCCGTGGCCAACCTCCTCCCAGCACCTTGGCATGAAGCCCGAGGTTCATGCGGCCCAACCCTAGGGTTGGCGGGTGAACCGAGGCATGTCCTTGATCTTTTTAAAAAAAAAGATTTAAAAAAAAAAACATATAATAAAAATATATGTTTGAAAAAAATAAAAATAAAAAAATAAAATATTAATTTTTTGGTTATTTAATATTATGATCTTTATGATATAATAATATTGCAATTTAATATCATTTTAATATTAAAAGGTATATATATTAAAATGTTTTTGGTAGAATAATATTATGCTTTTTATTATAATATTATGAGGAGAAAAATAATAGTAATTTTATCAAGTTTTTAATATTAATACATTAAAATGAGAAATTTCATTTATTAGTATTTTGTTTAAGTGAGGATGTTATTTCTTTATGGGTTTTATTGAATATAGAAAAATAATATTTTATTTAAAAATGGAATTTTGTTTTTATTTGAATTCTTAAAATACAGGTTAATGTTTTATGCATTTAAATGCTAACGTAGAAATAAAATGATTTTAAATGGTGTATTTAATATAGTTTAGTTAATGCATTGATTACTGAATGTTACTGAAACATGGGTTTAGTGAACCCCAAATAGAGTTGATTCTTGTCTCATTTTGATCTGTTTGTATGGTCATTTGGGAATTGTAGGTTGTAGCATTTAATCAAGTCTTCTAGTTGGGTTTTCAAGTTTGTGGGTTGTCATACTGTGTAGTCAACCTTAGATCGCCTTGGGTAGTGCGTTTAACCAATTTGTTCCCCGGTTATCATGAATGGGAGTGTGTTGGTTGTATGTCATGGTTAGAGATGTGGTACCCTTATGTTGCACTTGTGTACCCTTGGGTTGTGGGGTTGTTCCACATGTCGTCTTAGAAGAGTGGATTATAACAAAGGCCGACACACGAAGTGGTGCTAGGATAACTCGTTGTAAGTTAGTTAATCCAATGATAATTTAATTAACTGATTAGAGTATCACGTAGTATCAAACACTTAATAAGATAATTATGCCTCGTTCAGGAACACAAGGGCTTGTAAAGACTTGGGTTGAGACAGGAAGGCCTGGAATGGAAAGATCGTTATCTTATCTCTACGAAAGATAATTGATTCCGCATTGGTTTACATGAGGAGCCGGAAGTCGTTAGAGGTTACTAGGATAACCCAAGATGGGGGTCGGGGCCTAGGAAGACTCAATAGGATAACCCATGTAACATTGTGATGACACTTCTCTTAGGTCGATAGTATGTTCGCATCAGTGATGCAATTGATTATGTAATTTCTGGAAGCATTGTAACCTTGTGTTAGTGATGTCACTGTATTTAATTCAGTATGGTTATGTTAGCCTATGTCTAGAGGTAGTACGTCCTTGGATAGAAATTCTTGTTACTATCTCCTAGCACGAGGGGTGGACCTTTGGGTTCCACTTGGTTGGGTGGAACGTGCACCTTCTCCATTGGGCTTTCTCCTTGTGCGTGTGGACGAGACTTCCATTTGGAGAGCTCGTGGTTTCAGTTGCAGTTCTTGCTTGTTTTCATTTTAGTTATTCTTGTAATTATTATCCCTCTTGTTATCGAGGTGGAATTTGTAATTGTAATCCTATTGATTGGACTTGCCTCATTTAGGGAATGAGTGTTGTAACCTTATTGTGTAATGAATGGATTAATGCATTTGAAATTTATTTATTATGCTTGTTGTAAAATTATCTTACTTGGAATGTATGTGTTATTTGATTAATTAAATAATTGACATGGTTTAATTCATGTTTTTGTTGAGGTTCTATATAACCTTTGTCTTGTAACCTTAGAGGATGTTGTCTTTAGTTAGTGACCTTATCTATTAATTGTACTTAAACAAAAAAAAATTAGCCTGTTTAAGTAGTTGTTGCAACTTCCTCTAGGGTCACGTGGCGGGGCATTACAGATGAAGAAATTCATGTTAAACCTTGGATCAAAATTCTTATGCCTCTGTCTCCATTTGGGTTTTTCTTTCTTTCTCCAAAATTACAAATCTGATTGTAAATGATCATTTCTAGAAAATAATTGCTCAACGGATTTAATAAATTTGTTAAATTTGCATATATATATATATATATATATATATATATATATATATATATATATATATAAATATATATTGAAAGTATATATATCTATTTATGTATTTGTTTCTTTTATTTTGGAATAAAAGAAAACCCTGTCGAATCCCAGTTCAGATTTTGAAATCCGAAGACGAGGGTTATAAATAAAATTTGTTTTTGAAAAAAATTTTAAAAAATATGAAATTTTGTGGGGGCTAGGGGCTCGACCCACAACTGCCCCCATGGGAGGCGTTGTGGGCAGTCGCGCCCCACGCGGCCACCCTAACCACAGCCGCCACCGCCATTACAAGGGACGACTGTGTTTAAACATAGCCGTGCCCCTTAATGGGGTGCGACTATGTTTAAACACAGTCGGCCCCCATATGGGGGTTTGGTTGTGGGTTGAACTGGCTGCCACCCAAGCAAAACATGGACACCGCCCTATGAAAATGTGTCTACTGCCTTCCCTTCTAAAAATGTGCGCGCAACCCAAGAAACTAAGCATGCCCTAACAAAAAAAAGGAAGATAAATAAATATATTATTAATATTTAATATTATATTATTATAATATTAAAATATTAATATATATATGTCTGTTAAATTATATTTATTAATCTTTTTATATTATATTCATATAATATTAAAATATTAATATATATATATATATATAATCAATCAAATTATATAGTTGAGTCATTCTTTTTAATACTTGGTTATATTGAAATTATTGATTTTAAAAAAGGCATATTTTAAATGTAATTGAGAAAATTTTGATTATTTTAAAATAATGATTTAAATTAAGGGCATGATTTAAATGGAATTAAAGAATGTAAATTATAGTGTTTTTAGTCAAGTTGTGGTTTTTATTTTAAAGATAATGTAATTGATAGATCAGTATATTTGATTTTTAAGGAATATGTTTGATGGATGAGTTAATTATTTTTAAATGAATATGTCGAAAAGAGGAATACAACTATTTATTTCGAAATAATATTTTCTAAATGGTTGAACTAAATGTCTATTTTATATTAAATTAAAAGCAATTAGAAAATGAAAATTTGGTGTTTATTTCATCTTTGTCTAAGAGAGTCGTTATTCAATTTAGTTTAAATAAGACAATAAAGTACTGAATGTTAATTAAGAAGTGGATTTAGGAAATATCAAGTAGATTTAATCCTGATTAAATTGCTTGTTTAAATGTAATTCTTTCTATTATCGCTTTGGGGGAATTTAATTAAAAAGGATGTTAAGTCTTCCAGATAAGGTTTTAAATATGGGGGTTGTCATTTTGTGGGGTCAACCATTTGTTAATTCCCTTGGGTAGTGCATGGTGCCTTGTCAATAAGTAACCCGGTTATCATGAATGGGGATGATTTGTGCCTCCTGTGGAAGGAGTGGATTATGTGATTTGTGCCTCTTGTTGAAGGAGTGGATTATGCGATTTGTGCCTCCTTTGGAAGGAGTCGATTATGTGTTTTGTTGCATCCAATGTTTGGAATGAGTCTCGTTACATGTTAGCTCCTTGTGTTGGAGTGTTTTTTGTATCTATTTTGTATGCACTTGGGCTCCCTTGGTAATTGGTTTGAATGTATGTTGTCAAGTAGAAGAATGACTTCCATTAGGGGCCAGAGCCATGAGAGGTAAACTAGGTAACCTTTGGAGGTAGTTTATTCAAGTGATAACCAAGCAGTGTAATCCATGTCAGTAATGTTATGGCGTACTTGTAGTTGGTACTTGATTGTTATGTGTATGGTTTTCTTAACATACCTGATATGTTATTTCTGGAAGCAATGTAACCATGTTAGAGTTGTACTTGTGATGTATTTGAGTTGTACGTACGTTGAACTTGAGTTGTACTTGTGTGATAAATGTGATTGGTTGTGTCAATTTGGTTTAGTTATGATTCAGCCTATGTCTAGAGGTAGTTGGTCTTATCTAGAAATCCTTGTTACTATCTCCTAGCACAGGGGGGTGGGCCTTTAGGTTCCACTTGGTTGGGTGGTGTGCACCTTACTCCGTTGGGATTTCTTCTTGTTCGTGTTGATGAGATTTCTAGTTGGAGAGCTCGTGGGATCCAGATTTCATTTTATGCTTTATTCATTTTAGTTGCTCTTGTAATTTCATTACCCCTCTTTGTAATCGAGGTGGAAGTTGTAATATGTAATCTTGCTTTTGGTTTTACCTCATTCAGGGAATGGGATTTGTAACCTTATTGTTAAATGAGATCTTATGGTATCTTTATTTTCTTTGATGAATTTATCTTGTATGTAATGTATGTGTTCTTAATTTCATAAGTAATTAAATGTTGTGGTTTCTATTCTCTAATGTTGTTCGTGGGTTAATAAGTAATCTCAGTCTCATAACCTTAGAGGTTGTTGCGATAGTTGTGATCTTGCATATTAATTGTACTTAAACAAAAAAAATTTTGGTTTGTTTGAGTAGTTAATTGCAAGTTCCTCTAGGGTTGCATGGTGGGGCATTACACATGGTATCAGAGCCCCAGGTTCATACACTGGGTTCTCTGGGTACATTGTGCCCACTAGGTTATCCCTGTGAATTTGTTAGTGGAATTGTTAAGTGATCACGTGTTCATGGCTTTTACTTTAGCATGATGTACTATGTGGAAAAGAGTAGCGTGAAAGTAACCTGATAAAAGGTTATGGTTGGAAAGTTTTGTTACGTATCCCATGGTTTATGGTTTTGGATGTTCCTATGGGATTGTGTATGTAGTTGTACCCCTATAAATGTAAGAAACCAGTAATTGTATCTTGTTTGAGAGTTGTGAATACCTTGTACTTCCTTTGTGTATCCATGCGATGGTGATACTTGGTACCTATCCTTGAGGAAGAGTTACACTTTGGTGTGGGATTTACCATACCATTACGTGTGTGTGCATGTTTGTTACCTGATTGAGGGCCAACCCATGTGTTGTTGAAACTTATATATAAGAGTAACCCAGAGTAGTTCTTCTTCTTTTGGTTCTCTAGATCCTCAATCCGTAAAGGGATAGTAGCAGCCACAAGTTCCTTGGGTGGAGTGTGTAGCGTATGAATATTGTGACGCAGAGCATCTTAGCTCAACCAATCCCGAGGAAACATAACCACTACTTTCCCTTATAATGGATCAGGATACTTGATCCATAAGTGTTAACCTAATCCCCACAAATTTAAGTACAACAACATAGGTACGTTAGCTATGCTTGGACATCCGTGGAGGCATTGATCTGGCATAGCGAGTAAATCTCGTCTATATGAGAGGTGAGACTCGATAGCCCCATAGTGATATTATCATATTGCATCATGTATATATACCCTATCTTACTTGTGTTTCGACATGATGTATGAGATACGATGCCACACCCGACTGGTGTTCTGACACAGTGCTAGTGGTGACGCAGTGTTACATGATGCCACGTGAGTAGACACGTGAAGGCACATTATGAGATTTCATTTGTTAGCCTACTTGTGTGATGAGCATTATGGGGCCTCAACACTTGTAGAGGTATACTCATGGTTTCCTTGACCATGTTGGTCGAGTAGCATATGGGTAGAACCTAGCCATGTATACCTCTGGCTTCAGCGAGTACCTACGTCTGCCTTCTCCACGAGGTATCTCTATGTGGGGAGTGTTTTGTGCATGCCTACTTCCGTGGAGCCACAAATACTCTGCCATGTGGCATATGACTAGTATATTCCTATTCCGATTGGCGTATGTACATGTTGTGCATTGAAGCAATGCAAGGTGTAGCCGAGGAGTACACCCTATGCCATGTGGTTGGCCTTTTCACTCTGCACCACATTAGGGACTATCGCAATAGTTAGACGTTGTTTCCTCCTTCCTCATTTGGTGGCTAGTATCTAGTCACATAGTGTTGTACAGTGCAATTTTAAAGATTGTGAACTTTCTTTTGGTTATTGATGTTTTTTTTTCAGTTGATTGTGAGGGCTGACACTTTGTTATATTTGATTGTGAAGGTTTAGCCACAACTTATGATCTTATTTTCTTATAACCCTAGTGGTTATATATTTGATTCAGTGTTGAAATTGTGTACATTTATTGCCTTATTGTTGAAACTAAACTTTAATTTTCTCTTCTTTATGAACTTGGTGGCTAAGCTAGTTATCTTTGTTGTTTTCAATGTCAACTATGTGTTATATTGTGATTCCTCTCCAAGGACATATGAGACGGACTTGGTGAGTGTGTACAAGGAAGTAGACGCAGGAAACATAGAGGATGGGGGTATGGGAGGCTGTTATGCAGCTAGGACCCACTACTCACCTTTGTGTGTTGACTATCTCTTGGAGGCTAATCACCTTACACAACAAGAGACAAGTCATTGTGGTCTTGTTTGGATGGTCTAACCATGTGCGTGTGGCCTAACACCATCAAACCACTGAGTGTGAGATATGGAGTATGTGAGATGGATATTGGCTCTTGGCTTATGGATTATGTGGTATGGATATTGGTTCTTGGTTCATGGATTCTTCTATCATGGATTGGTATGCTGCTTTCAGGTGTCCAGATGGGCCCTTGTGTAGCCTTGTGATGATTCCCGGTGATGTGTATTGGTGCATGTGTGTATTATGTATGTTAATCCATGGTTATATGTTTTTGGAGACTTGGTTGGTGGTTGCTTCACCATGTTGGTCTATATGGATTGGCAGTGTACTTGGTTGAGTTGTTTTTGGCACGGGTTGATGTTGTTTTATGTTGAGGTATGGAGTGGTTCAGTTTTGGAACCATTGTTTATGTGTATTTTGTGGAGTTTGCATTAGGGGTTTTTGCAGGCTTCCAGGAGTAAGCTTGACCCTGGGGGGGAGGATGTAATACCCCTCTATTTTGCTTTGTTGTGTGAACATTATTCTTCTCCTTTATGTTGTGTTTTTTTTTTTGTTGTTAGGGCTTTGACTATGGTACTCGGTTACTATTTGATTTTTTTCTGTAAAGAGATGTGATTGAGATATTTTGATGTGATGGTAATTTATTTTGATGTATCATTATGGCATGCTTTAGATTAACATAAGTGGATATTTGAATTAATGATCCTTTATGCCTTTGATTATATTATTGATGTTAGATTCGTCAGTTGGTAATACTGTATTGGTGAAGGGGATGTGATTGCATCACTCGCTTGCGAGCGCCCTACGATTCCGTGATTCCCTCTTCACAGTGTGTTTTTTATAATGCAAATATACATGTGCGATATTCTATTGTTCACAGGTTAACAGGTACATGATATCGACTCCACCTGATTTCACGGGGTTGAGCGTGTCCATTGCCAACAGTATTCAATTGGGAGATAGTAGCTAGGTTTTTTGTCCCAAGTCATCACCTTGGTCATAGTGTGTTGTCAGTTTTAGTCTGGTTCTATTGATTTAAATACTATTTAATCTGCCTGGATTTTATTTAATTGCAAGTTGAAAATGGTAATTAAATGGCTTTATGTATTTAAGTTGTTGATTAAATTAATCTGGTTATAATGTGAAAAATGTTATTTAATTTATTAATTAATTTAATTTAATTAATAAAATAATTTAGTCTTGGATTAGATTTATTTTATTGATTAATTAAATTAATTGTGTCAATTTGAATTAAGTTATTCATTTTGGAAATTAATAGATATTTTGAATTTAAATTAAGTTTGAAAATTGAAAAAGGGATTTAAATTTCATTTTTGGAAAATTTTAAATGCAAAGTTGAAAATAGAGATATTTTGAGATATTTTATGTTTTCTCTTTTCAAAAATTGATTATGGTGGTTGAATAGATATTTTTCATTTTTTTGGCTATTATTTGGATTTTGGATAAAAATTGGGAGAGGATGAAAAATTGAAGAAAAGAGGGGAATTTTTCTGGTTGTGGGTTTTGGATTGGAATGGTGGAAAAGCTTTGATGATTTGCTTGGAAAGAGCTGAAATCTGAAGAAGAATCATTAAACCCTTTTGGATCTTCTCAAACTTTTGGAAAGCAGGTTCATGTTATTAAATTGATTTTGTTTTTTGAAAAATTCATAGATTTGTATATGCTATTTGTAACATCATTATTTGGAAAACTCAAAATGTTTTTGATGAAGAAATTCATGTTAAACCTTGGATCAAAATTCTTATGCCTCTGTTTCCATTTGGGTTTTTCTTTCTTTCTCCAAAATTGCAAATCTAATTGTAAATGATCATTTCTAAAAAATAATTGCTCAACTAATTTAATAAATTTGTTAACTTTGCATATATATATATACATGCATATATATGTATACATATATACATATGTATATATGTATATATGTATTTGTTTCTTTTATTTTGGAATAAAAGAAAACCCCGTTGAATCCCAGTTCGGATTTTGAAATCCGCAGATGAGGGTTATAAATAAAATTTCTTTTTGAAAAAAAAAATATGAAATTTTGTGGGGGCTGGGGGCTCAACCGATAGCCGCCCCCATGGGAGGCGTTGTTGGGAGCCACGCCCAGCGCGCCCCACACGGCCACCCTAACCACAGCCACTGCCACCATTACAAGGGATGATTGTGTTTAAACACAACCGCGTCCCTTAATGGGGTGCGACTGTGTTTAAACACAGTCGGCCTCCATATGGGGGTTCGGTTGTTGGTTGAACCGACCGCCGCCCAAGTAAAACGTGTTCGCCGCCTTCCCTTCTAAAAACTTCCGCACGGCCCAAGAAACTAAGCGCACCCTAACAAAAAAAAAAGATAAATAAATATATTATTAATATTTAATATTATATTATTATAATATTAAAATATTAATATATATATGTTTGTTAAAATATATTTATTAATATTTTATATTATATTCATATAATATTAAAATATTAATATATATATAATCAATCAAATTATATAGTTGAGTCATTCTTTTTAACACTTAGTTATATTGAAATTATTGATTTTAAAAAAGGCATATTTTAAATGTAATTGAGAAAATTTTGATTATTTTAAAATAATGATTTAAATTAAGGGCATGATTTAAATGGAATTAAAGAATGTAAATTATAGTGTTTTTAGTCAAATGGTTTTTATTTTAAAGATAATGTAATTGATAGATCAGTATATTTGATTTTTAAGGAATATGTCTGATGGATGAGTTAATTATTTTTAAATGAATATGTCGAAAAGAAGAATACAACTATTTATTTCAAAATGATATTTTCTAAATGGTTGAAATAAATGTCTATTTTATATTAAATAAAAAGCAATTAGAAAATGAAAATTTGGTGTTTATTTCATCTTTGTCTAAGAGAGTCATTATTCAATTCAGTTTAAATAAGGCAATAAAGTACTAAATGTTAATTAAGAAGTGGATTTAGGAAATCCGAAGTAGATTTAATCCTGATTAAATTGCTTGTTTAAATGTAATTCCTTTTGTTATCGCTTTGGGGGAATTTAATTAAAAAGGGTGTTAAGTCTTCCAGATAAGGTTTTAAATATGGGGGTTGTCATTTTGTGGGGTCAACCATTTATTAATTCCCTTGGGTAGTGCATGGTGCCTTGTCAGTAAGTAACCCGATTATCACGAACAGGGATGATTTGTGCCTCCTGTGGAAGGAGTGGATTATGTGATTTGTGCCTCCTTTGGAAGGAGTGGATTATGTGTTTTGTTGCCTTCGGTGTTTGGAATGAGTCTCATTACATGTTACCTCCTTGTGTTGGAGTGTTTGTTGTATCTATTTTGTATGCACTTGGGCTCCCTTGGTAATTGGTTTGAATGTATGTTGTCAAGTAGAAGAATGAATTCCGTTAGGGGCCAGAGCCGTGAGAGGTAAACTAGGTAACCTTCAGAGATAGTTTATTCGAGTGATAACCAAGCAGTGTAATCCATGTCAGTAATGTTATGGTGTACTTGTAGTTGGTACTTGATTGTTATGTGTATGGTTTTCTTAACATACTTGATCTATTATTTCTGGAAGCAATGTAACCATGTTAGAGTTGTACTTGAGTTGTACTTGTGATGTATTTGAGTTGTACGTGCGTTGAACTTGAGTTGTACTTGTGTGGTACATATGATTGGTTGTGTCAGTTTGGTTCAGTTATGATTCAGCCTATGTCTATAGGTAGTTGATCTTATCTAGAAATCCTTGTTACTATCTCCTAGCACGAGGGGTGGGCCTTTGGGTTCCACTTGGTTGGGTGGCATGCACCTTACTTTGTTGGGGTTTCTTCTTGTTCATGTTGGTAATATTTCCAGTTGGAGAGCTCGTGGGATCCAGATTTCATTTTATGCTTTATTTATTTCAGTTGCTCTTGTAATTTCATTACCCATCTTTGTAATCGAGGTGGAAGTTGTAATATGTAATCTTGCTTTTGGTTTTACCTCATTCGGGGAATGAGAGTTGTAACCTTATTGTTAAATGAGATCTTATCGTATCTTTATTTTCTTTGATGAATTTATCTTGTATGGAATGTATATGTTCTTAATTTCATAAGTAATTAAATGTTGTGGTTTCTATTCTCTAATGTTGTTCGTGGGTTAATAAGTAATCTCATTCTTGTAACCTTAGAGGTTGTTGCAATAGTTGTGATCTTGCATATTAATTGTACTTAAAAAAAATAAAAATTGGTTCATTTGAGTAGTTAATTGCAACTTCCTCTAGGGTTGTGTGGCGGGGCATTACAACAATATTCTTCTAAGTATAACCAAACTCTATCTCCATCTTGAAAATTATGAGGAACATGATGATGGTCTATAAGTTTTTTTTGCTTTTCTTGAGTCTTATGAATAATTTGAACTACTTTAGATTGAAGATTTTGTAAATGTTGGATGAAGGCTTAGGCCTTATCTTGCTCTTTTTGAATATGCATAGTCGTTGGAGAGGGCAAAGATGAGGGCAACTCATATGGAGCCAGAGGTTAAAAACCAAGAAATACCTCAAAAGGTGAGTGACATGTAGATGAATGAATTGCTCGATTGTATGCATGCTCAATGTGGGTTAGGCTAAAATCCCACTTGGAAAGAAAACTATGGTGATAAATCCTCAAACTTTATCTAAGAGTGTGGTTTACAACTTCAATCTGACCATTTGAAGTTAAGGATGAAAAGAAATGGAGAAGTTAAGGGAAAATCCCAAAATCTTTAAAAAATATCACCAAAAATGGCCCACAAAACATGGTTCATGATCAAAAATAATGCTAATTTGTAAACCAAAAGATCTCTAAATGGAGTCGAAGAAGAGTTGGGCGAAGACATTATGGATCTTGTCTTGTGACATGGGATGAACTTAGTCATCTTGTTGAATTGATTGACTTCCATAAAAACACAATCATAGTAGTGAATAGTCAATGGAAGCCACTAACCAAGTCCATAGAAATGTTCTCTTGAGGACGAGAAGGAATGGGAAAAGGGATACTCAATCCCATCTTTCTCTTGGTTGGTTTGGAATGAAAACAAATTGCACATATTTTGAGAAAATAGAGAACATCTCACTACATATGAGGTCAATAAAAGAATCAATGCTTGAATGATGAAGTGTTAAATTCTAATTTCCAAAATAACCACCATAAAGAGTATAGTGTGCATCCTTGAGAAGAAATTTTGGATGATCTTGATGGACACAAAACTTATCCAATTTATAGAGAAACACTTCTTTCATATGAAAATCTTGAAAAGGTGTAAAATTGAAAGCTGGAGGATTGTGAAGACTTGTGTAGGTTATGTCAAAATCAAGATCTTGAGCATACTAAGAAGGCAATGTCTAAAATCCCAAACAAGAATTGGTCACAATAGTTAAAGCATGTGGTGTAGGAGAAGGACTCAAACAATTTACAACATTTTTGGTGTTACCCTTCTTATACTTGATGACCAAGTGAAATTATTGTAAATATGAAGCCCAAATTTCTAATGTTAGCCTCTTCCATTTTTCCTAAGATTGATGAAATTGTAGAGGCAAGTGTTTAATGTGGACAATTGCTTATATTCCCTAAAGATAATGTCTCAAATACTTGATGGCTTGAACTCATACATATAGGATTAGGCCAATAAAGCTCCTTGATTCAGTGAGATTTGAAGGAGTAGGCCACTTGAGAAGAATTCCATGTGCATCAATGACAAATCTAAGGTAGGAGATGCATGTCTGACTAAAATAACACTTAGGAAAGTTGGCATACAAATTGTTCTATTGAAGTGTATGAAGAATTCATTCCAAATGTTGAATATGGACTTTACAAGTGTGAGAAAATACAAGGATATCATCTAACTAGATGATAAAAAAATTCTAAACATTCATGAAATACTGCATGCATCAATCACATGAAAGTGGCAAGAGCACTAGTGACACCAAATGGCATCACAAGCCACTCAAAAATACCTATTTTATTCTTGAAAGTTGTCTTCCCTATGTCTTTGCCTGAATTTTAATATGATGATAGCAACTTTTTAGATCAATTTTGGAGAAGAATTTGACACCTTGAAGTTAAAGATATCAAGTTTCCACAATCCATCATGTTGTTCAAGTTTGTTTCTGGCTTCGATTATGTTAGTGTTTTTACTATCAAGGTTTTAGATCACACTCTATGATCCATCATCAAGACGAAAGAAAGCATAAGGAAGATAAAAATAGATTGTTACAGACATGCACCAACTAAAAAGGAAGAGAGAAGAGGGGAAAGAGTTGCACACAAATCAAAGAAGAAGGAAAATTGAAAATTAAGAAAAGAAAAGAGAAAGAACAAAGAAAAATAATTTTTCCCTAAATTACAAATAACTTAATACAAGAGCAACCAAAGAAATTAATAAGTTCGCCAATGATATTAAAAAACACAAAAATCAAGAATAACTAAAATCCCCTTATAAAGAAAAACAAACACAAAAAAGCAAAAAAATATAAAATGCTAAATCTATAAAGATCTATATAGCTCTAAGAAAAGACAAACAAAATAAATGAATAAATAAAAGAAGAAAATAACAAAAGAGAAGGTTGAGAAGTAGAACTAAATGAGAGATCCATAATGAAAAGAAAAGAAAAACTAAAAGAGCATAGCGTTGAAATCTGACATGAGTGAGTCCTAAAATCTACCCTTGCCGACCACTCTTCATCATTGTAATGCCCCACCATGCAACCCTAGAGGAAGTTGCAATTAACTACTTAAACAGACTAATTTTTATTTTTTTTTGTTTAAGAATAATTAACATGCAAGTTCACTACCCAATGCCAACAACCTCTAAGGTTACGAGACAGAGATTATATAGAACCTCAACAAAAAACATGAATCTAAACCATGTCATTTATTTACTTAAGAAATTAAACACATACATTCCAAATAAGATAAATCACATCAAAGCATAAGAAATAACTTTCAATTTCATTTATCCATATTTTAAACAATATGATTACATCTCTCATTCCCTGAATGAGGCAAGTCCAATGAACATAATTACAATTACAACTTTCCAACTCAATAATAAATGAGGGGTAATAAATCACAAGATCAACTGAAATAAAAAAGGGCATGAAAATAAATTGGATCCCATGAGTTCACCAATAGGAAATCTCATCCACACAAACATGAAGAAATCCCAATGGGTAAGGTGCATGCCACCCAACCAAGTGGAACCCAAAGGCCCACCCCCTGTACTAGGAGATAGTAACAAGGAATCCTAGCCAAGGCCATCT
Source organism: Sequoiadendron giganteum (assembly GCA_007115665.2). Classification (NCBI taxonomy): domain Eukaryota; kingdom Viridiplantae; phylum Streptophyta; class Pinopsida; order Cupressales; family Cupressaceae; genus Sequoiadendron; species Sequoiadendron giganteum. The sequence continues at coordinate 168,710,119 of CM021105.1, forward strand.
ACCTCAAAACACAAACTAACACATAACTGAACCAAACTGACACAAACAAACACATGTACCACACAAGAACAACTCCAACATGGTCACATTGCTTCCAGATATAAAAAAGATCAAGTATGTTAAGAGAACCATACACACAAAATCAAAAACCAACTGTTGTCCTAGATAGAGTGTCATCACACAGCTCCTCATGAGTTACCACTGCAGATCTTCATAGGCTCTGGCTATCCTAGTGGCCTCAACCGATCCCTAGCCCTCATACTTACTAATGTGGGATCAAATACCTTTCATAAAGACCAGATAGATAACCTTGCCATTCTAGACCTTCCCACTCACCCCAAGTCTAAATAAGCACTTGTGAATATGAGTGAGGCTAGAACTTATCTTAATTAGTATGAAATACCACCTAACTTCTAAGTACATTGTTTTAGTTATCACTTGATTAAACTACTTCTAAAGGTTACCCAATCTTACCTCTTACGGGCTCTGGCCCCTAACATAAGCCACTCTTCTACTTGACAACACACATGCCATTCAATCACCAAGGGTACCAAAGTGAAACCACACAAGATAACACGACCACTCCTATCTCAGGAGGCGACATAAGTCAAAACCCTCTCCTAACATTGGAGGTAACAAAATAACAAAGCCACTCCTTATAAGGAGGCACAAAACATCCCCGTTCATGGGAACCGGGTAATTAACTAATAACACACCATCCACTACCCAAGGGATTCAAAATAGGTTAACAACATGACACGACAACCCACATATTTAAAATGCCATCTAGAAGACTCATTAACCCCTACTGAACCATTTTCCCCAAACAACAATGGAAATAGTTCACAATCAAGACAAGCAAGACGACAGGAATTTAATCTACTTTAGATTTACTAAATCCATTTCCTTAGTAACATTCAGTAATTTATTGCATTAATAAAACTGATTTAAAACGTCTCTTTCTGACAAAAGATGAAATTTAAATCAAATATTTCATTCTCTAATTGTTTTTAAATAGATATAAAATAAGCATTTATTTCTACCATTCAGAACTTGTCATTTAAAAAAATACTATTGGTCCTTTGCAAAATTGATTGTTTAAAAAAAATTATTTAACCTCGCTATTAAACACATCTCTTTTAAATTCAATATTTGTCTTTTCAAATACAATCTTCTAAAATGAATTCATCGATTCGACTATTAAACATTAATCCAAAATTTCTCAAATATATTTAAATCATGCTATTTGAAATTCAACATTTTCCTATGCATATTAAATTTATATCACAACTAAAAATATATATATTAATATTTTAAAACTATATAATATAATATTAAATATTATATTATAAATCTCATTTTCAAATATATATTAATATTTTTATATTATAAAAATATAATTTTAAAATATTAAAAATATTTTAATATTATAAAATTATAATAATGAAAATATTAAATATATTTTAATATTTTAAAAAAAAATCAAAATTTAAAGTCAACACCTGCTTTTCGGGGTGCACATCATGGTTTGGTGAAGAGACATGCCATGCAGACTGGGGGCGGATTGTGTGAATACACAGCCGACCCCATTTACATGGGGCGGTTGTGTATTCACACAACCTTCCCCAATACCCTTGGTGCAACCAGTGTGGCGGTTGTGTTGGACGCAGCTTCACACGCCTCCCATGGGGGGCACAGTGGGGGTGAGCCCCCAACGCCTCCTCCATCTTTGGTTTATTTTATTTTATTTTATTTTTTAAATAAAATTTCGATAAACCCCTGCGGATTAAATCAACAATTTTGGCCTGGGGTATGATTTTTTAAAACAAATTTGACAGCATATCCCCAATGACATATATGCAATATATATATATATATATATATATAAATATATAACTGTATATATACATCAGTATATATATATATTCTCAAATGAAATTAGTAGAACTAATTGAGGAAATAATACATAGAAAGGCCATTTTAAAATCAAGAACACCATTTTTTCTTGAGAACACTCATATGGAACATAGGTTTTCTTCCAATTTTTGAAACAAGAATTAAACTGGGTTTGTTTTTGCAAATCAAATAGAGGATTTAAATATTTTTCAGTATGATTTTCAACAACAAAACATATGTAAATAAAATTTCAAAACAACTAAATTTAAAAACATGAACCTGGTATTCTTGAGTTTAAGGAGATCCAGATGGTGCACAAGTTTTTGCCTTGATTCCAACTTCAACTCAACAATTTTCACAGCTTCAATCCAAAACCCACAAAATGCAAAAATTCTTCCTCCCTTCTCTTTTTTAATTTTCCATCCTTATTGAGAAAAAACTTATGAAGAAAATTCAAATAATAAAGAAGATTCTCAAAATATCCATACAACCACCCTCATAAATTTTCAAAAACAGAATAACAAATATCTGTCTTTTTAAAAAAAATTGAATTCAAACTTTTCTAAAAATGAAATTTAAACCCATTTCTTTAATTTTCAATTTCCACTTTCACACAAAATATCCATAAATTTCAAAATGCATATCTCAATTTAATTTAACACAATTAATTTAAATAAATCAATAAAATAATTCTAATCCAAGATTAAATCATTTTATTAATTAAATTAAATTAATTAATAAATTAAACAACATCTCTAACGTTATAACCTGATTAATTTAATCAACAACTTAAATACATAATGCAATTAATTACCATTTTCTAACTTGCAATTTAAATAAAATAAAGGCAAATAGCACAAAGTTAACGCAACTGAACCAGACTAAAACCCAATGACATACTATGACTAGGGTGATGACTTGGCACGAAAAACCTAGCTATTATCTCCCAATCGAATACCGTTGGGCAATGGACACGCTCAAACCTGTGAAACCAAGTGGAGTCGATGTCCTGTACCTGTCAACCTACAAACAACGAGTATATCCACATGCATAAATATGTCATGATTAAAACACACCATGAAGAGGAAATATCGGAATCCCAGGGTGTTGGCAAGCGAGTGATGCGATACCATCCCCTTCACCAATATAGTGTAACTAATTGACAAATCTAAAATAATAATTAATCCAAAGCATAAAACATCATTAATTCAAATATTCATGATGCTAATTCAAAATATGACATAATGATAACATCGTAATAAAATACCATCACATCAAAATATAACATTCATGTCGCTTTACAGATAGCGATCAAATAGCAGCTGAGTACCATAGTCAAGGTACTAATAGAAAATACAACATAAAAGGGCAGAACACTGTTCAATCAAAAGGACAAAATAGAGGGGTATTACAATCATCCAAACACCATATTTGCTTAGAAAAGTTTCAATTCTTGCACAAGGAAGACCACTTTTTCATGAGGAAACTCAAAGAAGCCATAAAAATTTGTAATCATCCCTTTAACTTCAATCGTGACGAGGGTTGGAGCCTGAGTCATTCTTGGAATCCTTTGCTATCCAAACTTATTAATGGGCATCAACCCCTTCCTTGACCCCCCTTTTTGTCTCCTAGTCTCTCTTTCTTTCTCTTTTCTTTTTTGATTTATTTTGATTGTCTTTCTTCTTTGTCACTTGTGGCTGTTTTCTTTCTTGTTCACCCTCTTAACTTTTTCCTTTTTTGTCAATTAGTATTGCTTGGATTTTAATTGTTGCCCCCCATTTCTTTTATTTTTTTCTTGTTGGTTTTCAATTAGTTTATTTATTGATTTTCTCATTTTATTTGGCTTTCATCCTTCTTTCCATTTTATTCTCTTTAGCTTTTTTGAGGTTTGGCTTATTATTCGATAGTTATATTTTTTGTTGGGTCTTTCTTTCTTATTCATTTTATTTTTGTTTTCTTATCCTTTTTATTGTTATTTCCTTCCTTTGTGGACTTGATTTTTGAATCCTTTCCTTTCTTTAGTAATTCTCTTCTCATGAGCTTTTTTAGCTTCCTAGCTTGAGTCTAGTTGTTTATGTTTTTCTATCTTATTTTCAATTTATTTTTGGCTTTTGGTTAGGTTTGTTATTTAAGTCTATGTTTTATTTTAGTTTTACTTTCATTTCAAATTTTCTCACTTATTTTTCTCTTCCTTTCTTATCTCTCTTTCCCTTTGTTTAATTTCTCCTTCTTTTGTGTTTTTCCTTGTTTATTGTTTTATTAATTCTTGCGCATTCTTTTTTGTAATCTTCAATTATTTCTCCCCCCCTTAAGTCTTTTAATTCTCCTTTATTTCTTGTAAAGACTTAAAAAATATTTTGGTCTGCATTTTTATTATTATTTGATTTCTTGGTATTTGCTAATTTTTGGGTTCAATGTATTGTCTTATTTGATTTTGGTTTCCTCAATTTTATTGTTCTTATTTTAATTTTGATCTCTTTTCTTTGTTCTTTTATATTTAGTTGTCCTCTTTGTTTCTTTTTTGCCTCCTTTCCCTAAGTTTAATAGTTCTCCATTGTTATTAGTCTCCCTTGCTTTTTAGTTTTTGTTAGGCTTAGAACTCCTTTAATTTTCTTTTAATCATTATTTGAACTTTATTGTTCTTGGGTAATATATGTTCTTTAGTTTATTTTCTTTTTTCTTTTCATTATGGATCTCTCATTTAGTTCTACTTCTCAACCTTCTCTTTTGTTATTTTCTTCTTTTATTTATTCATTTATTTTGTTCCTCTTTTCATAGAGCTATATAGATCTTTATAGATCTTCATAGATTTAGTATTTTATAGTTATTGTTTTTTTGTGTTTGTTGTTAATTATATTGCATTTTTTTTTTCTCAAGTCAATGTCCTTGTTCATTCTTGAATAATTTTCTTTTCTTTATTATTAGTTCTTCTTGATTTTTGTGTTTTATTATACTTAATTAGTTATTATTTAATAATTATATTATAATATTATTGATGTTTATTAATTTTTGTGTTGGAGTATGAAAAAAACTAAGGAGGGGGGGAGAATTAGTGTTATAATAACAAAATTCAATTCAATTATTTTTCAAAACATATAGCTTCTTTGTAATCATGGAATGTTTAATTTCAAGAATGTAGTAACCCTCCTGATGACATTTATGTTTCAGCTGTTTAGAGTTACTGTTAGTAGTTAGATGTTTGAGACTATGTTATTTTGATGCTTTATGTTGTGGTTTACATGACCAGTTGTGAAACTCGATTGATGCTACACTTTACCTTATGGTGTGATTTTTATTTTCATGAGATGACATTATTATGATGATCTATAATGCTTTGTTATATACATGATGATACTATGATGTGGTTTATGTTAGATGCTATGTTTTATGTTAGTTTGATGAAGGAGACGGTTTAGCAGTACTCATCTGTGGGTAACCTGCTACGTCGCGATTCTTATTCACGGTGTGTCTTCATATATACACATGTTGTTCATTTGACCATGCAGTGCGATGCAACTTTAAGGTACAAGCATCGACTTCACCTGGTCGTCAAGTCTGAGCATGCCATGGCCCAATGGAATCGTTGAAGGGAGATAGACTTGTCCTCTATCATGAACCATCGTTATGAAAAGAACGAGTATCTTTTGTCACCCTTATGCTATGTTGTTGTTCATTTTTCATGTGTTCATTGTTGTCACATCATGTTGTGTTTACCATGTTTTCATAATATTGATTTAGATTATTTAATGATTTAATGATAATGGTAATGTTGATTTATTGATTAAATTAAAATGTTTAAGTTGGAAAAATTATTTTTAGATTATGGATGAATTAAAAGTGAAATATTAAAATATTTTAGTTGCAAAAGGTTAATTATTCGTAATTGATTTATTTGTCCAAGTTTGATGTTTTCGAAAATTAAAACAGATAGTTGTGTTTCTTAATTCCAAAATATCTTTCTTGATGATTGATTTTGAAAGGCTAACTGGTGGTTGATATGCATGCATAACGATGATTTAAAGTATTGTTTGCTTTGTAATTCGAGACAATGATATAACATAGGAAAATAAATCTATTTGGGGAATGACAATTGATTTTCAAAAAAGAGGAATTGTTGTTGTTTCACGAGAAAGCTATATTCTGTATTTTTTGGGGTTTTTGTTTACAAAAGGCTGAAAATTGATTATTGGAGGTAGTGATTGCACTGTGAAAGTTTTGTGGATTAAATCTTTGGGTTTCTACTTAACCATTGCTCGAATCCGGAAAGCATATCAGGTTTTCTTCTTGCAAATATCTTTCTATTTCGTGAATTGATGTATGTAAAATGGGTTTGAGGTGTTTGACGATAATTTGCTGCAAAATATATTTGCACTGCAAAAGTCTTGTCTTCATTGTTTTGAACACATAAGAAATGTTGTGATTTCCTATTTTGGATCTATCTTTGATTCAAATTGGTGGATGTATAAAATCAAATTATGCTCAAACTAGTTAAGATCCACAATGATGTTTGTGTTTATTGTTTGAGAAATCCGGTGCATGTAAATCTTTTATGGCTAGAACCCTGCTGATTTTATACCCTGGCTTGTATTTGACAAAAGATTCATTAAAGAATTGTTGAGTCATGTGTTTATTCTTTTTGTTCTCTGCATGCACTTAGCTTCAACTTTATTTCTATCAATATTCGTGTTCAATCATTTTTATTTATCTCGCACTGGATAGTCATGCGCGTAAAGATCACTGAGCCTCTTTATTTTTCTAATCTTCGAGAGGTATCCTGTTCCGACAACCAAACACTATTTTGTTCAAACTGGTGGATGTGGGTATGTCGTCCAGGATGCACATTGGTCTTTTTTTTCTTTGTAATCTTATGTAAGTGGTGGTATGCATGTAGGGTTGCCATCGAATAGCTATTACCAGTCCATCTCTCTCATTTGTTTCACAATTTATGTCCCTATTCACTTCGTGATGTATTTCTGGTGAGTATTTTGCCTTAAACTGTTTCATATCTAGACCTTTAGCCTGTCCATAGTTGAGTGCTACGTATGCACACCGAGTGTCATTTTTGAACCATCAGGTTTCTTTAGGATTGGTCGGCAGTGTATTAGCATACATATATGTAATCTTACCTTCTGCAAGATTCTTTACGCTAGAGAGGTGGGAATCAAGCAAGTTATGTTGGTCATACATTATTGTATAGACGGTGGGACTCATCTTCACTCATCCGCTATTTTGCAATTGTTAGTAGATTGATGTGGTTTACATTATTCCTCCCTTCACGCATAAATTCCATCAATCCTTTCTATTGAAACCTGTCCATGAGAATAGGTAAGACGTCGACTGCTTAGTCCTGGATATTTTATTCGTTATGTTCCTTCATCCCTCTTTTGGTTATGTCAACCTACGTTATTTTTGTTTATGTTGTGCGTACGGTCGGCTGTGAGAAATACTTTATGGGTATTCTTTTCATTCTGTGTTCTACTCGCATGCATCATGCATACATTAGTTGTTAGTCAGTCTTATCTTCTCTGATTGGAGCAGTCTGAGGTGGTTGTGTCGTTGTCTTGGTGGAATCAAATTTCTATCTCGTAAGGATGAGTGATAAAGTTGGTGCAACATTCAGTTATTCCTTTATTAATCCCGAGATTACCATGTGGTTGGAGGTTTTTTTTTATATTCGATATATGGAAGTAATATTTCAGATTTATAGTTATGATAGTTTAATTGGAATTTGTGATATTATAGTAGGAAAACCCATCGACTTTATAATCTAACTAGAGTCTTAGCGTAACACTCTGTATTTAGGGAGATCCGTGGTTTATATTAAGTATATGCTCTTGAATATTTTGTAGAAGATGTATCTTTTAAACTTGCCGTCGTTTATTTTGTAGGGATCTCCCAGTAATCAAGAATAGGGAGTATTAATAATTTAAGTAATTAATGTTATATCTTTCTTATATTTGAGTAAGGGAATTTGAAATTGTAAACCTATATTGTTGAGTTATAATGGTTATTATTTAATTATAAGTACTTGCTTAATGAAATGATTTATTAGTTAAAATAAAAATGAAATGAATTAGAAGTGGTTATTAAATTAAATTACATTAGAACCGTGAGTATTCATTTGGTTATAATGTTTATTTATAGGTATTTAGTTAATAGATTTTTCTATGCTTAAGTTTATCTTTTATAAGATTGTGTATTTAGAAGCATCGTTATTTTAAGAAAGTATTTACTATCTTTTCACTCATTGAACATAAATGTTTTGAGTTTAAAAGAAGAAGTGTATGCTAGAAATCTTGAACGAGACTTGTAAATTTTGTTTAATGGTATTCCTACTTGAATTTTTTCTAAATGCATGTATTAAAAGTAAGATGTTTAGTTTATCATTTCCCAGAGGTGTTTTATGATTGAATTATTATGAGAACATGGATAGAACATTATGGTTGTTTTCATTTTTTGTTTAATGGGAAAATGTGAGCCATGCACATTTTGAGTTCTTGAGATGTTACTCTTGTCTTTCTAGATCCCAGTGAACGGAGTCATGCTTGTTTGTTCATTTTAAGCCATGCATGTTGGTGGTTCGTCTTGAGATATTTAATGTCTTTGTTTGGTCCTGATGACTTGAGTTCTTTTATAAAGAGGTTTTCTTTTGCATGCATGTTGCCTTATAGTTTTTATGAGAAGTTGTACCTTAGAAGGAGTGGCTTCCATTAGGGGTCAGACCCGAAAGTGGTTGCATGGGTAACCTATTGGAAGTTGGTAACCAACTGATAACCTTAATAATTCTTATGGGTTTGGGTAGTTCACTTTAACCATACAGATAATATTGCCTCGCCTTGGAATTTAATGCTTGTTTAGGTTAAAGCAGGTTGAGAAGGCCTGGAATGGCAACTCGAACACTTCGTCTCCACAAGAAGTGTTTTGAAGCCACATAAGTTTGTATAGGGGCCGAAAGTCATTAGAGGTTGCCAGGGTAACTCTGGTAGAGGGTCGGTAACCTAGGAAGGCTATCCAGGGTAACGTATTGTGGTTATGTGATGACACTCTTGTCCTTATACACTTGTTAGTTCTCTTGTGTTTGTGAGTTTCCTCTAGGAGTATGTCAATAGTCTTGTCATTGTGATGTCATGTATGTCGACCATGTATTGTGTAACATTCGTCTTGTTGTCAGTTTGACTTGAGGACCTGTTCTATCTCCTAGCACGGGGGGTGGGCTTTTGAGTTCCACACGATTGGGAGGAACGTGCCACATCTTTCATTGGGTCCCCTGCAAGTGATTTTGTTCGAGTCTTGTTTGTTTGGGTAGGATCCTAGATTGCACTTTGTTCACCGAGTTGTTCATCGGACGATTTTGTGGACGTGGTCATCATCTATCCTTGATCTTATTCTTCATTATTCACACTCATTATGTTACATGAGGTTTCTTTGTATTGTTACTTATAATGTTTTGAGATTTATCACAATCTCACTTATTGTTATGTAACTCTTCATGTAATGTATCTGGACATGACTATTCTCATGAGTTGATTTATATATAGTTCTTGTGGTGTTATGATGTTTATTACTTTAGTAGAATTGTTGTGGAACCCTAAAACGTTTATGTTAGGTTGTTATCACATGTTGTTGTTAGATATTTTAAAAAAAAATAAGTAATTTAGATGTTTAGAGTATTTGACATAACGTTTCCTGGTTTCCATGGTGGGGCGTTACAAAGAATGTATTCAAATGTGATAGTCAATATCAAATCCTTAAACCACATGAAAAACTCAAATGTTGCAAAGTACATAAAGGAAGCTACAAGACTAAATTGCATGAATCATGATAACCACATAGTATTTTTATGAGTGAAAAACCTTCATAGGGATAAAAAACCACTCAGTAAAATTGGCTCACTAGCTTAATAAAATCTCACTGATTACAGAGCCTCACTAGCTACTTTTTGTGCCTGACTGGAAAAACCTCACTAGCAAAGCCTCACTAGCTACAAAATATGCCTCATTGGCAAAGGAACCTCACTAGTTACATGTATGCATCACTAGAAAATACAATTTTCACATCAATATGATTATGTGAATAAAAGGACAAAGTATAATCTTTGTTTCATTACAAAGCATTTCTTGATTGACTCATTTTTATTAGAGACTCAAGAACCTATATGTTTGTGTATCCATATACAATCATCACTTAAAGTGCTTTCTCAATTTTTCAAAATAGATTGTTCATCAATACTTTCAGCATAAACATAATAATGACTCTTTGTAGAGCATAAGTCATGTACCCATCAACCTCTTCATAGTGACTATGTCACTTCTATATATACACCATAATAATGATTGCCTTTCAATAAATAACTTCCTATATGACAAATTTTACAAAACCTGTCCTCATAACCGTGGTTTGATAACTACCACAAAATGCCATCTGGAGCAACATTCGACAAATGTAAACTTTATCGACACTACATCTTATATGATAAACCATTAAAGTATGTAATGCATATATGCCAGTCGATATGCCCTAGAAACAGGGTCAACTATCAATGCAAATTAAACCTTTTGAATCATCATAGAACCCTTGTGCAAAGAATAGATGTATACTTAAAAAAATGTGAAACTATATTCAAACTTTGCATTCCTTTCAAATAGAAAACTAGGGTTCAATAAGTAGAGAGTGTTATCATTTAAACCTAATAGGTCGAAATCAGCTAGACAAGTCAAAATCCACTATCTAGAAAACAAGCTTTGAAAACTAACATTGATGCCTGAAAACCATCTTTTGTCGCCATTCCACCATGCCCTTGAGTTATTTCATGCTCTACCATTGGCAGCATTAACAATACACCATTTGTTCCTAATCATTCTTCAGTCTTTCCCTGTCAAAATGATATGATTGTAGGGTTATCATTGTGTCGTGCCTTTTACATGATAACCAAAGCATCAACACTTTAGACAAGACCATTATTGCCTTATCAATGACAAACACATAATTATTTCTTTGCCAATCAACATAATGTAACTTGATAGATGCTTTATGCCTTCCAAATTACATATCAATAAAAAAAAAATCAAAGTGCTTGACTTCTCAAATAATGTCCAACACAATGATGAACACCAAAGCAACCTTGTAAAGCATAGTTTGATATCTATGCCAAACATCACTGCCAATGCCAACAAGGGTCAACAAACTCCCCCTTTGGCATTGATGTCAAACACACTGCCACTGCCACTGTCATCAAATAATGTTATCACCTTGTACACAAAATCATAACTAGTTGTGCATGTATCATGAAACCTGAAACAATACATTACTGACTCATTGCATTGTAAGTATACCATAATTACCATTACCAAAATTGAAACAACAATACTGCTATGCAAAGACTTCTCCCCCTTTGACAACAAAGTTGGAAGAAGATGTCCAAAAAATTGAAAGCAGGTGCCAATTGAAGATGCATCATAACAATGTAATATCATAAGTATCGATTCAATAGAAGTACCCAAATGCACCATAAGTGCCAACTATGAAATGCAAATACAATGTAACCACTTGTCAAATGTGCATTATTATTAGCAATGTTACCAATGCCTAGAGTAACTTGTCAAGGGCTCACTTGTCAAAGCTTAATTTAAATCACACATGCCACCAAGAATGGAAGATGACAACTATGCATATTGCTGCCATGCTAAAAAGAGTAACATCTAGCATTGAGCATCACCATTAATAATAGATACCCCAAGGTGAGAGTTATTACTGCCCTTTTACCTTGTATTCAAACTCAAAGAATTGTTTAAAAATAAGATAAGAAATTACAATGCAACATTGCATACCATTAGATATTGAAGAAAGATTCTTGTATTCCAAGAGAAATGAGAAACTCTCCCTAAAGAAGATATAAAAAGGCATAAAATGTAAAGCACTATCAGTTAGCTATGTTCACACTATCCATATCCACCAAAGAAACTTGATTATTGCTTCTATGTATCACTACCATTGTCATTATGTCTTCCTCATACATCATTGTCTAAGTTGTCCATCAAGACCCAAGTGATTCAACAACTAATGCACTCTCAAAAACATGCATCACAGTCCAAAACATTTTTAGTGGAAAATGTGATTGTAAAAGGATATTTTAGCACTGTCATTTCAAAATTCCTTAATCCTATCAAGCACTACACCAAGAAAGATAAGTAACCATTGTGAAAAAAATTGGAATTATAATAAAGCAACAAAATAGATCACTAAACAAAACAACAATACCATACAATGATCTAGAGCACCAAAAGTGTACAAACTACCATTGTCAGTAGCAAGGATACTGATTGTCAAGAATAGGACAAGTTTTCAAAGCAAACCAATGCATCAAGACAATGCATCAAATTCCGTCTCTGTAATAATGCATTTAAAGAACTATATTAATGCATCATAATTACTAATTTACTAACTATAAACTCAACGTCATGAAAATAACCAATAGTCATAACCATTGGTAAATAAATGTGTTATCAAAGCAAGAAAAATACCAGCTGTCAAACTTGTTCATGTACCAAGACACCAATTGTATATTCCTCATGAATTGCACTCCCCCTATGAAGATAAAAAGTTGTTGCTTGTAAATTCACTTGAAACAACACTAGTCATGAAGCAAATGCTCACCATTGTTAAAGCTAATATGCACTACCAAGCAACTTTCCAAGTATTCACTACTAAATTCACTATCACCTGAATTTACATCTCACTATTAAAAGAAAATGGAAAATTTCACAAATGGTCACTCACTATCAATCCAAGCAAAGTGTTGTTGTGTACTGGCAAATATTTGATCATAAAAGACAAAGAATTAGTGTACTATTCAATGAAGAAAAAGGCAAAAAAATGAAGGCAAGATCGGTTCACGTGAAAGCAACATCAAGTAACTCAGCAACCAAGAGTCAACAAACTATCAATGAATTCATGGTATGTCAACAAGATTAAAGTGTCACTATCATCAAGCAGTGTTTCACAATCTGCAAGGGAGAATTGTGATAAAGAAAATTGTTATACTCATCCATCAAAACCACACTATGATACATGAGCACTATCACACCACAAAATTCCAAAGCAGGAGAGAAAATCTTCATGGGAATGAAATGATCACTATCACAAAATAATACTACTGTGCACCATATATTTAGAACAAAAGTTTTCCAAATGAAGGTATGCAATTCAAACATCACTTCAAATCAAATGTAAATGGTTTTTCATCATCAATTCACATTGTTACCTTATTACACTACTGCTAACATTGTTACCTTCCTATAGAAGTAAGAGTTGCAAACTATCAACTATCATATGCAAGATGTAATGCCCTGCCATGCAAACCCCATAGGACAACTACAACATTAACAAAATATTTTTTTTATGAAAACAACAACTACATATAACAACATTAAACATTTATAAAACATAGATATAACATAATGCATTAACCTAATCCTATGGGGTACATGGTGCGTTACTTAAAGAAACTCAACAATTAAAATGATAAACAATTCCAACCAAAGCAGAAGAAAGAAACAAGAATAAAACATAATATAAGTATGGCATTCATTCAACAAGAATAAGATATATAATCATAAACATAAATCACATATTGTTATATTCAACTTTAGAGTTCAGGATTACAAACGTGGAATATATTTCCATAGATACAACACAACATAAAACCAAAGTTACATTACAAGGCCACTTCCCTTATAACATTGGGAAGGGTACACCATAATACAAAAGTATAATAATGAGAGATAATTCTTCAAAGGATCAATCTTCTTCATGTGAGCTCTGATATCACTGCAACTGCATCTGCGCCATGATCACATCCTTGGGACCCAATGGGTGAATTGCACGTTTCCACCCGACTGTGTGAACCCAAAGGAACACCCCCCGTGCAAGGAGTCGATAAAAAAAAACCCTTGGCCACAACTCAAACATAAAGGACTCACATCACATGACTCAAGCCCATGAAATAACATAACATCCAGAATAATTAAAACAACTCCAAAGGCAACAAGAACAAGGAAAAAAATAAAGGGCATAGTGGAAGAGTGTCATTGCATGGCCTTACATGGATTAACCAAATTACCTAGCCCTAGGATTTGCCTCCATCAATGTGGATTAACCAGACTACCTAGCACTAGGAGTTGCCTCCATCTATGGTTAACCAGACAACTTATCTCAAAGTGTCACCCCATAGGGTGACTCATGCGGAGCCACTTACCTTTCGTGGAGACAAGGTAGTAATCTTACCGACTAGGTCTTCCCACCCGTCCTTAGCCTTTGAGAGCACTAATGGCAGGGGGTTAGGTGTAAATTTTTAGTCTTATTATGTGTTAACTAACCCAACCCACTAGATACATTAATTAGGTTTTCGCTTGTTTAAGGAAACTCTTTCAAGATGACCACTTGTACACTGGCCCCAAGAAGAGCCACTCTCCCCTACAGCTACCCTAAAGTTCAAATTCAAATAACGGGTGTACCTCAATCTTCAAGACAGAAAGCATTTTTTATAAAACATAACACACGAGGCATGACCAGCTCGTGACTACACAAAGCATCTCAAAAAAAAATACCCATAACACTAAGAGGTACCACCCACACATTTATTCACAAGATAACAAGATAGACAAAGGTGCAACCAACAACATGCATACACAACACTTCCTTTTCCCTTGGAGGTACATAAATATCTACCCAGGAACCAAAATAACTCATTACGCCAAATTAAGTCATACTTTCAAACCGTACAAAATTCAACCTAAATTAAACATAAGACATATCAATTACAAATTTCCATCACTCAAAGTCAAGCAAGATAAACCGACTCATGCAATTAAAACCACACATCATATAACACTTTATTTTGAACAAATAGGAAGTTAAGGGATAATCAGATAAACCCCAAAATACACTGTACAAAGCAATTCACAATAACTGGTGATCGCAAAGGAATCACTTCCACACTCTATATCAAAACATTTAAACATGACCATGAAGAAATTCGCAACTCATAAAACCATAATGGAAAATGACGTAATATCGAATAAGGGATAAATCATGAATTCTATGGTTAACATAAAATCTATACTGTAAACATGCTTAAGCCATTAAAATTACTTTTGTATAAAAAATATTCTTCTAATTAATCCTTTATCCATTATAAGTATGACATAAAGATAAACTAAGAGCTAACATCTTTTCACCTTAGTGGGTTTCACATTAATGTCCTTTACCGATTATGAACAACCCTAAGACAACCTAATACTATAATGAATGCAAATTAGGGTACAACATAACAATTGCATAACAGTACTAGATGTATATTTAGTTGATCTCGAAGAATCTACAACTTAATCACTTATCCTTGTTTATGATAAAATGTAAACTAGACCTTAATAGGAAAGGGGTTTCCTTATTAAGGTTCAATTACCTAGAACTCCTAACTATAAGAGTGCATTTCCAATAATTAATTCTCTTGATAAAAATAACTATATCAAATGAAAGGGCATAACATTCATCTTATTATAACTAAGTCAACCATCGTTCCTTAAAACTTTTCAACAATATGAGCTATCTAATTTTATATAATAATTTTACACAAGTAACCTACTAATTAAGAATCAATCAATATTGCTATTGAACTCCCTTACTTAATCATCTAATGAAAACAATAATATACAAGGACGAAAGTATTCTTGCAATAACCACCTACAACTAAACAATCATTCCTATCAAGGAATTATTAAAATTGCTACAACATTGGAGTTATTTCAATTATTCAATTCACCAAATAGTTTCACTAGCCAACTATTAGGTACTATAAAAATAAACTCACTGAAATATAAAATGATAAATAACACATGGAACTTTACACACTAAATAATTCTAAAAGAAAGTATATTCCATAATCAAATAAGCATTTCCATCATTTAAAATCTAATCCAAAACATAGAGTTCACTAATATTTCAAATTTAATCAATGACAATAATCAATTTCCTAACATTAAATATCTTACCAAATTAACTCTACCAAGATTCGAAAATCTAAGTTTAATTACTTGCTAAAATCTAAGTTTAAATACTTGTTAATAATCCAAATTAAAGAATGGCAATAAAAAATCTATGATTATTTAAACATAAAAATAAACTTTTAAAATTAAAGACATTAAACTTAATCTATTAAAACCAATTATAAATCAATCATTTATTTTAATTCTTTAACTATGTATGTTTAAAATCTTTTCCCCACACAAATTATTCTAAGATCTGATTTTTAATTCTATTCTCAAACAGATTAATCTACGTTATGATTTTTCTAAGATTGAGAAAATCTACTCTTTTTTAAAAATCATTTCTAAAAAAAAAACAAACAAATTTAATTAAATAATTCATAAATTCATAATCGAATTAAAATGAATTATCTTTCAACTACAACTCTTTTTGTTTCCAAATATAGATTAATTAAAATGATATTTCGAATAAGAATTTTAAAAATATCATTTTTTCTCATCAATTTAATTTTTTTTAAACAAATCTCACTTCTTCATTTCAATTAATTATTCTTATTTCATGTATATATACTATATGCATACATATATATATATACACATATACATATGTGTATATACCAAAATAAAGAATATTAAATCTTCTAAATATTGCTGCAAATAAAAACATAGTATATTACTGAATATTCCACATAATATGTATATTAAAACTACCAAACATTTTAATTTTAAAAACTGCTAAACTTAATAAACATTAATTTATATTTATATATATATATATATATATATATATATATATATAATCTGAACACATAAACAAAAATCGCAACACACATAAAGTTGCAGACAAAGTTTTATGGTGGGCACCAGACTATTTACACAGTTGGCCAACCCACCCAAGGCATGGGGGTAGCGCTACCATTGGCAACGCTTCCTCCATGAGAGGAAGGGGTACAGTGGGGGATGAGCTCCCCACCCACAAAGAAAATTTTAGTGATGCCAACCAAAAACTAGACCTAGCAAACAAATAAATGGATCACAATAAAAACTCTTCTGCACATTTTTTAATTGCCTTGAACACATTCAAAATGAATATATATATATATATTTGAAACATAAACATAATATAGGAAGAACTGGGCATAGTCCAATGCACAATTTATTTTTTTCCAAAAAGAACAAATTGGGGAAATACAAGGAAAGAAGAGAAGATCTCAGATAGAAGGAGATTTATAGAGGATTTTGGCTAAGAAGATAAAATGGACAGGGAGAAACGAAGATTCGATTATTCTCAACTAGAATCCAGAATAAAATACAAAGAGCAAGAAATGAACAAAAGGAGGAAGCTACAAGCTGAAAAATATTTAAAGAGAATTGGATTTCACAAACAAGATTTCCAAAAATTCATAGTAAACATATTTTCTTTTTAAACTGAAATCCTTTTCTCTTTTTAAACTAAAATTTACAAAGATCTGTTCACGGATTTGAATTACCCATATTCCTTCGCTAAATTCGATTCGAGGATGAAATTTCACATTGAGCGAATCCAGCCAGCTGCAACCTTCCACAATCCGGAGATTCGAAACCCCAACAAAACAAATTCGAAAACAATTCCTAGAAAAATCAAAATCTAATCTCCTTTCAACAGAAAAATTCGAAGAAAAAACAACGCACCATTTTTGAGTTGCAGACAAAAAAAATCATTTTTCTTTTTCCTCACTTTCTTTTTCGAAAAAGCACTATTTGGAAATATAAATTTGCAGAAAGGCAAAGTCAAAAATTTCTATTAATTTCCTGACAGATTTCCCATGCAACTACCACTTGTCAGAAAATTCTCTTCAATTTTCTTATTTCGAAAGAAGCATCTTCCTTAATTAACTAACACCAATTATGCACCAATTTAATATTTAATTTCCTTTTCAAATAAAATTGACTTTTGAAAATAAACAATTAAATAACATTAAACTTAAGAAACATTTTAACTTAGTCATAATTAAATTAAAAAATATATTATTAAATCACCATTTGATAATAAAATCAATCATAGTAATAATTTCCATAACTTTATTTTAAATAATCCATAAACAATTTATCTATTTGTTTATTGATTTAAATTGAATGACAACTCACATTTCACAATTATAATAAAAATGCTAATGTACACAAGTATTTTCCAAAAGTATTGATGTTATTAACAACATTGACCATTTATTTAATTAATACTTCGCACTATAGGATAACATTTAAATTAAAATAATAATGCACTAGTCAAAGCCATAACGCAACTTTTGCAACATTATAAAACTCATGAAAGAAAATGACTTAAATTAAAACCATACCCAGACGAACGAAGTACGGATAAGACAAGAACAACCACTGACATAGACGGGGGTACTTTCTTACCAACTCCCTAACCACATCAAACCATTGGGTATGTAGGGTGCACTTAGACCCGACAATGCGGGTGGAGTCGGCACCCAGTACTTGCATTCCTGCATAACACCAAACATCGAACAACATATACATATGCATATAACTCATAATCAAACACATTGTGAAAGAGAGTTGTGGTGCAGCAAGGCGCTCACGGATGGGCAATGCCACCCCGTCTCCTTCACCCAAATCAAATACAGTAATCAAAATCTAAATATCACATCATCAATATAACTCACTTAGTAACATCATCATAATATAAGTATCCCACACATAAGTCCAGCTATCATAAGCAAATAAAAATAACTATCTGCCATGCCAAACACATGGCGGAAAAGATGTCTAACAAAGTATCCAGTAAGTATCAAACATAATCAGAAACCACACAGAATCAAAACACATGCCAAAGTAGTATCAAAAGTATTAGTAACATGAGAGGCACTACACAAGAACACACTTCACTGCAAGAAATCATTTCCAATACTGGTAGGAGCCTCTCAAGAAAGTTATGAATGAACTGAGACAAAAGTAACATTGCCAAGAACAATTACATGTCCAAAGAACTACACCTGCAACAAGTTATTGGAGAGGAAGGAGTATAAATAGTATAGAATTTTCTAAGTGAACTTCCACCAAACCACTGTCTAGGAAAAAAGATCACTGCAACAAGTTGTCTAAAGATAAGAAGTTGACACATTTTCAAAGACTTAAAAGACAATATCAAACTAGAACTATTTCCACCATCAAAACACCAAATCACTGCAAAGATACAACTTCTTTGTTGTTTAAGGAGTTTGCATGATAAAGCTATAAGCATCACCCCCTAACTTCATGCTTCCTTTATGCACTAATAGATGTCACTTGTGTAGAATGCACAAGCTTATATTCAACTTTCCTTTTATCCATGGTCTCATGAAGATTATAAATGTTCCCTTTTGTGTCATGCCCTAATTTTTGTTTTCCTTTTTATTTATATCATCAACCTATCATGTTGACCTTATTATGACTTAGGGTTATTTCCTATGCAACAACATAACATGGATGCAAGGGAGAACTTATTAGACCAATGTTATTATTATGTCAATCATAATTACCTTAGTAAATGAACTTTATTAATTTAACTCATTTTTAAGAAACTAGTTTTCACCCCTAAAGTTAATATAAAATGGATGGTATTTGATGTTGGTATCAACATAAATTCTATACCTATTAGCACCAACAACATTACTACCAACTAATGGGTGAATAATAATAATATTATTTATTTATTATTGTGTCAACCATCATTATCTTAGTCATTGAACTTTATTAATTTAACTCATTTTAAGAAACTAATTTTAACCCCTAAAGTTAATATGAAAAGGATGACATTTGATGTTGGTATCAACATCAATTCTATACCTATTACCACCAACAACTTTATTACCAACTAATGGGTGAATAATAATAATAATAATTTATATTCATTTATTATTATTATTATTATTATTCCCATCACTTTTCGTATAAGTTAAACTTCCCTTTAAAAAACTACCAACTTAATTACCAATATAATGTTGGCTCATTGAAGAGAACATGTATAATGATATTATATATATAAACTAGCATACCTATATTTATTATTAATATATGTAAAAAACGTCGAGAGTTATCTTTTTTGAGATCCTTTTTGTATAGAGGAATAATGGTTACATTTTCGTGAATATGAATTTGAAAAGCAATCCATTTTTATTTTTATTTTTTTTTGTCATTATTGATTTCAATCCCTATATATGAGAGTATACATTCAAATGTGAAATTTTCCCAAGTTGTATATTACAACAATCAACTAAGAAGAATAAATGTACAATTTGGAATTTTCATCATTCATTTGATTTACTATTGACAACATCAAAGAACAATATCATGTCAAAATGACATTCACTAACTTAGATATATCGACTATTTATTTTATTTTTTTGAAATGTTTGAATACATTGTTAACATTATATGCATTAAAGCAATTGAATGTCATGAAACCTATAGCTTTGTAATTTTATCCATTAAAGCTTTGCTCTCAGATGAATAATTGAACTTTGTTGTTTTAATTACTGTGCATTTCATCCTTTGTTCATCATTATAAGTCTCTCTTTTCACTTGAATTTTAAATATGTATTTGTTGAATAAGGCCTTTTGTATAATTTGTGCAAACTTCACATCATCTTGTTCTTCATGCTTCAAAATGTTCAATTATTTTGCTGTAACACCCATAATCTCTTTCATCGCTTCTTCAAAAGTTGTTATCCAAGTGAATGATGTATGGTCTTGCACTTTGCATTGAAGTATATATATTTATAATCACATTCAAGGAACACTTGTTCACATCTTCCACAATACCATTGACCATTTTCATTTGTGTTGACCTTTTTTTTGCAGTGCCTATCTCCAATTTTCAAGGGGCAAGCTGTATAACAAAAATTGTCTAGCTTAATAAAAGATAAGGTAGCTTTTATTAGTATCCAATAAGGTTTACCAGAGTTTCCAATTTCATGATCATGTATTTGTGAGATATTTATTAAAAAATTTTCTTCTATTGCAAATGAGATTTCCTTTGTAATCGAATGAGGTTGGAGATTCTTCCCTTCCATATCAAACCACAATCTCAATTTGTGTGAGTCAGGAAGATCTGGATTTATCTAGAGTTGTGTTGTTGTTATTGTTCCCACAGATTTTCCACCAAAATCACTAATTCTTGCAGCTTTTATAGTAATAATGGGAGAAGTTCCTACATTGCACATTTCTTGGAGTACTTGACCTTCGTTATTGCAATATCACCCCACATTGTTAATTCCACCATACAGCCTGACATGTCTTTTAGTCGAAGGGTTCTTTTTTGAACTTGTGTGGCATTTTTTTTTAATATTGTGTTTGGTGTGTCGATTGAGAGAACAACACCAATGATATCAACCAAAGAATTGGTTTTCATGTTTTCAATTTCTCTTATTGATGTAAAATGGAATTGTTGTTTTGGTATACAACTATCCTCTTCCAAACACAACTCAACAGTTGAACTCATTTCTAGGAAGATTTCCCATGCATTGTGTAATTGGTTGAAATTCTTTTGTGCGGGTTTGAGTCTCCCTTTTGAGATGAGAAACACTTTCCCAATTTGAATGCATTCATAAAAAAAAATTGCAACTGCATTAAAACATGTTACTCTTATTTCACTACCATCTGAATCAACCAAGTCAAAAGTAAACACTTGGCCATATCCTTTTGCATTGTTAAATTGATGAAGTTGACCCTTTCTAGTAACTCTTGCTTTTATTGACCATCTATTTAGGTATGGATTGAGTGCTGCAATTGGAATTGTTCTTGTATGCGGTTCATTTTTTGCAGCAATTGGGTGCATATGTTGATATTTTGTAGGATCCATGCCTGCATCATCATCATATAAGAGAACTTCTATTCAATAGATTTCAAATAGGGAAAAATTAATGGAATAGTAATTGGAAACATTGATAATTTGTTATTTTTTCATATAGCAAACGAATTACATATAGCAAAAAACTTATGATGATACACAAATATTACTTTTTTGAATTTGAGACTCATGGCATAAACATTGAAGAAATTAAGCATGTTACATCAAGTATTCAGGTTCATTTTTTGAAACAATTTGGTGCTTATGTGGATTGTAGGTTGGATCCATGCTTGCATCATCATCATATAAGAAAAATCATATTTAATAGATTTTGAAAGGTGCCAAAACAATGGCATTAACATACACATATATATTTTTTTGAATTTGAGACTCATGGAATTAACATTGAAGGAAGCATGTTACATCAAGTATCTTCTAATATTTTCAATCTATTTTCCTCAGCCTTTATTTTGGCAAGTTGTCTACCATTTTTCATTTTTTCATAACGGTCATATGTGAATGGTGGCATAATCCTTAAGCCTTCGATGCATTTTAAGTGGGATATAGCTACAAATGTCAATCCTGTTCTTTCTCTTGGTCCTATATCAATAGTAGCTTTTGATAGAGTCAAACCCTGTGATTTGTGAATTGTCAATGCCCAAGCCAATCTTAATGGGATTTGGCTTGTTCTTCCCCTCTGTATTGTTGTGATTGGAATTATTTTTGGGTTACGATCATCAAATACGATCCCTAAATAGATGTCAAATGCAACCATTACATATGTTGGTGGTTCTGGTGGACCGATTCCAGATTTGTATACAATGTTTTGTATATATCCTAAAGCTCCATTGACAAGCCCTGCATGTATTAGTAGATTTGAGGTTAACATAACCCTCGCATTTTTACATATCAATAATTCTAGATCTAGCTCATCATTTGAGCATTCTTCTCGTGCATTGTTATTTCCTAATTTTATTGCAACACTGTGTGCAATAGGATGTTGCAATGAGTATAAAATTTTCTTGTTATGCTTATTAACCTTTTCATTTGTGGAAAATAAATGCACTTGATTGTTGAAGTCATGATTGCTTGTTGCATCTAATGTATTAGTTGTTCTTGTCATAAGCAATTTCCAATCATCTATTGTGGGGTTTGCTTCTCTCAGATTAGTTAAAAGTTGACGAAATCTTTGTTGATTGATGTTTTGTCCATCTTGTCTAAATATTTTATCTAGAGTAATTACAGTTTTGAATTCTTCCCATAGCAACTTAGCTCGTGCGTTGCTGTCATATGCCGGTCTATCATTAACAGGAGGTAACTGACCTAAATCTCCAACAAAAATGATAGATATTCTTGGTAGAACATTGATAACAATTATTGTCAATACCATTTTATTTTTTTGTATACCCATATTAAATAATTAATTTGAATAATCAAATTTATACTTACCTCCAAAGTTTTGATTTGCATTTTGTGGGAATGCTTGTCACAAGCGAGAATCAATGTTTTGTAGCAAGTTTTGACCAATAAAGCTCATTTCATCAATTAGAATGTACTTGATGTTTGCTATTTCTTCTTGAAAACTTGCAATTCTCAATCCTTCCAATTGAGAAAAATCTTTGATTGGGATTCAGAGTTTTGAATGAATGGTGGATGCTCTTATGTTGAATGCTACAACTCCAGTTGGTGCGAGTAATAGAAGAGGAGAAGGTCGAGGATATGCTACATTTTTAATAGCTTGACTAATAGCACCAATTAGATATGACTTTCCTGTCCCTATTGTTCCTTGAATTATCATCAACAAGGGTGTTGCATTTTGCTTATTATGGTAGTGTTTCATGATTATTTTGAGTGCCTTATTTTTTTTGTCACTGAGGCTTGTGTAGTCCATAAGTTGTGGTATTTCGTCATGTATGAGGCATCCATGTTCTCTCATGTCACTGATGAAGTTCACTGCTTGATTGATATAGATTTCACCTCGATATTCATTACACCAATCTGTTTGTCTATCAAAATCTCTCCTTCCCAACATATCTATTTCTGAAACTTGTATAGTTTGACCATGATTTAGTCTTGATAGTATTTCACATTCATGCTCGGTAGTATTTCTTTGAAGAGTGTCATTGTCTTCCATTTCAGTATCAGTTATGTTTTCATCATGTTGTTCAATTGTTATTCGTTGCACGTGCCAAGGGTTATAATGGAATGACTCCCAAATTTGTCTAATTGAATCATCATCGTGACCAATATCTTTATTGACATCACGAAAAGGTTTGTACAACAATAATTATGAATAACAAAAATCAATCCATTTATTTGAATCACGTGGAGGAATGGATAAAAACTTAAGACGTACTCTAACAATGGCTGCTTTTTTTCTTGGCTCCCATTTTTTATCTATCCTTCTCTTAGGATTATATATCCACATTTTGGCTGCATCAATTAGTGTAACATCTTCCATAGATAGAGGCCTTAGTTTATATCTTTAGATGAAAGTTGTTGTGTGTTCTTCATTATTTTGTTCATCATTTAGACTTACAGGTTTGAAGACTTGACGTGAGATATTTAGATTGATAAATCTCCTACTACTCTCTACTAATGGAAGTTCAAGTAGCATGTGGCATGCCTCTTGAGCTCCAATGTCTCTTTCTATGACAGTCTCAGTCAGAAGTCTTCTATATGCTTTTGCAGCCAAATCATCTGGATTTTCCATGTTTGCAAGTCACATTAACATCTGTTGGTATGTTTCTGAACTTTTTTCTGCTTTTGCTGTATATTTTGCAATATATTTGATTACAACATGTTTGGAAAGAACTGATTGCCAATCTATATTTGCTCTCCACAATTGCAATATGTAACGATTGTGTAAGTTTAATATGTCATCATTCCTTGCTGCCTCAATTTTTTTGTCACCTGTTTTCGTGTCTTCATCTAATTTGGATTCCTCCATATTTAATGGCCAAGGTGCTTTATACCTATTATGCATAGGAATACATAATGCTTTTTCTTAGTTTAGAAACATATGATTGTTGATTTGAATTCAAGTATTTTAACTTATGGAAATTGTTACCTACAAACCATTATTCCTTTTTTTTTTCATAGGCATGCACCCTCCCTACAGACCGTGTGTCTCTCTACAGAATTTAGTAGCTCTTCATAGTCATGGTCAGTATTGATCTCTGCAAGTTGTCTTGTATTTTTCAGACATGGATGTTGAGGAAAATTTTGGAATGCCTACAATTGTATAGACAAATAAATTGATTAGTTATGTGTTAAACTACAAATCATTTACGACATATATGATATGCATATTTTTTGATTTTTTGTACATGCCTGGATGTTTTGTTGATGTTGATCTTGTCTAGGATTCCATGCTTGAACAATTGAATGGAAGTATCTTTCTGCACTTTTCCATTGATCTTGATTTGACCAATCCAAGTTGTCCATATTTGGTGCATCGTGTATCCAAATGAATCCATGCACATGTGGTGAGCCCCTATGTTGCCACTCATATCTAGACCAAAAATCTTGAATTTTTTTTCCTTTTTCTAGTATTTTTGTTTTGAAGATGGAATGTCGTAAATGCATGTACTGCATGACTATATGAGGATAGTCAATAACATTTTTTTTTTCTCCATATTTTAGCCTCTCGTGGTGTAGTTGGCGATGTTCTTGGCATTAGTGCATGCAAATCTAGCCAATACAGATCTGTTGCACTCAAAGTGAGAAAAATTGTAGGAGAGCCTATTTGATGAAGCATGTCAATCAATTATGCACGACATTGTGTCCAGTATGATCGTGTACCCCTTAATGTTGTTTCAAATCGCATTAACCTGTCAGCTAGATGGGATTGTGGCATGTTTTCCATATGTTGACGCAATTTGTTGATGGTGATTGGCATGTCTTGAAAGATTCTTTTGGCAAATACAACTGATGAATGTTGTGCACAGTGTCTCATTATCATGTTCATCATAAAATATCAAAATCTTGGATGCCGACCAAAACGATGGTCCTTATAACACAATAGATGCTTTACAAACTCATGCAGATGCACTGTTCTTATTCGTGGTTCTAACCAATCACATTTACCATCAGGGAACAATGTTGGGAATTCCATATCAAGTAATCCTAGAGTCACATATTCATTGATAGGGGAGGAACCTATTTGTGGCCAGTCAATCAATGTTGCTAAATTTGTTGCAGGGTTATTAACCCATGCCTGAATCAATTCCATTTCTCTTCGAGGATTAGGTGTTCTAGAAGCCATTGATGTTGTGTACTCAATTATATTTCCTTGATCCATGTCCATGATTGGACCGACAAATATAATTTCATTTGAAGCAGAATCAAATCCCATATGCACTATTTATAATTTGTTGAATATATTTTCATCTGAATTTCCTATGAGATCATTGAGAGAATTTTCATTGATTTTGACATTTGAATAAAACTTGTCATGGTCTACTTTGTATTTTAATGCCTTATACACACAATCCCTATTTACTGTGAAGTTATAATTTGTGCCACGTTGATCTCTTCTCCAAACAATGATGATTGGTAGCTCTCTTATTGTTCATGGCAAAACATTTGCAACATATTCCACATTTTGTGGAAAGCTTATTGTGTGTCCTCTGTATTTATATTGACCACCGATTGCATGGGTAACTTGTAATATTGGACTAACACGTGCAATCAACATTTCTTCTACTTGCGTTAATTTCGGGAGTTCTTCTGGTTGTTGCCCAGGATCCATATTATTCTAAGTTGAAAATCTATGGTTCCCTTTCTCTTGACGACATCTATTACAAACTGCACCTTGAGAGGTGTGAAATAATTTCATTCCTAGGTAGCATTCTTGGCAGATATAACACATGCCTACTTTTGTCAAGTTATCTAATTGATGTCAAAATTGTGTTTGAATTTTTTTTAAATCATTGTGAAGGATTCCATTTGGGTTTTGTATGTTTCCTTCTACACCTCCATGTCTTTCATCTTGTACTGTGACATTTTTCATTTGTTTCTGTCGTCATTTTCTATATTCTCTTTGATATTGTTTTCTTTGCTCCTTTGTTTCAAAATTCAATCTTGGTTGCACCATATCTAGAAAATCATTGAAGTTGGATTTTTCAGATTGATGTTTTTCCAAGGTTAGTCTACTTTTTGTTTTAAATGAATTTTATTTAATATCAAAGAACATTGCAATCACAAGTTTGTACATAGAATACACATTGACATGACTATTACATAAGAAGTTTACGTGAAGCATACTTACATGAATAGATTCCATGACAAAGAAGATATAATGAAAGATTTGATGTGTTTTGGAAATTGGTCCTTGAATAAATGGGCTCATTCTTGTGATTTTGTGACTATTTATATATCATGTAGGTCATGTACATCCAAAATAACTAAATAGTCTTTTGCAAAAGTCAATATTTAATTCAATATGAAAATATTGTTCATTAGATCAAGTGATTCATGCTTGCCATCTACATATAACACATCTGAATGATTTTTGTAGAACCTAGACATGAAAGTCTACCACAAAATGTTGTTCATAAAAGTGACCCAATCATTGAACAATCATCTAGATGATTGACATTTGCCTACCCTAATTATGATACAAGTACCAAATAAATTCATCAATAGCACTTTTTGCAACTCTTGGTTCCTTGTATTGCTCAGCATAATAAAGTTCCCTTAAAAAACTGGAGAATTCTGCAACTTTCTTCCATGTTGCATGTAATTTGCGGGAAATGTCTTCCATGTCATCAATCTCTTGTTGTTCTATTCCATGTGCAAGCAATGCAGCATCATGGAGTTCTCTAATGATTTGTTTCGAGTGGTTTCCAACTGACGTGTGCAACTTCTCTATCGGACTTGGCACATGTGTGTTTGAATTTGTTGACTCCTCATGGGCTTCTATTTGTTCAACTGTTGGTTCGCTAAAAGGAGATTCATTGTGGCTAGGCATTATCTAAACAATAAATGGAACTCATAAATAAGTAACAGGTTATCAAAATATGTATGTTTTTTTTTGTATGAATTTCAATTGAATTTTCAAAACTTAGAAGACTACAAAGAGAAGTGCATGCAAATTATTTGTATCAATTTTTTTTTACTGTAGGAGGTTGGTGAGTTATAAATAGAGATCATAGTAGGTGTAGTAATAGTCAAAAAGCTTCAAAATATAACTGCAATGTTTAAACTTTTGCTAGTAGTATCGAATAAATAGTCAACTTTAGTGTGAGTGGACTACATTTCCATTATGTAAAAAAATTATTCATAAGAGTGACCCAACCATTGAACACCATTCTATATGCTTCATATGTGCCTAACCTAATTATGAGACAAGTATGAAATAAATTCATCAATTGCATTTTTTGCAACTCTTGGTTCCTCATATTGCTCCGCATAATAAAGTTCTCTTAAAATACCAGAGAACCCTGCAACTTTCTTGCATGTTGCATGTAATTTACGAGCAATGTCTTCCATGTCGTCAATATCTTGTCATTCTATTGCACCTGTAAGCAGTGCAACATCATGGAGTTCGCTAATGATTTGTTTTGAGTGGTCTTCAATTGACATGTACAACTTGTCTATTGGACTTGGCACACGTGTTTGAATTTGTTGACTCTTCATGGGCTTCTATCTGGTGGACTGATGGTTCATTGGAAGGAGATTTGTTGTGGGTGGCCATTATCTAAACAATAAATGAAACTCAAAAAATAAGTAACAGGTTATAAAGATCAGTATCATTGTCAGTTATAGAATCTTACATATTTGATTTCCAATAGAATTTTCAAAGCTAACAAGACTACAAAGAGAAGTGTAAGAAAGTTTTTGTTATCAATTTTCAATAAATGTAGGGGTTTGGTGAGTTTGGGATAAAGATGGTAGTAGTGGTACTCATTTTATGAAAGCTTTATAAGCTAATTAATTTTCATAGAAGTTTTGCAAAGGATTGCAATGTGAACATAGTTTTAGCACTTCAATTGCAATCTATGAGTATTTCCCAATGCAAGATGAATTCCATTTAATCAAAACTATTCATTTCAAATTTATTTGCCACATCAAGGCATACATTACATAGAGAATTTACGTTTCACTTATTCATGGTGCGAGAGGAGTATCATCCTCGGACTCATCGGAACTTATCACAATTATTTCGGAGGGAGGTTGCACTAGTAGGTGCTCCTCATCATGTTTTTGTTTCTTAGGAGGATTATTAGAACTATTTTCACTTGGTACAGAATGGTTAGGGGGTAAATTCTCGTTCAAATCTGCTTGGATAGAAGTTGTTGCTTTCTTCGACCATTTAATTTCTGCCCTAACATCTTGAATTTTCTCCATTGCATGAGTGAAGGTTTCATCATCCTTGAGCCAACCTTCACCTTCTACATTTTTTCCTTCTACTGTTCTCGTCAATGCGGCTCGCTACTTTTTACATTGTAAGTATCGAGCATTTCCAGCTATGGACTTACGCGCGGTCTGCTTCAAGCACACCATGTCTGGCATAGAAAGGTTCATGTCAGTTGCATAAGCACGAATCTATATTTGCATACTTGACTCATAGGCCCTAGCATGCAACATGCAACGTGTGTGTTATATAGCACATGTGACAACCACATTATATCATGCGGTTGTCACATGTGGTTAGATCTTATATAATGTGCTTGTCACATGGAAACAATTGAAAATTTAAATTGTAACCCAATTGTAACCCTAACCCTAACACCAATCTTGAACCTCATATTGACTTGAAGATTCATCTTAGAACCCTAATTGAACCCTAATTTGAATTGACCCTCATTGAGTTTTAATGTTATCCTTAAATCTAAGGTTAATTATTATTATTTTCTACATTATTGGACTTGATAGACCAAGAATTTGCAACTTGGAAAAAACTCAATAAATTAACAACTTTAAAAATACTGAAGTGTGTTAAAAAACACATCAATTTTACACAAATATAGAATTCCCTACCCTTGTAGAAGAAAATATAGTAGCTCTTAGTTATAATTCAATAAAATAAGTTTTTTATTGAATTATAACTGAGAGCTACTATATTTTCTATGCTATGTGAAGGTATAGTGTAGATGAAAGACAAATTGGAGGGAATAATAATCATGTTTCATGTTTTTCTTTTCATTCGAGTTGCTATTATATAGTTGATTGGCCTAGGAGGAGCTCAAAGAAAGAAAGTAGTATGCCTTCAACTTGGCAACTTGAAAAATACTTAAGTTTGTTAAAAAAGCATAAATTTTATCCAAAATATAGTAGCTCTTATTTATAAAGGTTATGCAAATACACAATGCCCCACCCTCGGAAAAGACAAATATAGTAGCTCTTAGTTATAATTCAATAAAGTTATCTCCCATAGTTGGATGTGAAGTTGATGCTGCATCAAGGCATAGTGTAGATGAAAGACAAATTGGAGGTACAATACATGTCACAAATCAACAATATAGATTTCAAATTTTAAAATTAAAAAATCTTTGAACGTCAAATCTACAAATTGAAACTTGTTTCTATTTCAGCAAGATCAATGAGAAAAAAGCACTAACCAAGTTCCAGGTTTGTTTTTGTGTATTGTGTTATTCTATAGTTTTTAACTACATTATTTGAATTGTAATCTGCATTATATCAATAAAAAAAAACACAATAAACAAATTCTCATTAACGGTGGCAAAAATTAATTTACAAACTATAAAATTTAATATTATCTCATATGTGAATTTTAATATTATCTAATATTATTTAAGATTTTCAAGGCCAACATGATGCAAAAAAAATCAAGCACTAACCAAATTCTCATTGGAAAACTTTTCTCTCATCTCAAGTTATGATATTGATGCTGGAAGAGTTGGGTAGGCGCTGCAATATCTATGCATTAGGTCTCAGTTTTCTTTGCTTATTGTGTAATCTAACACAAAGTGTTTAGGAAGAGGATATCACAGGGAGATATCTATCTTCTCAATAGGATGAACTATTGGTTGTAGGGTATTGATGTGCTTAAAGTGAGGAAATTGTATGGAGGAGGACTCTAGGTAGAAGCATATAATGTTGAAGCTTAGTATACAACATTCACTCAAGACATTACTACGATGATCCCATTTTGTTTATATATCTACTGCACTGCAGAATCTGATCCGTCAGATTAGGATGGTTCAGCAAGAGACAACTCTGATAACCACAGTAAAAATCATTGTTGGGAATAAATTGGCAAACCAAAAGATAAAGATGTTTTGAAAAATTCACAATTTAATTGGGTTAAGTTTTGAAAAAGATTTAGTTAGTGAGAATGATGATTATATCATCTGGCATGGAGCTTATCATGAAATTACAGTTCTTTCACTGGAAAAATTGTTGAGCAGATCGAACTGTGAAAAATTGTGATTGATTTTTTCAATGGTATCCCACTTATTGTTTTATTTATGTTTTGATCACAATATCAATATTGTATCTTTCTGGGACGTTGATATTGCAATCCTAATATGCATTTTTCATTTTACAGAAACAGAGCAAGATAATGCAAACTTACTTGTTACTGAGTGTCGACCTATCTATTTCCACACACAGAATAGTATTTCAACTTGAACCTTATGTAAATGGAGTATCTACTTTTTTTGGAGCTCTGCAAAAAGAAGAAATCAATCATAATTATCTCTTTTTATGTTTTTTTTCTATGTGCATACAAATAATTAATGGCTATCTTCAAATATGCAGAAAGCAAGGCTCAAACAATGTTGCAAAAAACACAGGGCTACCAAATGAAAAAGGAAGCACATAGCTCACAACTCACAATTCTTGACTTCCAAGAGAATGGCCTAACACTTAGATTGGCAGACAATGGCAATCCTTCAACTTGACTCTGCAGCTATTGATGCCAAGCTCTTGTCTTTATACAGAGCTCCCACAGGGCATTTCTCTATTCCCAAATTTTACTCATCTCCTCACATTTCTAACTACTCCTCCAACATTTTCCATGGCTTTCCTCCAAGATTTTCTCTCCTCTACAACCGTCACTCCCACTTCTCTAACTCCCTAGATCTCTCTACCTCCTTCCTCTTCACTCCCCGGAAACAAACTTTCTAAAACTTACGGTTGCCCAGGTAGTTATTGGAAACATGATCTCCCAAAATGAGATTAAATCACGTCCACCAAGGAGGATGATTGATTTTCCCAAATTAAATTTCTCAGATTGATCATCCACTTGCTCATTTACGTGAATGCAGGGATTTTTGTTAAAAAACAACTAAATGATTCTAAATCCATAACTGAAATCTTTAAAAAAAAAAACCATTTTATATTATGATTTATATATAACATATTATACAGTATTAGCCGTCGATGATGATTAATTGTGAAAAACATAGAAATTTGGTTATAACAGAATGAATATTAAAAAAATTAACAAAATTAAAATATTATAATTAACAAAATTGTAGGATTTGTGACATGAAAATAGGAATGCATTTAGTTTAACTTTCAAAATAAACCTATAATATAATATAATAAAAATATAATATAATATAATATAATATGAAAAAATAAAATGTAAAGTAAAAAGTGATATAAAATATTTTGGAAAAAACTATGTTGATTGTTAATTATAAATAAGTATAATATCAATAAAATAAATCATCGCATAATATATAATATAGATACTGTATAATATCAATAATCAATTATTATATTAATTTTTATTGTTACAATTTTGAAGAAATAAAAATCCATTAGAAAAGACTATTCCAACTAAATAAAACGGTTATTGATAATGGTTGCTTCTTACATATTGGATATCAACGCAGTTGCCAGGAGCTAAAACTTTTTTGATTCTCTATCGGTTGCATTTGTTGGATATGCAATAACAAATACCCAATTTCATGGTCACTGCACAACCAATGAAATCAAGTAGCCATTGTGAGCATTATTGGAACAGGGTATTTTGTTCATTGGTTGGGTTCATTCCAATGTTTCTTCACAGTTACTACAGTTTTGAATAGGTATAATACACACGTTCTCTATTTTTGTAGTTTTTTGAATCAATGTTTCGTATTAGTGAAATCGAAAGATGATGTTTCGTATTAGTGAAATCGAAAGATGATGTTTCGTATTAGTGAAATCGAAAGATGAGGCTTAGGAGCAAGCCAAGCGTGACACTTTTAGAAGGTGCATTGAAAGAAATTTGGGAGGAGGTTCCCTGCCTTTCTTCACTGGAAAGGACTTAAGGTTCCTTGACATTGCCTTTGTTTCCTTAATATCTTGGTTCCATACTTATGAAACTATTGGGAATTTTAAGAGATGTATGGAGAGGGAGAGTTTCAAGAAAATTACTCCCTCCTCTAACCAAATTCTGAAAATGGGCTTGAAAATCAGGGAGAGATATGCAGTAGATTAAACTACAACTAATTTATGCGGAATAGACTGTACTTTTTAAATTGTTTAAATAATTAGCACATGTAAAACTATTTGGAAGGTTTTCAATGACATCCCCTAATTTATTGTTGAAATGTTAAGATTATATTTCTATCTTTTAGGAATTTGGCTGGTGTGAATTATGTTGTTTTTTCATTGTGTAAAATTTTATTATGAAAGGGTTTTATATTACTGTATTTCCACAACCTATATATATGTTTTTAACTTTCAAATAGATTGTTATGTAAAAATTATAATCTGTCCTCTGATCTAATAGATGTTAATTTTGAAATGAATATGGAAATCTTGTTTGGTTGTCAATTTAAAGATTTATTATTGCAAATCAGTTTTGGTTGTCATTGTCAAGATTTATTATTGCAAAACATCTTATATAACATCTTCACTTATATGTTAAAATATATTAATTGTTTGTTGGGTATTTGAATAGTAGATTACATATAATTAGCTAAAGAATTAGTAGAACATTCATTTGAACATTCATCCATATTTTATTTTGAATGCAACGTGATAAGTTTATAAATTTAGAAATGTAATAAAAGAACTTACTAAATTTTATAAAAGTAAGTTTTGAAATTAATAGACTTCAAATTAAAAAATATTCAAGATTTTTTAAAAATAGGATATCCCTTTTTATATAGACTTGTTTGAGCAATCTTTTTCAATCAAAAATATTATTTATCATGATACAATATTGAAAAATATGTGAGGTTTGTAAAATTTAGATAATTACGTATGAATAAACTTTGTTAAATGTACTTTTACATATAAGTTTATACATTAATATACTAAAATTAAAAGCAAAAATATTCTTTGATATCATTATACAATATTTTTTCACACTAGAATAATAATTAAATTATAAAAGAATGAACAATAATTATTTTTTAAAAAAATCTAAATTAACTATTTAAAATTAGAAATTAAAAAAATCTTAAATTTACAATTACATAAAAATATGTTTCTAAATTATTATATTTAAATCATAAAAAATATTCAATTTCTTTTTTTTAAATTGAAAAATATTTCAAAAAGAAAAAAATTTCATATTCTATTTTTATTCAAAATCAATATATATTTATAAAGAAATATTATAAATTTGAGGTTTCACTAAATATTTTATTGTACAAAATAATAGCAACTTAAATATGCATCTAATAGAAAGACTTTTCATAATAAGTGCACATTTAAAATCATGTTAAAAATTTGCAAAATTAAATACAAGAAAATATAATAAATTTATGATAACAAATAAAAATAAGTTCTTAAAATAATTGATATAATATTATTATTATGGTTAGGGTTAGATTACAATTTAATTAGGGTTAAGATTATAATTTTGTCAAGGTTAAGTTTCAATTAGGGTTAAAGTTCAATTACGTTGATGGTTCAATTATGGTTAAGGTTAGGTTTAGATTAGTTAAGGTCAGAGTTCTTATAGTTTTATAATTATTTATATGTTTAATTAGGATTAGAATTACAATTTGCAAGGTTATGGTTCAATTAGGGTTAGATTTTTATGATTAATTAAGGTTAGGGCTCATATAGGTTTATAATTATTGTTATGTTTAATTACGATTAGAATTACAATTTGCAAGGCTAGGGTTAGACTAGTATGAGGGTTTTAGGATGAATTAAGGTTAGGGTTTGTATAGTGTTACAATTACTATTACAATTCAATAAGGATTAGGGTTAGGTTTGACATTATGATTCATTTGGGGTTAGGGATGGGGTTAGCCTTCAATTATGCTTATATTTTGGTTAGGGTTACGGTTCAATTAGTAATAGATTAAATATATTATTATAATATTTTAAATATAATAATTTATAGGGAGTGGACCATGGTTAGAATTACGATTAGGGTAGGATTAAGGTTAGAATAAAGTTTTAATCTAATTAGGGTTGCATTCAATTTTAATAAATTATGGGCTGCCCCAAAATATAGATTAATGGTTATAATCACTTTAATTTTAACCCTAATATGAATATAATAATCACGTTAAGTTTAACCCTAATATGAATATAATAATCACGAGAATTAGAGTTCAATTTATGAAAGGGAGGTGAAAAGAGAATAAAAAAGCAAGGGTAGGGGAGCAAGGAGTTAAAATGAGCAGTAAATAGGATTAAATCACAAAAGAAATTAGATGGAAAAATAAGACTAATATATAGAGAGAATGAAAAAATAAAGTGTAGGTTTAAACTTAATTGAAAAAAAAATGTACAATACCCTTTATAATTTAATGATATATTTTAATTAAACTAATATGTTTTCATTTATAACATGATATACTAATACATTATATTAATGTGATTAAAGCTTGATGTAAAAACAAACATAGTTAAATGGAAACCACTTTTACACTTGAGTTCAATGTTAAAAATAAAATATTATTAACATTCAACTCTTTGATTAATTAGATCAATTAAATAAAATTTATATATTTATTCAACATAGTTTTGAATACATATTTTTTAATATATTTAATGATCCATTTAAACACAAAATATATAATTAGGTCAAGATAGTTACCAACTTATTGTTCAAAAAAATTAATGTTATTTTTTTTCATTTGAAAACATGGTGATTACATATATTTTTGGTGAGTTAACAAGTATTCTCTTGTAAAAATGTAAATAAAATTAGAAAAATGAAAATAGTTGTAAATAAAAGTCAATTAATATTATAATTAGGTTATTTTATCACTCTTATTTATCTTAGTAAATATTCAATAATTTTAAATATTATTATTGTTTATACATCCAAGAAATCAATTATTTTCCATTGTCCAAAATCTTGACCTTCTTCCTTTATGTTTTTTTTTTTCCTTTTTTATCAATTAACCACAATTTTAAAAATATAAAATAATTTCATTCTTCTTAATGGTATAAATTCCACAAATAATTCTTGAGTTTAACAACACTACCATTTAATTAAAAGTCAATAATGAAGATCATGATTATTCCAAATAACAACATCAAATGCAGTAGAAATTTTTCCCAATGTTAATAATTGGTTTTGTCACAACATAGAATGAATTAACATTAACTTAGGAAGACATTAAAATAATTATTATTCATTTCACCGGTTCATGTATTGAAAGAAATTTAAGAAAGGTTGATAGTGTCATTATTGGTAATTAAAGATTTCTTTTAATATTTGTATTAACATTTGTTGATGTTGAGGTGACCCATTATTTTAAAGTCTTATTGTGTTAGTATTAATTTTATCTCCATACTATTATTACTCATTACTATTAATCTTCCACACTTGTTGGGCATACTAAGGTGTGATTATTTATTAATATCCAACAAATCACTTCTGTCTAATTTATTTTATTACATTTTTACATTATTTACAAATTTAATTTTTAAATTAAATAATTATAAATTAATTTGTAAATTACTATATAATATTAAAAATCTAAAAGACTTACATCTTTTCAATATTTATAAATTACTTTTTTAGATTAAATAAATATAAATTAATTTATAAATTACTATATAATATTAAGAAATACAAAAATCTTAAAAAAAACTAATCTTATTTATACATGTCTCTTTTTTATCCATCCATCTCTCCCTCTCTCTCCCTCTTCCTCTCTCTCTTCCTAAACCCCTATATATCTAATTATCTTTGTCTCTTTATCTCTATATCTCCTCTCCCTCTCACTCTTCCTCTTCCTAGAACTTTATAACTAAATATTTTTGCCTCTATCTCTATCTCTCTTTATTATCTTTTTCTTTCTCCCTGATCTCCCCCCTCTCTCCCTCTCTCTATTAATCACTTCCTATCTCTATACCCTTATCTTTCTAGTTCTCTCTCTCCCTCTCTCTATATATATTTCTTCTATCCCTCTCTTCTCTCTTTAGCTCTCCCTCTCCTCTCCATATCCCTCTCTTTCTCCCTCTCTATCTATATCTTCTCCTTTGTCTCTATCCCCTATCTTTATCTCCTTACTACTCTATCTCTCTCTCTTTCCCCCTCTGTCCTTCTTGTCTTTTATCCCTATCTCTTCCTATGTCTACCTATTTTCTTATTGCAAGAATATCATGAGCTTATTGGTGATGGAGCCTTATTTTTTTCTTGATTCAAAGATTGTGTTTCAATTATTCATCGATCCTTCTAAGTGGATGCATAGTTTCTTTGAATTTGTTTCAATTCTATTTGGATCCTACCAATGAGAACTTTGTTTCAAAAGCAACATCATTTTCTAATTGACCTACCAATTGACCTCATGTACTCCACATATTTATGCAAAATATAGACCTGTTTTTTTCTTAATTGACTTACCACACCTCTTCGGCTACCCATTGCACACCAAGGTGCCATTGCTAGTTATTTACATTTTATAAAATTTACATATAAATTTTATAAAATTAAAATATATGGTAATTGTAATTTTATATAGATTCGATTCGATCATTTAAATATATTTAATTGTAATTTTTTTATATAGATTCAATTCAATCATTTCAATATATTTATTTAACTACTTTTTATAAAATTAAAATAATCCACGACTTCCACTTGGAGATTCAATTCAATCATTTAAATATAATTATTTAACTACTTTATAAAATTAAAATAATTCACGACTTCAATTGACTGTCATTTTAAATGCAGCGACATAATTAATTATGCATATATATATGTATAAATAAATATATAAAAATATATTTATACATATACTTATATACATATTTATAAATATTTTTATATATTTATATGTATACATATATAATCGTATATATAAATTTTAAAACTGAATATTCATATAAATCCTAGTTTTTTTTCTTTTTATTCTAATAGTAACCTCAACATTAATTACCCAAATTATTTTAGGTTAATTATTATAATTCTCTATATTATTTTTTTTTGAAAACTATAAACTTCCACATAGCCATCAATTCAAACTATTAATAATTCTTCTTTGATATAGATATCCTAAATGACGAGATTCATACATATTTTCTTTAATACGATTACCTAGATTTAGAGTAACTATTGGATTTTACCATGGCTAATAAAATATTTCTTTTTTCTTTTAACTAACTATGTCAAGTATCTATAGGATTTTACCATGGCTAGTAAAAGCTTACTTTCTATTTTTGTTTTGTTTTTTTTAACTATCTATGTCAAGTATCTTATCACTTAATTAATATTAGTTTCATTGCCTTTACCTAGATCTATCCATATTGACATTAAATCTAATGATGCTACTATTAATTTCATTCCCAATATTCGTTAAACATGATAATATTAAGTCACATTAAATAAAATAAAGATTACATTTCCAGCATTTTATTCATCAACCAGATTTACCATTTAATTTAAAAGCAAGGTCAATAACCATAATTTAGTTAATATTTTATATTACTATCAATCTAATTTTTTTTTTAATTTATTAAACTTCACTGTCACTAATTAAATCTTTATCGTTATTATCAAATTAATATTATTTAATTACGCTCACAGTAAGTTTATTGAAAGTGGGATGCAAATTTTTTATTAGCTTTATTTTTCTTTTAACCTTTATTTCATTATCCCCTCTCATTGAATTGTTTTTTTTTTTTTAACCTCTGTTAATTCCACCTCCATTCTGGAAAATAAATTAGGTTTTAAATTCAGCGTTGAAAATAAACGATAGTAGTCTATTTAGGGTGGCAAGGAAATTATATTCTTATATTTCTTTTTATTTAAGTTTATTGCAACTTTTCTTTACATCCGTCAAGATTAAGGGCACATTCCTATGCAGCTGCTTAGTTTATTTTGGCTAGAAATTACTAAGGGCACATCCCCATGCAACTGCTTAGCTTATTTTGGCTAGCAGTCACTACTCAAATTGAATTTTTATTTGCCCCTTATTTTTAAGTAGTCATCTAAAAAACGTGCAATTATTATTTATTTGCATGTATAAATAAAAAATTAGAGGCAAATAAAAAAAGAGGGAAAGAAATTTATGGAGCCACCTCACAACTTTTCCAATATGCAGCCACTGCTTATTTCCAGCCCCCAATTTTTTTCCACAGCTTATTTTAAATTCCTAAACAATAGTTGCTCTACCAAAATAGGTAAGATTCTAAATTATCCTTTTCCCCAATTTTAAGTTTGCATGGGAACACTCTTGCTACACTTAAATATAAGTAGAAAATGCACTTAAGCAGCCACATCGGGACAAGGGTAAGTATGCCCTAATCTAAAATGCATCCCTAAATTTTTTAATGACTCTTGGTTACCCATGGCGTCACCAATGAATTAGCTTGATGAGACTTAGGTGCAGCATAAAGCTCTAAGGCGCAGCATTCGATTGCCTCTCTATGCAGAACAAGGAAGGGCGTGTGGGTTACACTAAATTGTGCCCACTAATAAAGTCTTGACTGTAGTTTTCTATATAAAATTCCATCTCAATCCTTCGTTGGAAATATGTTTTCAGGTACACGATATCGCCGAAGGAGGAGTGAGGGGTTGACACTAGTGGAAGAAAAGATTTATTTGGGTGTAGCACATCTCTAGTCTTGGATCTCGGCTGCAAATTTCCCTTTAACAATCATTCCAAAATATTTCCCATTGAAACCCTATTCCCGATTGCTATTTGTCCAAAAGGAGAGGTGAAAGGTGTTACAATGGGCTATGTTGAGACCCTAGTACACCTGAGTTGGCCTAATGGTGGAGAACTTGTACTCTTGTACGAGAGGTCGCAAGTTCAAACCCTGTAGGGGGTAAGGTATGTACACCTCGTATTGTGGAGCACGAGTTAGGTGCCTACCTCATATTAGGAGTACGAGGAGTCCCATATACTATAAGCCATTTGTAGACCCAAAAATAGACCACCTGGCATCGTGGACTGTAAAAGGACCTTTCCTTTCCTTTCCTATCATTAGATAGCTATCTACATCTTTATTTTTATTTATTTATTTTTGGCAGACATTAAAGTGTCGAGATTCTTAGAGGGTGTGCTCCAACTGGGAGATTTATAACCCATATCAAGCATTTGTCTACTCAATCTATAAACATTCTGAGATTAGCTTCCAGAGAAGATATGATCACAATATACATAGAAGGAAAGAAAAGTGATGCACAAAATATAAACTAGATTTTCTATCCTCCTTTGTCTTGATTTATCCATAGGTAGAATTGCATTTCAAATTATTCCAAACTACTCTATCATCTATCCTTTTGGCCTAAGCTTACACATATGTCTTGCTTCTTGCAGGTCCAGGTGCAACAGGGGTTTCATTCACACATTTAGAACAAAATAAAATAACCTTGGAGAAAATAAAAGAAAAGAACCCCCCCCCCCGCTTATTTTTTTTTCTTTTACACTACTATACTTTTTAAAATTTATTTTCTTCTACAACAAATCTAAGTTTTTCCAGCAGTAATTTCACTTAATACACATCCCATTGAGTAACAGAAAAATAAAACCTTCCTTACTTTTTTTTCTCATTTGCAGAAACATTAATTCTCCATATTAAGATTTTGCTTCCATAAATATAAGTATCTATATAAAGAAATAAACAGTGAAAGAGTATCATAAAAGATAGATAAACTATCTACTGTCATTTACTACTTGATAACATTTCACCTATGCATTTGTTTGCATATTTTTATTTTACAGATTGGTACACTATACTTGAAGGAAGCTCGTTCCTTAAAAACACCTACACACACTCTTTGTACTTGCAGCCAGCCTCATTCTCATAAGCAACATTAAGGTAACACTGGAGAGATGATAACAACCAGTCATCCAGCTAGGTCAACCCTTTTCCTTGACAAGCATTTCCCTTGCACAAGCACACGCACCCCTTTTGACCAGTGGGAGCTCTCCTCCCAGCCATAGGGCTAAATACAACCCACCCCCAAGCTAGGGAGAACGAGGTGACCAAACTACACAAAACTCTTTTTTTATATTTCTTTAATTTATTTATGCCATACATGAGTGTAGAAACAATGATGCAAAGTGGTAACACAACAGAAACAAATTTACTCTATTCCTTAGACACAACATGGGGTTTTCAACTTAGGACTCAACTTCATGAGCCCACCCTAGGGGGAGAGGGGACATCTACAAGGGAGAGGAGCACAAAATTATACATTTTCAACCATCAATTCCCTATCGCATATCACAAAAACCTCCATACTTTCATCTTCACTCTTCAAATCTTCCCCATTCACTT
This sequence comes from Sequoiadendron giganteum, assembly GCA_007115665.2. Classification (NCBI taxonomy): domain Eukaryota; kingdom Viridiplantae; phylum Streptophyta; class Pinopsida; order Cupressales; family Cupressaceae; genus Sequoiadendron; species Sequoiadendron giganteum. The sequence continues at coordinate 168,751,510 of CM021105.1, forward strand.
CCACTTGCTCAATTAAGCATACTAGCAACCAACTACACATAGCTCAAACATATTGCCATATTACTAGGGTACTCATACCCACATGCCAACTCCCCTCCCATGGACATCTTTCCCTCTCAGACCCCTCACAAAATGAACCACCATGAAAACATGAAGATCCATTTAAGAACAAACTACCCCCATACTAGACAGTCTCAACAGAAAATAAAGAAAACACACACACATTTTCCAGTACAAACAAACATGCATATTTCACAGAATTTATTATATAAAAAAATAGAGAGCCAATCTGAAAGCCTTCAAATTTGATATGGAATTCACACAAAGCAATTCCCTCTTTCTGCTACCCCTTTTCTTCTCCTCCCTTCTCTTTTTGCACAGCCAACAAATCAACCAGAAAAGAAAGAAAAATAATTAGCAAGCCCCTTTCTAAATAACAACTCCCCTTAAAATGAAACCTACTTCAAAACCTTAGTCACCCACGTTCTCTCTCCTGAGTGACAAGCGATACCTTCCTTTTTAGACACACCTCCTTTTTGGTGAGTAAGATCCTAAATCTTGTTTGCAACTTTGAATTTTCATCACTTTTAAAAAGTGTTTTCAAAAAGGGAACCTATGACTTCAAATTAATTTCTAAACACATAAAGTTGCCCCAAAGACTTGACTTCATAACCTAAGAACAAGATATTACCACAAAACATAACCATGCCCCCATTAAATCACCTTAAAACTTGGTCTAAAATTCCACCACAAACATTTACTCCAAACATGGTATAGAACAACATGGAAGTATGCTTACTGACACATCACATAGAAATTCTTTGCTATATGTCACCTTGGTTTCCCTTGATCCACTGGCCATGGTTTACCTGCACAGTTATTTGCAATGTTAATCCATCATCAAAATAAACAAGTATGAGATTGCAACATGTTAAAACTATGTAGCAGCGTTGTAAAGAATCACACAACACATCACCTTATTCACTTCATGAAAAGATTATCTCATTACCCACAAGATCATTTCTCAACAAAATAAATCACTTGTCAAAAGCTCATAAGATAATAGTAATAGAGCCCTCAAATTAACTCAATTAACTATATAGAAGTCACATTATCACATGCTCAAAATCTAATATTAACAGGATCATCAAATTAATCTGAATTATCACAAAACCCATAATCACATAACATCATAAAGCTATACCGATGAAAATCAATTTACATATATAAACATGATATATCTATGATAGCACCAGTATATCAAGAATAGAATGCAGGATATCAAATCTTTGAAATCAAGAGAATAGTTTGTGCAGGTCATACAAGAGAACATGAGTCATAACCATCAGATTAATCAAATTATCGCAAAACTTTTAAATCAATCATAACACCACAAAACCATATTGATGAAGATCAATATACATGTATAAATATGATATATCTATAATAGCACTAGTATATCAAAGCTAGAATCCAGGATGCCAAAGTTTCCCAAAATCAAAAGAACTTCTTGTGTAGAGCATACAAGACAACATGAGTCATAAAACCCTTGGAACTGAAGATATGGGTCTCACATTTTATCCTCAAGCCTGGTGCAACTATCATTCATGATTTCTTACTTATCTCACAACCTTGAGCATTAAATGTAACACTAAATCCATTGTCACAAATTTGTTACGCTCAGAATATTGTGTGTTAAACCTTCTACAAAGTACAAATCATGTAAAAAAGTATCATCATCTAGAAGAATGGTACCTTTTTTTTTAATCAAAATACAAAAATCATTCCCAAACTTGACTAAACCACCAACATAACCTTCAAAATTTACGAACTTGCTCTTATCACCAATCATGTGGTGAGAGAATCCACTATCTACAACCCATTTTTCTTCCTTTTTTACATGTAAGGATGTTTGAACAAGCATAGCTTCAACCTTTTTGTCAACCCTCTTTGGTCTCCATACTAATTATTTTATCTGCATTAGAAGGTGTCTTGAGATGAATGTTGATTTTGTTTTGTTTCACTTCAAAGTTAGGTCTACAAAACCTGGTTATATGTCCAAGGTTTCCATAGTTAAAACACGTCAACTTATTTAATGAATTACACCTTTTTTCAATTGATGATTTCATAAAATTTTAATTTGTGACATCAGCACATTGCCCAGTTCATTGGAATGTGAGCATTGCCCTTCTACAAACCCTAGACTAGTCTTAACGTTATAGTCTTCTTGTTTTGTAGCACCCCTCCATTTTGCTCTTTTGATCAGACAGTGTTCTACTTCGTTATGCTTTGTTTTTTGTTAGTACTTTGACTATGATACTTGGTTATTATTTGATCACTAACTGTAGAGCGATGTGGATGTTATTTTATGATGTGATGGCACTTTATTCAAATGTTATTATTATGACATGCTTTAGATTAGCATAGTAAATATTTGAATTAATGTTGCTTTATGCTCTTAAATGGATTATTGATGTTAGATTCGTTAGTTTTCTAATATTGTATTGGTGAAGGGGATGAAATTGCACCACTCTCTTGCGAGTGTCCTGTGATTCCACAATTCTCTCTACACGGTATGTTTTATTATAATATAAATATGCATGTTTGATATATGTTTTGTTTACAGGTTTAAGGTACAAGACATCTACTCCACCTAGTTTCGCAGGTTTGAGAGTGTCTATTGCCCAACGGTATTTTTGATTTGGAGATAGTAGTTAGGTTTGTCGTGTCAAGCCATCACCCTGGTCATAGTGTGTCATTGGTTTTAAGTTGAGTTTGTTTGTTTTAATGTTGTTCAATTTTGCCTTGATATTATTTATATTGCAAAGTTGTAAAAGGTAAATTAATGGAATTAAATATTTAAGTGGATTATTAAATTAATTTGGTTTATTATGTTAGAAGATGATAATTAATTAATTAATTAATTAATTAATTAATTAATTAATTTAATTAGTAAGATAATTTAATCTTGGGATTATATTTATTTTATTAATTAATTGAATTAAGTTTATTTTAGAAATGCTATGCTTGTTTTATTTTTTTGAAATGTTTTGAGGATTTGGTGCAAATGGATTTTGAAAGATATTTCTTTTGTTTTCAAAATGTTTTTTTTTAAATATTAAAAATGGTGGTTGAAAAAGATATTTTCATGGAGATTAATGGTTGTAACCATGACAGTTTAAGGGAAAGAAAAGAAGAAGAAATTCTTATTTTTTGCTTTGGATTTTGTTTTGATAAGAAGCTTTGTTTGTTGGCTCTGGAAGAAGTTTGGTGCTATGGAAGAGGCTTTACACCAATTCACATCCTCTCAAGCATTTGGAAATCAGGTTCTTTGTTATTTAAATTAATTTTATTTTGGAAATATTTATAAATTAAATTTGTTGTTTGCAAAATGATTGCCTATGCAAACTCAAAAGCTTTTAAGTTTTGATTAAATTGAAAAATGTCATGTGAAATCTTTGTAGAAAATTCAGAAAAATCTCTCTTGGGGAGAAATTAAACTCTCTGTAAATTCATTGTTCTCTTTCTTGCTTTGATTTGTTACCTGAAAAAGAAATTGGAAAACAGGTCTGTGTTGAAATTATTTTCTCTAAAAATTTGGGTATTTCCTGTAGATGGTCTTTTTTGTGAAAATAATTTGCCCAACAAAAATAATCTTGTTGATGAATTTACATATATATACTTTGATATGTATATATATATACATATACAGATATACATATATATTTTTTTATTATAAAATATTGATCTTTGTTAAAAAAAAAAATTGGTTCAATTCGCCATCCGTACGACGACCTGTGCATGCATTTCGCAGGAAAAATGTAATAAAAAATTTTAAATTAAAAAAAAAAAAAGTTTTAGGGGAGGTTGGGGCTCTCCCCACAGCCACCCCCATGGGAGGCGTTGTGGAGGAGGTAGTGCCCAAAGCTGCCCCTCTCCACAATCGCCCCACATATGAATGGGGGTTCAGCTATGTGGAGACACAGCCGCCCCCAAACCTTGGTGTGCCCTCCTTTCAATTTACCCTTGGTTTTTTTTTTTTTAAACGATTTTTTATTTTGATATTTTATATTATTAAAATATAATATATATATATATATGTATATATAAGTATATAATTATATATATATGTATATTTGTGTATATATATTTATATATTAGATTATATTTATTTGTTTGGAAATTTTAGTAAATAATTACTAATATATATATATATATGTAATATATATAATCATAGGATTATGTATATATTTAAATATATATATATATAGTGATATTTTAAATAGGTGCATACATTAAATGCATAATTAGATGATTTTAAAATAATATGTTTTAATAGAAGAAATAAATGTTTTTATCTAAAAGTAATTAAAGAATTGAAATGTCAGATAGTTTAATTTCCTTCTTTGTCTGAAAAGGGATTTTATTAAATTAGTTATTTGAGGCAATAATTTATTTTATTTTATTGAGGGAAGTGGGTTTAGGAAATCCGAAAGATAGATTTATTTCCTATTTAAAGTGTCTTTTTGATGTGATTTCTTTTGTTCGTGTTTTGGGAAAGTTGATTAAGGTGTTAGTTGTTATTTTTGTAAAGTCTCCCAGATGGGGTACTTTAATCTTTGGGGTTGTATTTTATTGTTATCCCTTTTGAATTTCCTTGAGTAGTGCGTATAGTTGTTTTCAATTAATCACCCGGTTACCACGAACGGGGATGTGATACCTTTATGTTTTGGATAAGGATTTATTATCTTTATGTGTGCACTAGTTTACCCTTGGGTTGTGGATTTGTTCCACGTGTTGTCTTAGGGGAGTGGCTTTCAATGAGGGCCGACACACAAAGTGGTGCCAAGGTAATTCATTGTGAGTTAGTTAATCCAGTGATAATGTAAATAAATGTATTAAAAGAATGAGTAGTGTTTAACACTTGATAAGAGTAATTGTGCTTCGCTCATGCACTCAAGGACTTGTACAGACTTGGGATGGGATGAGAAGGCCTGGAATGGCAAGATCGTTATCTTGTTTCTACGAAAGATAATTGATTACGCATTGGATTGCATGTGGGGCCGGAAGTCGTGAGAGGCTACTAGAGTAACCCAAGATGGGGGTCGGGGCCTAGGAAGATTCGCCAGGATAACCCATGCAACTTTGTGATGACACTCCTCCTAAGTCAGCAGTGTCTTTGGTTCAGTGATGCAATGGATTAGTTCACTTTGGAAGCAATGTAACCATTGTGATAGTGTTATAATTGTATTTGATTAGTTCATTTTTGTGTTAGCCTGTGTCTAGACGTAGATAGTCTTGTCTAGGAATCCTTGTTGCTATCTCCTAGCACGGGGGGTGGGCTTTTGGGTACCATTTGGTTGGGTGGAACGTGCACCTTACTCCGTTGGGTTCCCTTCTTTGTTTGTGATGGCGAGATTTCCAGTTGGAGAACTCGTGGTTTCCAGTTACATTTCATGCTTTATATTCATTTCAGTTGGTTCTTGTAATTATTACCCCTCATTTGTAATTGAGGTGAAAGATTGTATTTTGTAATCACACTCATTTGTTCTACCTCATTCAGGGAATGAGAGATGTAATCTTCTTTGTTAAATTATTGTTATGTGAAATCTTATTGTATCTCTTATTGTTATGATGTAATTTATCATGTATGGAATGTATGAGTACTTAATTTCTTAAGTAGATAAACATTATGGATGAAATTATGATGTATGTATGGGTTTAAAAGTAATCTCAGTCTTGTAGCCTTAGAGGTTGTTGGCATTGGGAAGTGAACTTGCATGTTAATTTTACTTTTAAAAAAAAATTGTGCAATGAGTTGTTAATTCCAACTTCCTCTAGGGTTACGTGGCGGAGCGTTACATGTTTTCCCAGAAGATCTACTAACTTCTCACTACTATCAATTTTTTTTCTCAAGACTACAATTTCCACCTCTAATATGCAACATTGCTTTTATTTGGTGTCTAGCTAGATTTTAGTAACTTCTGCAACTTCAAGTTCCAATTTTAGATCTGTAATTTATTTTTCAAACTCATTAATTTTGTTAGTTAGATTTTCAGTGTCTTTTTGGATCATGTTTTTCTATACTACAACCTCCTTGAGTTTTTCAATTTTACTAAGAGAACTTCTCAGCTCACCCTCAAAATCCACCTCAAGTTCAGATTGATCTACAATCTTTTCATTTTCATTTTGATTTGGACTAATTATTGTCATAAACAAGGTTTCTTCTCTTTCTTCAATGGATGCTTCTATTTTGAACCATTGTCTATTACATCAACATCTTTGATAAACCAGCTTTTCTTCTAGCTTCCAGGATTAGCAATTGCGTTGAGAGGATGTATCTCACATTCAAGTGACTTTTCCTTTTTTGTGTTCTGGCTTCCAGGAGTAAGCCTAATTCTAGAGGGGGAGGATGTAGTGCCTCTCGTGTTCCTGTTTCTTCTCTGATACCTTTTTGTGTGTGATGATACCATTCAGATACTGCTTATGTTTGATGCATACTTGAGACTTTATTGGTGATTGTTTCCTCATGTTGTTTGGTTGGTTGACAGTGCTACTTACTAGACTTGGTTGTTTACGACATTGTTATTTTAATGTGGACATGTTATGCTTATGCAGTTGTTTACTTATCATTTAATGATGATGTTGTTTAAAATATGGTTATTGATTGAGGTTCAGGTGAGAGGAATGGTGTTGCATCACTCATCCATGAGCGCCCTGCCACACTGCAATTCTCTCTCACAGTGTATATGGAATTAGATATATATATGTTGTTTCGACATTTGGTTTTATGCAAGATTGCAGGTACCCAAGCCTCGATTCCACCTGCATTGTTAGGACAGGGCGAGCCTCACAAATCTCAATGGGTATGAAATTGAAAATGGATTTGACAAGAAAGCATTTGTGTTCGCGTCTGTCATCACGTCATTGTTTGTCGATGTCGTCTGACAGTACCCCATCTTGTTTAGTATCATTTTGTCTTATGTCATTCGTTTTAAGCGTTAATTTTAATATGTTAATTGTTCGATTTTGATGCGTTAACATTATTTAGTGATCATTATTATTATTGTTGGAATTCATTTTAATTAAGCATCAAATTTAATTAGTAAGGTGATTTGTTAAATTACCAAGGATTTAATTAAATATTAAATTTGTTTGAAAATTCAAAATTATATTTGTAAAATTAAAAGAATATTATTTTAATTGTCTGTATTTAATAGAATAATAATTGTAGCTGTGTAAATTTCCAATTAACTATTAAATAATATTGTTTGTTTAATTAAATAATACTATTTAATTAATTAAAATAATATTGCTTATTTAATTAAATAATATTATTTATTTAATTGTTATTAAGGATTATTCAAAAATAAATATTTTTGTTAATAACTGCATTTGGTAAATATATATATATATATTGTTATTTAAAAGAATCCTCGACAATCCAAAAGGTTGATTTAATTTAATAAGGTGATGAAATGACTACCCGATTAAATATTAAATTTTTTACCATCGCAGATATTTAATTAAATTAAACAAGTATGATATTTTTAACAAGAAATTGACTGGGGTGACATTGGAAACTGTGAAATTACCACCCGTCCCCCTTAACTGGAAAGTATTCTCTAAATTATTTTGGGGGGTGGGGGACGCCAGAAAGGAAGGAAGGAAATAGAAGAATGGTGGGGGGGAGCAAAGACTATGAGGATTAAGTAATAGAAATATGTGCAAAAGGTTAGTGCGGGCCAAATCTCTGGAGCAAGGATTTCTACCAACACCAAGAATGGGCATTGAGTAGAGAACAATAGCTACTCGAGAGTACTAGAGTTGTGATGTTGAGCAGAGGAAATCGCCTTCTTCAGATAGTTCTTGTGACTAGTTTATGCTTCCTCTTTTGTATGCATGTCTACCTTTACTGTTGCAACTTCAACTTCAGATAAATCTCTATCATTTTCACTTTGTTGTAATTCTTATATTTTCAGATATATTCCATTTGGGCATACATAAGGAGGTTGTGGGTCTAGTTTGTTAAATATAGTTTTGTTATTATAAGCATTGATTCACTTTCATACCCTACCGTAATATTGTTTTAGAGTTGGGAGGAAGGTCGGGCTTAACTGGCACACTCTAAGCGTTTCGGTAAACTCTGTTCTTTTGTTTTCACATTTAAAGTTAATTCTTTTTACTCCCACATTCCACATGAAAATAAATACCCTCGAATCTTCTCCTATAAATCATCCACCAAAGTAATAAAATAACATTGCGTTTTAAAACATAAGTGCACTCCTATGTGTAAGAGATAAATTTGGTGTAGGGGGAGTTTAAATAAAGATGCTCTGGTATTTAAATAATATAGAATTTTAAATAATTAATTAAAATTTGTTTAATAATAAATATAATCAAAGATGATAGAAAAAAGTTTTACAATTTAATTTTGATGAAAATAAAAAATATATTTAATAATAAATATATAAAATGAAAGATTTTGAATAAATTTTACATAATAAATTTTTTTATTTTTTTATTTTTTTAAATATATTTGTGTTATGAATGTCATTAATATATATAATGATTTTTTCTGATAATATGTCTTTTATGATAATATATTTATATAGTATTATTATTCTACTTTTAAAATAATATAAATATATTAATTAAACTTGTTGATACAAAAGAAGAGTTAGAGAAATTTGTTAAAGAAGTAGAAAAATAGATTATGGAACCAAAAATTATATATACTAGATTATATATACTAATTCAAACTTACAAGAAAGAGTCTTAGCGAATATTATGGAACATGAACAAAAGAAAGAACAATTCTAGATCTACAAGAAAGGGATAATAAACAAATCATAGAGTATAGAAAAAGAATTAGAGTTTCAAGAAATTAAAGTCTATCACTTTCAGAAGGATTATATAAATTCTTATGTGAATGAGAAATTATGATAATTGAGCATGAGGAAGAATAAAATTTGAATTTGCAAGAATGTGAAAGAGAGTGGATTTTGGAAGAATCCACCAAGAATATGAAAGGTATGGATCTTTTCTTAGAAAATAAATCCTTGTTTTTGAAAAGTTAAGTAGCATTTACAGGATGTCGAACCCTTCACAAAGAGCCCAAAGGGCCAAAGGACGACAAAGTTCATTTTAGAATTTGAACAAAGGAACAAACAGAAATAGTTGACAGACAGCTAAGGAAAAACAAAGGAAAATGAAAAGAAGCAGCCTAGGATCCAGAGGAGACCAAGCTAACTCCCTGAATCCGAGGACGAGCAACAGGTTTGGGGAGTCCCTTTTTCTTTCGCAACACAACCGACCAAGGAGGCTCGGAAACAACCCCCGGGCAGGGTGAGGGGAGAGGATCACCAACCGCCACCACGGGCGGGGAGTTGGGTGCCAGAAGCGAAGAGGAGGAGACCGGAGTGAACAACGTACCAGTTGAGAAGTTAAGCGAGGGACGAGCAAGAATCAACTGCACATCGTCAGTAGACCGAGGCAGCAAAGGATCAGCAATAGAGGTAGCCAAAAAAGGAGCCTGGGGAGGCTCAGACACCAGAGGAGGAACAGGAAGATCACCCTTCTCAGAGGAAGCGTCAGAATCTGAAAAGTCTGAAGAGGGAGAATCAACAGTAAGATGATCCGACAAAGCATTCTTCCACCAAGTAGCAGCACCCTTCTTAATTCTCAAGGTTGAAAGTAAAAAAAATCACTTTTTGAAAATATACCTAAAAAATATGTTCCTTTCTAAGAAGCATCCATGGTCTGCAAATTATTGAGTTAGAAACATATAGATTGATGTCCTAAATAATTGTTATTATATATCTTTTACTTCATGTTTGATTTGTTAGTATCATTAGACAAATCATAAGAAAGGTGAAATAATTCAAACTTATCATTCCATAAGATTATGTAATTCAAGACTTAATTGGAGACATGATAAGAAATGTAGAAGCTTTTCCTACTATATTAACCAAACAACTGAAAAGGGAAGATATTAAGGAACACATGAACTTGTGGGATTTGTTTGGTTTAATATTATCATTGTTAATAAAATCATAACATTTTCTTGGATATTTTAAAGATCAATTAATTTATCCATGAAAAATCATTAGGTGACCAATTGTATGTTTATAAAATTGACATATTTATTTATTTTATTTACTTAAAAGTTATTTTATAAAAAAAAATCATTTACTTAGAAGATTTTTATTTTAAAAAAACTTAGATAATTCTAAGTAAATGAAAAAATTATAAAATAATTCTTAAGTAAACAAAAATACTTTAATAATTCTTAGATAGTTTTAATTTTTTTAAACATTTAGTTTTGCTTCTTGACATATAAAATAACTCTTAAAGTAAATAAAAAATTAAATAATTCTTAAACAGTTTTAATTTCTTAAATATTTAATTATGTTTCAATTTTTATATATGACTATGGCATGTCACTTTATCTCTTACTGCTATTGTAAATATCTATTATTTATTTAGATTTTGAGAGGTAAGATTATAATTCATGGGGGGAATTATTATTGTTTAATATTTATAATTTAATAAAATTCAATATATTTTTATGAATGAAGAAAAGAAAAGAAAAATGATATTAAATTTGAATATTATAAATTTTCTTAATGTTCATTAATATGGACTATAAAATATATGAATTATAATTTTTTGAAAGTTGTGTATATTTTTTATGTTATTATTATATTTTCATTTAAGAATTATTTTTTCACAAATCATTTTAATAAAGTTTTATTGGAATTAGTTTTGTTGTAATTTGTTAGAAATTATAATATTGATTGTTGTTATTTTATTCTTGAATTTTTTTTATAAGTCATTTTCAAATTAAAAAATAATTATAAATAGAAATAACTCTTACTAAATTAAATTAAAAAATTCCAATAGTTATAGAGTAAAAAAATAGATCTTCATAACAAAAATATATTTAAAAAATTAAAAATATAAAATAATTTATTATATAAAATTTATTCAAAATCTTTCATTGTATATATTTATTATTAAATATTTTTAAATTTTTAAAAATATAAAATAATTTATTATATAAAATTTATTCAAAATCTTTCATTGTATATATTTATTATTAAATATTTTTAAATTTTCATCATCTTTATTTTTTATTATAAAACTTTTTTCATCTTTCATAATATTTATTGTTAAACCAATTTATTTAATTATTTAAAATTTATATTATTTAAATACCAATACATGTAACTTATCTTTCATAATATTTATGGTTAAACCTGCATCTTTATTTAATCTACCCGTTACACCAAACTCATCTCTTATACAGGCGCACACTTTTGGTTTAAGATACCATGCTATAATATTACTTCAGCGGAGTGTTTATAGGAAAGAATTCCATAGTATTTATTCTCGCGTGGAATGTGGGAATAAAAAAAATAACTTTAAATGTGAAAACAGAGGAAAGATAAATAAAATAGTATAGAAATAAAACTTAATTGAAATGATGGATTTTTACAAGTGTCATCTACAATAAAATAAAAGCTTTTAGTTTTTTTTTCGAAAAAAAGAAAGCAAAAGAAATTACAACAGAAGCATGAGCAATATGCTGTAAGAAATTACAACAGAGGCGGAGAGAGCAGCAAAGCACTGCCCACAGCTGATCAGAAATACAACAGCAATAGCAAGAGTTTCAAAAAGCATCAAGGCAGAATGCCAAACTTGACCACTGCCACCACAGAGGAAGAAAATCACCACCAGCAAGGAAATCGCATCATACATATGAGCATGATCCCAAATAGAAGGCAGTGGAAAAAAGCATTTATAATTATATAAAGATAATTTAATATATATCTTTAAGATTGATTTCATTTTATATAAGTTTTTTTTAAAATATTTTTAGGATAAATTGATTTATAAAAATAAAATAAGCATTTCCTTCATAAGTATAAAAGAATAAATAATCATTTAAATTAAAAGTAGTTAAACCTAACATTATATATATATATACAATAATAATTGAATTTTAGAATTTATTATCGTTTTAATGAATTCAAAATTAATGTCCTCTGTTTTTGAAAAGTTAAGCAGCATTTACAGGGTGTTGTACCCTTTACATAGGGCTCAAAGGCCAAAGAAAACATAGTTCAAGAAGAATCTTGAACTAGAGGAAGAACCAGCAACAGCTGACAGACAGTTGTAGAAACCCAAAGAAATTAAACAAACCCAAAAACATAGGGGTCGAGGCTAGCACCACGAGTCTGGGGCCAAGAAGCAGTAACAGGGGCCTTCTTCTTCCAAAGGACAACCGACCAAGGAGGCCCGGAATCAAGAACCGCTGGGGAAAGGAGCGGATCCACCCCAGGCACCACAAGAGAACCACCAAGCAAGGGAGGCGGAGCACCTAAGCACGAAACATCCAAAGGGACAGTAGAGGCATCCGACAAAGGGCAGACAGAGACAACAGTGTCAGCATAACAAACCATCACAGAATTACCAGCGTCAGCGGACTGGACAGGCACAGTCATACCAGCATCACCCGAACGCTCCAAAAGAGGATCCACTGAAGGTAAGTTTGATAGAGGATCAGAAGTAATTTCAACAACCCCCAACGAAGAAGCAACCGAAGGAGAGCCCACTGTGAGGTGATCCAAGAGAGCATCCTTCCACCAAGTTGCGGTGCCCTTGCGACGGGCAAGAGAAAAAGCAGAGGCCAGATGACCCACCGAAAAACACCTCCGACATCAAAAGGGGAGACCCTCATAGTCAAGTAGCTGCTTCCACGGCCTGTCCTCCACCAGCAAAACAACATCCCCATGGAGAAGCTTGGAGAAGTCAAGATCAACTAGCATCCGTGCGACTGTAGTATGCCCAAACTCCCTGGTTGTTGAATCCACCATTAAGAAACGACCAATGGAATTGCCAATGGCCTCGAAGCATGATTCCTCCCAAAACTACAAAAGAAGGTTCGACAGATGGACCCAGACAAGTCTGGTGTTCAATTGCTCCGTGAGTGGGTTGAAAGAACGAGACCAAGGCCTTATGGTCAAAGAATGAATACCCCACATCCACCCTCTGTCCAGAACACAGTCACGTTCAATCGGGGAGCCAAAGGTTGTGATGAAGAAGCCCCTAGCGCTAAGGTAGAGTTCGATTTCCCCAGTAACCAAGGGATTCCAAGAAGCCGCAACCCAATCGTGGAGATCCGAGAGGGATGGCCACAGGCCATTGAATCTGCAGACCACCCCTGTTTTCGAGTAATACTCTTCATTTTCAACAATCTCCGGCCCACACACTACCACAGAAGAGTCTCGAGCACAGAGAAGAGGTCTATGAGAAGGGGGTCGAGCAGCCACCCGATCAGCATCAGCAAAAGAATTTACCTTCCCCCGCCAAGGACAGGGAAGGAACAGAGACACCAGGGGCATCACAAGGTGCAGAGGCAGTCAGGGGCGCCGAAGAGTCCTGAACCAAAGCTCGGTGAACCAGAGCAAGGCGCAGGGAGGAGGCAAAGTGAGGAACACCACGGGAACCGACGACGTCCCCAACCACCCCAACTGGTAATGCGCAATCAACCGTGGAAGCCACAACACCCAACACCACATGCCTCCCAACAGACCAAACCACAGCAGAGATGCTCGCGTTCTTTCTCCCGCCCGAGCACATTTTCAAAATATAATTAATGGCCTCTGTTATTGGAGTTAGACATTATTGATAAAATTTGTCACAATATAAATGCATTATAATTGAGTAGTGGAATTACTAAACTAAAAATCACTGCAAAGAAGAGACAAATGAAGATGAGGATAATAATTAGAATTAACATTAAATGTTTGGAGGAATTAGGAAATAATGGTAAACGAAGATAATCACATCATTATTAATGAGAGGTTGAAATTTAGATTTAAGTATCATTAGTTGATTTAAAGATATTGTACCATTATTCCATAATGGATAGTTAATAATAGTATTAGTACCTTGTTACAACAATAATCTTGATATTATTCATAAAGTTAATCTTAGTATTAAAGGATAGTAATATCAATATTATAAAATTAATATTAATAAGTTTAAGTTGGCACGGATGTAAGAAGAAATATAACCTCATTATCAATATCATTAATGATTCTAGTATTTACATTATCCAATAATATTAATAATAACGTTATCCTTAATATTGGTGTTAATATTGTATTGACCGACACTTATATTTATCTATGTCATATTTCATAGTATCACCAATATTAATATCACTATCATATTGCATCATCAAAATCGCTTCCAACATTTAGTATTAATCATAGTATTGACAACAACAACAATATTAAGTCAAGGATTTTAAATTAAGAAAAATCTGATGGGTTACATATTTTAGGTTCTTATAGTGCTATTCATTTAAAATATATTATGATGAAAATGCATTTAACTATAGTTGATCATTTAATTATGCTATCTATAGTAAGATTGGATTATGTTCCCGTTTGAGTGAATCAAATGGTTAATCCTTTCATGTTTTTATTAAGTTAGTTTATTTATCAAATTAAAAAGGAATGATTAAACAAGTGGAGTATGCAATATGATTTCAAATTTCATTACATGAAATGGTGTTAAGGTTTGATTTCTTGTGTTCACCTGATTGATTTAATTTTTTCGTTTGACAAGTTTTAAGCCAAGCCTTGATGTGACTTCTTTGGGAACCCTAGTAATTGTGTACCCTTTCATTGGGTGTATGTGAAAGTTGGTGGTTTAGGCTTCCTGAGGCATTGGGTAACGAGTTTAAGTTGGATTTCTTTGATTTGATTTTGGAAATGTTTGATTTAATTATTAGTTTTTGAAATCTTGTGGATGTTACCTTATTTCGTAGTTTGTCTCTCGTTATGGATGTTTTGTGAAATGGTCCATGCCTCGTGTTTGTACTCAGACGGGTAAAGTTTGGTGTTTTATGTTTGGCACACCCCTTATTGTTGTTAAGTTTTGTATTAAGATCATGTGATGACACTCTCCCTTAGTATCCCCTACTTTTCCTTCGTATGCCTCTGGAAGCAGTCACCTTGTATGTGGTCATTGAGATTGATGTTTGTTATGTTTTGGTTGACCTTGCTATTCGGTCTTGCGATTGTTCTGCTTGTCTATCTTGGTCATGGGTCCTTTCTTGTCATCTTCTAGCACGGGGGTGGACCTTCGGGTCCACATGGTTGGGTGGAATGTGCTATGCACCCCATTGAGTTCATAGGTAGTGTTTGTGATGCGAAAGCAAATGCAAAGTCCCAGAGCTCCACTTTGTTGAAGACTATTCCTCACTTTGTACCTTACTTTCCATTAATGTACATTATCCTTGTACTTGGTGTATTATTCCCGTTGATATAAGGGAAGCTTTATGTAATGTACTATTGCATCCTTGATGTGTTGTATCTATGGAAATATGCTCCACAATTGTATCATGGAACTATGAATTGAATTGTAATAAGATGATGCATCGTTTTCCTTTCTTTTGCTCATAGATGATTATATGTTATCATTATGTAATCTTGGATTTCATTCGCTTTCGTTTTGATAGAATTTTAGAGTTCGTAATGACAGTTTCGTGTACCCCAAAGGACGTAGATGACTTTGCAAATACATAATTGATTTTCATGAAATGAATGTACATATTCATCTTATGCAATGCTTCGCCTTCCCTGTCAAAAAAAATAATTGTGCGGTATTTTGTTGTCCTTTGGGGATAGCACGGTGGGGCGTTACAACAATGCATGAGGGGAATAAATTTAAAAAGAATATATAATAATACAATAATATAGACCTGATAGCGTAAGAGTCGTTCTAGGCAAACCTCTCTTAATGCCATAGTTGAATATAAGTCACACTGATGTCTCCAACAAAGCCCAAGCGAAATAAATATGTGTTGACTACTACAAGTTGTTGGTTGCGTGTTGATCATCGTACCAGTGGACAACATGTATTCAGTTGTCTATCACATGTTCACCCAAACCTATCAACTGTAGTTCACCTACATCTATCTGATCTGTAATCGGGCTCATTAGAATTTATGGTAGTTGTGAGCTTGTCAAGCAACAACTTATCAAGGAAATTCTTGTTGGGATCTTAACCCTCCCTTTTGGTTGATGACTACGACACCAATTATTTTGATGCAATGAATTTAATGGAGGTATGTGAGTTGTTAAATGGGAGATAACTTCTAAAAGTAGTCGTTGAAAAGGCTACAAATCTAAAACTCATGTGAGGTAATTTGAGCATTCAGCTAGAGGAGGGTGAACGCCATTAGAGAGGGCTCTCGCCTCATGCCTTTTATTCCTCACCCAACGCCCACTACAACTCCTTACCATGCAAATGATATTAAGTGCATATTAAACTGTTTATTCAAATTCCATATTCTTGAACAACCTGCAAAATATTGCTCGCACTCTGATTTAATCTTGTAGGTTAAATGCTAGGCTCATGCCTAACAAAATGAATGTCATAGTAAGGATAGTCGTCCATGGATCCCACACTGATTTTAACCGTGACGATAGTAAATAACTACTCCATGCCTATTCCATCATCGTATTAGTCTTATAATATAAGAGTTTCCCTAAAACGTAATATTTTATATAGAACTCAAAAGAGGTATGTTTTAAAAGTCCCCATGTTTCCACTAAGGAAATCCATCTCATCATAAATCACTTAATTTAATGTTCTTTTAAACATTTAAATAATCATACTCCTCCTTTACATAAAAAAGGGTTTGCAATAAGTTTCAATAATACTCCTTAAAGTGAGGGGAATATATTCCCACTCTTAGGAAAATGAACCTAATAGTTTAAATATAAGAATATATGTAAAGAAAAATGTCCACATGATATTGGGAGTTTTTCTTATTGAAAATAATAATAGGTAATATGTAGAAGAATCTAATGTATATTTATTTGATTAAGCTATTTCTCATTCTTATAATTATTAAATTTACTTTTAAAGTATATATGTATTTAATTATATTTAGTTAAGGTAAGTAAATAATTAAATAATAAATAAATAAATATTAAAATTTTATAATAAAAATAAATTATAAATATTTACGTATTTGAAATTCGAATTAGGAAAATGAACCTAATAGTTTAAATAAGAATATATGTAAAGAAAAATGTCCACATGATATTGGGAGTTTTTCTTATTGAAAATAATAATAGGTAATATGTAGAAGAATCTAATGTATATTTATTTGATTAAGCTATTTCTCATTCTTATAATTATTAAATTTACTTTTAAAGTATATATGTATTTAATTATATTTAGTTAAGGTAAGTAAATAATTAAATAATAAATAAATATTAAAATTTTATAATAAAAATAAATTATAAATATTTAGGTATTTGAAATTCGAATTTAATGTTAATGTAAATTCTATAAATTTCGTATTTGTATCGGTAGGTGATGGTCTCCACCCTCATCCACTCATTTAAATATCTACTTCCTATCATCGGGCTTCGTGTCAATGATGTCATTACTTGGGTACCATCATTCAATGCATGTAGCTAATTAACAAGCGCAACACATTATAGCTTATAACGAGTGGTTAAGGTTTTTTTTTTTTTTTTTTAAGGGTTATTCCAAGAGTAAATAACTGGCCAATATGAACGAATTAAGGATTACGTGTCCTCTAGGAAAATAATTTTATTAATCTAATGAGTTAAATAATTAATAATACTCTTATTACTAATATATGTATATATTAATATTATTTGAAGTAAATAATATGACATTCAAGTAAATTTGGAAAGTAATTAGTAATAACATAAGGAATTAGACCACACTTGTTGTACACATGAAATCTTTAAGACAGCGGTTGTTGGCTTTCCTCTTATGGACAATGGTGCGTTGACTTGGTTTGATAAGGCAACGCAAGTGGAAGAGAGTTGGATCACTATAAAGGGAAAAAAAGATAAGTCCTCTAAACCTCCTTTTGACGTGACTCTTCGCTCCCACAAGAGCAATTCTAAATGTAAATCTTGATGGTTCTTGGTTGGGGGGCTGTTTTTTGACCGGTTGCTGGTTGTTTGATGGCCTTTATCCTTGGTTGTCTGTGCCTTCATATCTTTAAGTTTTGACAACCTTCTGGTTTTGGGTTCCAAATCCCTTCAAAATCTGCTTATAATGGGTTTTGAGGTCCCATCAAAACCTGTTTTTGCCTTAATAAAAAAATAAGGAATTAGACATAAGAAGTATCGTTATCGTAGGTTTGTCAATAAATAATGAAATTATTCCTCAATTAAATGGTGATAAGTGAAGTAATGCTAATACCATTTGTAAGAAAGAGAAAAGAAATAGCAAGTGGGAGATAAACAAACTATTAGGGTAATTATAATATGAAGTAAGATATCGATATTAGTATTATGTTTTAATGCAAATTTATTGTGTTAGAATGAAATCAAAATAACAATATTATTATGGAAACTTTAGGGTCACGTGTCACTAGATTTGTTTGAAATAAAATGAAATCTATAGAGGGCTAACTTGGAGTTTGTTAGAGCAACTAGGAGTGTAGTTCAATGTGGCTAGATTGTGATAATTGATGTTATAAGCTATAGTGTTAGTAAAACATTAATCCTTAAGAAAGAACTAGTGAGCAACGATTATGTTAGCAAAATGCTTAAGTGTGGGTTAAATGAAGTAATATGATTATGTTAATTATCAACCTTCAAGTAAATAACCTTCCAACAAATAACTATCTTTAGATATTGATAATGTTACAAGGTTCAAACCCTTTTGGTGAGAGAAATAAACAAATAAATGATTTTATTTTTTTAGGAATGTTGGAAGCAACAAGTAAACATCTTACTTGTTATTGTTCTAAAATTATAACATTATCATGAAGGGTTAAAAGTTAATAAAATAAAAATAATAATTGTCAAGGTCGAGTCTAAATAAGAGGGAAAAAAAATTGTTGAGTTTTTCTAGCGTAAAATTATGGACATGACACTTCACTTGCACCTAAAGGAGGTTCAAGGATTAAGCCAATATAAAACTATGTGTATGTTAATCTGCTAGAGAGTACGTGTTTGTGCATAGGTGTGTATGGATGCCATGTGCTACAAATTCTAGTTGCGTGTGACTGAATTAAACAACTAATAATAAGTGCAAAATAATGGAAAGGAATAAACTTAGACAAATCTAGATTTTTTCCTTAAAGAAATTAATTATCTAATTTTGAAATATTTGCATCATATTTCAAAGGCAATGCAATGGAAATAGAATGTTCCCATCCAATTGAAAAATCAAATTTTATCTGACTTTTACGTGATAAGTGAGTTTGGAGGCTTTTACCAAATATTTTGGAAGCTTTTACCCCTAAATGACAACCGGTTTACCATTAAACAATAGCTAAAGCTTGTTTTCTAACGACTCCACATTGGTTTGCAAAGTGAGACTTATTTGAGACTCAAATCTCACACTATATGTAACCTATTGACTAATAATAAAAAATAAAACCTTCAAAATTTAATAAATTTGATAGAATAAATATCACTTAATCCCTAAATCTAAACCTAAATTAAAAAAATAGTTCTACTTTTTTATTTAATTATTTATTAACTTGATATTGATGGCATTTTCTTTTTCCACTTGCATTGATTTAAGTCTTAAATCTTCATGAAAATATTTCAAAATCAAATAATATGTTGAATTGCTTTATGATTTAAATCTTCATGAAAATATTTCAAAATCAAATAATATGTTGAATTGCTTTATGATTTAAATCTTCATGAAAATATTTCAAAATCTTGAATAATATGTTGTAGTTTTAACAAGTTTTTTTAATTATTTGTAGCAACTTTCATAATTTAACATGTAGATAAATATGACAATTGTCTCTATTTTTTAGAAGAGTTTCGTAGAAATATAATTGAATTCAAGAATAAATATTATGCTTTTAAATTTAAGTAATCAAACTCTAATTTTCATCTGTTAAAAAATTTGCTTTTGAAGGGTTTCATTTTGAATTCTTGGTTGATGATTTTATAAATATTTTAAAATCAAATAATATGTTGTCGTAGATTTTAAAAGTTTTTTTTCATTATTTGTAGCAACTTTCATAATTTAACATGTAGATAAATATGATAATTGTCTCTGGTTTTTAAAAAAGTTTCCTTAAATATAATTGAATTCAAGAATAAATACTATGCTTTTATATTTAAGTAATCAAACTCTAATTTTCATCAACTAGTATAAAGTCCTACAAACTCTCTCGTGGTATGTCATTTGCTAAAATTTTTGCTTTCGAAGGTTTCATTTTGAATTCTTGGTTGATGGTTTTACATTTTGTGTTAGATGTTTAGAAAAAGAGGTTTTGATTTTCCAATGCAATAATTCGTAGAAATCAAGATACTTCATATAATAGTTGCCTCAATAATTAGCTATAGAAATTGACATCAAGTATAATTTTGAGGAACTTTTCTTAAGGGTTGGGTTTGATGTCTAGGAGTCTGTTGTTTGTGGTGGCCATTTTAGTTGGAGTCCCATCAAAGGTTTCAAACAATTATAAAATTGATAAGAATGGAAGAACATCCAAAAAAAAATTGTAGATGATATGATTATAAAATTTCAATTACTAAGAGACATTTTAACTAGATGTTTTCTGTTTGAAAATATAGTAGGGTATTGAAAACAAAGCTCCATTTGACAAAAAGATCAATTTTATTTGCAACTTGAGTGGTAACAATAATCATACCAAGAAGGATTATTAGAAGAAGTGTCCTCAATGTCAGAAACAACAAATAACATGACAATATCACCAAAAAATTGATTTTATTTGCTAAAGAACTAGGCCAGAAGAAAATCCAAAAAGCAACTTTCAACCTATCTACCATGATCACCATTGCAACAAACTAGGATGCACAACGCATGTTGGATTCTTTTGGACTTAAGTTCAGATATTATTTTTTCCATCTAGGTAACCAATTTTTTTTAGCTATTTAGAGATTCACACAATCTAATCTAATCAGTGTAATGAAAGCATTGAATGCATTATGCAACTTGTTGCTCTTTTTCGAATAAAGTGAAATAAAGACAAAGCAATCTTTGTTTGTTTGTTAACAAGTAAGGAAGCATGTTTTCTATATGTGATTAAAGAATATCAAATTAACTCTTCTAAAATCTTTATAGATAGGTATGTCATTCCTTTGACTAAATTAGATATGGGATATAATCATACGACTTAAAAATAATTTGTTGCTTTGGTTCTTGAAAAAATGGTTTTCTTATGAACACGAAAAATAAACAATTTAAAATATTTGCGAGGGATTATATATCCATTGTGTGATGTTTTTGAAAAGATAAGCAGCATTTTCAAGGTGTCGTACCCTTCACAAAGAGCTCAAGGGGCCAAAGAAAAACATAGTTCCAGACAGAGATTGAACTAAAGGAACAACCAGTAACAGCTGACAGACAGCTGTAGAAAAAAAGGAATTAAGCAACCCCAGAAACAGTGGGTTCAAAGTTGACTCCACGAGTCGAGACCGAGAAGCAGACACAAACTTCTTCCGAAGAACAACCGACTAGGGAGGCTCGGAAGCAGGAAACAAGGAGAACGGTGAGGGGAGCGACCCCACCTCAGCCACCACAAGACCACCAAGCAGAGTCGGCAGCAAGGCATCCGAAAACGAATCAACAATCGAAACCAAAGAGGCACCCAACAATGGGCGAACAGGGTTAGACAAGGCATGGACAGCAGGAGCAGGGACAAGCCCAGCAGTGACAGTAGAAGGGTCTGGCAGAATAGAGTCGGCAGAGCGGTCCAATGGGGGAACCAAAGAAGAGAACTCTAGGCGAACAGCACCAGGAGGGTCAACCAACACTGAAGAAACCTATGGAAAAGAACCCACTGTGAGGTAATCAAGGAGAGCATCAGTCCACCTAGTAGCAGCGCCCTTGCAGGGGCCATGAGGGCAAGCAGAGGCCAAGTGACCCACCGAAAAGCATCTCCTACACCAAAAGGGGAGACCCTCATAGTCTAAGAGCTGCTTCCAAGGTTTGTCCTCCATCAGCAAAACATCCCCATGGAGAGGTTTAGAGATATTAAGATCAACTAGCAATCGAGCAACCGTGGTGTTCCCAAACTCTCTGGTTGTAGAGTCCACCATCAAGAAACGGCCAATGGTATTGCCTAGGGCTTCGAAACATGATTCGTCCCAAAATTGGAGAGGAAGGTTTGGCAAACAGACCCAAATTGATCTGGTATTCAATGGCTCTGTGAGAGGGTTGAAAGAACGAGCCCAAGGCCAGATGGACAGAGAGTGAATACCCCACATCCATCCTCTATCTAGAACACAGCTTCGCCACGAGGGGAGCCAAAGGTAGCAATAAAGAAACCCCTAGCGCTAGGGTAGAGCTCGATTTCCCCAGCAACCAAAGGCTTCTAGGAAGACTTCACCCAATCATGGATGTCAGGGAGGGATGGCCACATACCATTAAATCTGCAGACCACACCCGTTTTTAGGTAAAACTCCTCATTCTCTACTATCTCTGGCCCACAAACCACCATTGAGGAGTCCCAGGCACAAGGAATTGACCTTTGGTGAGGCTGAGCATAAACTCTAGCAGCTTCAGAGAAGGATTTTGCCTTCCTTGCAAAACACCCAATAGTAGGAGGACGAGCAGTCACAGGCACCGAGGCAGGGGAGGGCCGGGAGAAGACAATCTCAGAGAAGGACCTCCGACCAGAGGGAGCACAAGAGATAGGAGCAACCGACACAGCAGGGAAACTAGAGGGAGCACCCACACCATGCAGACCAGAGGGAGCACCCACACCATGCAACGCATCCACACCATTAGCAGAGCCAGGGCTGGGGGGAGCCCCATCAACATCGACTCCAACACCACCCACAAGAGCAGTAGCATCCACAGCAGTCAACGTCGCCCGAAAGGAAACATCTTGGAGCAAGCTCCCGCACGGCGCAGCAAACAGCCCGTCACCAATCACCAACACAAAGCATCCGCCCAAAACGCCCCCAAGCTTCGCCATCACCACAGGCGTAGCAACGACAACCGCAAGGGACCATTGGAAAGCAATCCCGTTCGGAGAGGAAATCCCGCTCGAAGTCATTTCAAATGTTTCAATCCATTGTGTGATGTTGTATCAATGTGTTGATTAAGTTTGCTTAGGAATTGTCATGCCCATGTTGAAATTCAAATCTAGATCGCTAAACAATATACACGAAAGACAAAACTCTTTTGTTACATACTTAATAGTATTATATATGTAACTCATGGGTAACATCAACAACCAAGTGTTTGAGTGCCACAATTCTTGGTTCAAGTATTTCATCTTTATAACTTATCAAAGATTTGACTACAAACCAGGGAATCTAAAAAGAATTGATGTACCAATCCCTAACCTAACTTTTAGTGTAAAACTAAAGAAGCACGGCTTGCGAGAGATTATGCAATCACAAATACTTAAGAAGGCTATATGAAGTAAGAATACCTACTGGTATCACAAAGATAATTAGAGAAGGCTAAAGAACTACAAAAGAAGAAAAAACAAATGCATAAAAAATTAGGATCATCATCTAAATTACAAAAGCTAATCAATAAATAATATGTAAATGTTAAGTACAAGCAAACCAAAGTGTGCCCATCCATCCACCCATGATAGTGTGTCTTGTTGTTGTTGGGATGATGGAAATATCGCTCAGTTCGTCAATGGCAATTCCATTAGATTCGAGCCTACATGAACAACTGTCTTCACAATTGTACATCTATAGTGTGATTGTCCGGGGATGTAAAGCTTGTAAATTTGAGCTACAATGATGTCTAGGAAATTCTCACCCTTCCCAATTAGATAAAATGAGAAATTAAAAAAGTAAAGATAAAAAACATAATCGACCATTAGTGCATACCTTTGTTGGAATATTCTAATAAAATGCCCTTTATTCAATGTTATTCTTAACCATACATCCATTCATCTCAGTTGCATTGTCTACATCTATGTCAAAGAAGCAAGGTCGTGTAGGCAACCAATGCATTGTGCTCATAGTTCCTATCAAAGGCTAGATGAATCCTGCTCGAACTCTTTTGTATCTAGACAATCAATGTGACTCAATAGCAATGGTATTGAGATCTACACTTTTGGTGTAATAAAAAAACCACACCATACCAATAGCTCTACTAAACTACAGTCTATGGCTTTAAAACTTATATAATGTTGTAAATTTAAGGTGAAAAAATGTTGGTTTCTTATTTAATCAACACAGCCTATAAAACAAATTATCCACTGCCTTGTGAAATTTGGTCTTTAAAATAAAAGCAACAACTAGCATAATGATAAAACTATGAAGAAGTGGTTTCTATGATGAATAAGGTCTATGAGAGAAGATTGTAATGAGATTACATATAAAGTTGGTCCAATCTATAATAATCGATCTATGTGGGAAATAGCTCCAACAACCGTTGAATTTACACTTAAAACCACCAAACATGAAATTCATTTCTCAGTTCAAGATGTCCTTACATACATAAATAGGGATCTAAGTATTGTAAAAATATCACATACAAAATAGCCATAGATAAAAAAAACCAATGTCGTCATTTAACTATTAATAATATAATTATTTTAGGATAAAATAAAACACAACAAAAAAATCATATGCTTGTGTATAGATTCAAAGGAAAATAAAACCCGTTGAAACCATGGTAAGCGATGCACCTCAATGTTTTGCACAAATTGATTCACCTTATCAACAATTCCGATGGGAATGTGAAAGGCCAAACTTTGCAAGAACTATATTACAAAACCCATATTTATTCTTTTTTTTCTTGCAACCACCTCCCTCATTGCAGAAGCTCATGCCTAATTGGTACTAATGTTGATAGTCATCTTTTCTTATTTTGCACAGTCCAAATACTGGCTCCCCTCATTCCTTCCATAATCCCCTGATTTGTGATGATCTGTCAAAGCTCTCGCCCAACCAAACAAAATCACTCAATCCTTATATGAAAAAGAACATAAGCAACCAAGATAAAAATAAATAAAGACAATAACTACATATTATTGCTCTTGACAAGAAACATTGAGAATTTGAGATGGTCGTTGAGATTAGGCAAGAATTATAGCTTTATCTTGCTAGGCAATTTAATGCAAGGTGACCAACCCCTCTTTTTCATTCCTTCCATAATCCCCTGATTTGTGATGATCTTTCAGATCTCTCGCCCAACCAAACAAAATCACTCAATCCTTATATGAAAAAGACCATCATAAGCAACCAAGATAAAAATAAATAAAGATAATAACTACATATTATTGCTCTTGACAAGAAACATTGAGAATTTGAGATGGTCGTTGAGATTAGGCAAGAATTATGGCTTTATCTTGCTAGGCAATTTAATGCAAGGTGACCAACCCCTCTCTTTCTTTTTTGTAGGCACTGCAAAATTGTATGATGAGGTATGGCCTCCCTCCATCGACCACCCCCATTAATTTTCCTGTCTCCTATTATTGACTCCTCTTCTTTTTTGCATTGATTTCTCCTCCTACATTTATTTTCCCATCATCCTCCCACTTTCCCCCCATGTGCTTAGAGGGTTACACAGTTATTTAATAAATTGTGGTTTGGAGGTTCTCACGAAGTTCTACCTCTTTTGTTTATTTTTCTAACTAACAAAAAATGAATGATTTATAAAGGATTAAATCTCTGTCAATTTTTATTAATTCATTTACACTAATACTTATTTATTCTAAAAAAATATTTGGTCTAAATCTAAAGGTAAAACTTTCTTAACCATATCACCCACAAGATCACATTATCATCAAAAAAATATAATATGATTATCACATTGATATCATTTAATGAATACATGTCAGTATCTTTTTATACATCGACTTACACAAGTAAAATTTTGTGTATACTTGGCTTCAAAAAAAAGTGCAAAAGAGTCGCAATTAACTAAAATTATTGATTTTGATTTTATATTAAAATTGGTTAAGATTGTAGTTATGAGGACAACCTCACAACCACGAACATAAGGCTTGTTGATAAATCCATAAATTTTTATTGTCACCATATATTGATAGAGTCACGAGGTACAAGGTTATGAAAATGGAATCTCATTACAACATCTTAATAAATTGTCCTCTCATTAACACATTAATTTAGTATTGAACAAGATACATCACATCAAATACCTTAGGTGAAAAATATATATAGCTCATTAATTTAAATTGGCTAACTATTGGTAACAGAGTCCCATCACAATACACAAGGCTCAGTTCTAGTTGTTGTATGAAGGGAGGGGCCTTACACAAATAGATATTAGATACTTGCATCAAGAGAGAAAGTCAAATAATCCAAATAGAAAAAAATAAACAAGAAACATTTTCAACAAATTAAAAAAAAAAAGATCAACACAAATTTTGAAACAAATGAGTGTTAGATGCCAATAAAACTTGTTAGAAGAAAAAGGGGATTGAATAACTCGAAACAAAAGGAGTAGAGCAAGCATAGACCCCATTCATCCAAAACTCAAACAACATAAATGAATTTAGAATCTTTCAAACTTTAGTTTCATGATAATTTAAGACAAATAATGGTTGAATCACATCCAATAGAAACAAAAAGGAAATCGAACTCAAGGAAAAAGATAGAAAATATATATTGAAAAAATAAAAAGAGACATAAGTTTTAAAATATATTAACCTTAAAAATTAAAATAATTGTAAATATTAATATTAGCAAATGATCAAAGAAAAAAAGTCAATATTGAAAAAAACACACATAGTTCAGAATTAAACCCATTTGTTAACACCAAAAATTATCAATGTATTTAACATGAAATGTTAAAAAAAAATGTTAAGGGGTATCCTCATGACCCAACCCAACATCCAACCCGCCTTGCCTTAGTCTTACATATTAGTCAATATTGAAAAAAACACACATAGTTCAGAATTAAACCCATTTGTTAACACCAAAAATTATCAATGTATTTAACATGAAATGTTAAAAAAAAATGTTAAGGGGTATCCTCATGACCCAACCCAACATCCAACCCGCCTTGCCTTAGTCTTACATATTGCCAAGTTGGGGCTCGAGAAGGGGTGAGATAAGGCAAGACTAATCCCCTAGGGATGCACGCAATCACGCTAAAGACATAAATTCCATATTAAAGAGAACACAGTCTAAAAATTACACCCATTTGTTAACACAAAACATATCAATATATTTAACGTGAAATATATTTAAAAAAAATTGTTGACTGAGGGGTATCCTCGCGACCCAACCCAGCGTCCAACCCACCTTGCCTTGGTCTTACATGTTGCCAAGTTGGGGTTCAGGAAGAGGTGAGTTGAGTCGAGAGTATATGACCGTTATACACTATACATGCCAAGAAAACTCATTAGGAGTAAATGGGAATTGAACAACTTGAAGTGAAGGAGTAGAGAAAACATAGACCACATCCATCCAAAACTAAAATAGAAATTAATTAGAATCCTTCAAATAATTTTAGTTTGCCATTTTAATGTCTATGAATGAACAAAGTAGACAAATAAGGGTTGAATGACATCTAATAGAAACAAAATAGAAATCTCACTCAAGGCAAAGATAGGAAAGATATATAAAAAAATAAAAAAGATAAACATGAGATTTAAAATAAAACAAATCTTATAAGTCAAAACATTTTTAAATATTAATATCAACAAGTGAACAAAGAAATAAAAGACAAAGATTGAAGAAAACCCACATAATCTAAGAATTAAATCCATTTGTTAAGAAAAACAACAATCAATCTAAAGTGTGAAACATATTCAAACAGAAATTATTTAATATATAAAAAAATAAAAAAGATAAACATGAGATTTAAAATAAAACAAATCTTATAAGTTAAAACATTTTTAAATATTAATATCAACAAGTGAACAAAGAAATAAAAGACCAAGATTGAAGAAAACCCACATAATCTAAGAATTAAATCCATTTGTTAAGAAAAACAACTATCAATCTAAAGTGTGAAACATATTCAAACATAAATTATTTAATCAAAATATAATAAACTAGAACATAGTCCAAAAAAAATATGCTAATAGGTATTAGATACTTGCATCAAGAGAAAGTTGAATAAACCAAACAAAAATATACATAAACAAGAAACATTTCCAACAAATTGATAAAAAAGATCAAAACTTGATTTGAACCAACACCTAGTTGGTTTGACATCAATAGGGTTTAACCACTAATTCCAAAACTTGACCTCAACTTCAACATAACTCAATAACACTATTTCATACTCTAATAAGATATAACAAAGTTTAGGGATAAGGATTATTACCTAATGCTCAAATAGGGTTATTTAAAATTGCTCTTAACTTGCAAGGTTTATTTAATGTTTGGGGAGAACTATACTATCATCATGATAATTAACTTGACCAAGAATAAATGTGCCAAATTATCTCCACTTTCAATCCTTCCAATGTCAGGGACTATGAAACTCTATTATGGACCTTACAATTTGATAACAAATACATAAAATATTGCATGCCAATTTCATAACATTAGCCATTAAACTTTTAAGGAATACTAATTCTATGAATGTCCTACCAATATTTATTCAATACTAAAGAAATCTTGTTTGATAATCATATAATAATACTTAATTATCATAATGATTCCTTTACAAATTTTATTGGTTAACAAATGATAACACATATAATGGCTAAGAAAATACTACTAATTGATAAAGATTTGCTCACTATAAAAATGATAACCTCAATTATCACAATATAGAATGGACCTTATCAAGAATAATATCATAAATGCATAGAGACCAAATCGTGGTCTATTCAAATGACAGTCAAGACTATAATAATATTAAGTATAGCAATACATGTTAATGGTAAGTTCCTTAGGCCCAACGATATCTAATTAGTACTATCATCAAACAAATTGGAACCTATAACAAGTAATGATAACACTGTGCCCCTAAAAAAAAACTATTCTATTACCCATACCTTACAAATAATAACTATAACATCATCTATTAATAAATAACAAGGTGGTTGCTTACATTAATGTCTTTCAACTTGAGAACTCCAATATGACCTTAACCAACTTAATGATTAACAACTTAACATTTATATAAAACAATACCCATGCAAAAGTCACTACCTATCAAAGCTAATGTTCCTTTTCCTTTTATTTACTGCAGGGTATGCATGTAATGAATTTGCTTTCAAACGATTTTACAAACATGCAAAGCAATTACAAATAACCAGTGAGGAAACTAGAAAAGTCATGAATAAGTTTTCTTAAATTAGATAGTCTAGATCACATCAATGGGTCAAACTAACTATTGTTATACTTGAAAATGTTAATGATGATGTTTAAACATAAACCTCTCGATCTGAGAAGTTCATCGATAACTACTAAGATACCATCTTTTTTGATATTCCATGTAAATATTTAATAACACTAAGGGTATGGTCCCATGGAGGGGGGCTTCCTAAAAAAATTCAGTGGGTGCTGCTTCGATTTTTTAGGAATATTTTAAGGCTAGTGGTCCCATGAATTCAATTTTGCAATTCAGCTTAAAAGTTTGAGCTCCAAAATTTAAGGATCAAACTAGAGTATTTTTGGTAAAAATTTATAAATAAATAAAAATTCTCATTTTTTATTTTTTTTTAGGAATTTAAAATTTTAAGTGATAGACAAGTGGCAGAAAAACTTTCTAAAAAATTCCTAAGCTGTAGGGGCAATTTCTAGCCCCACCTCAATTTCACCGCTGAAAGATTCATTTTAAAAGATAGGGGCTCCTATTTTTTTGGAAAAGATTCTAATTAATCCCGTAGCACAAATTTTTTTTCTTCATGGGACCGCTTGATCCATGAAAATATAAGCCCAAGCCCCCCCATGGGACCATACAGTAAGCATTTCCTATAAACTTACAAACATTTAACATTATTTAAAATAAATATATATATATATATAGAAGCATACCTGTATGAATAAACTGATGGAAACAACTGAGTTCACTGCCTATGTACACTTGTAATCTCCGAAGTCAACCTC
This sequence comes from Sequoiadendron giganteum, assembly GCA_007115665.2. Lineage (NCBI taxonomy): Eukaryota > Viridiplantae > Streptophyta > Pinopsida > Cupressales > Cupressaceae > Sequoiadendron > Sequoiadendron giganteum. The sequence continues at coordinate 168,781,536 of CM021105.1, forward strand.
CAGCCTGTACCTGCACCAACGTCCTGCAAGAGCATGTAATTGGATTCCAAATAGCCAGAAGAAAAGAAAGATCTCCCCGTTTACTCCATGTGCATTGGGGAAAGATTGGAAAACCATCAGAGCATAATGCAAATGAATATTTTGAGGGCAGTAGACTGTTCGATAAAATGCTAACCTCAACCTCCAGCCTTTACCTACACCAACGTCAACCTCCAGCCTTTCCCTACACCCAAGCTTTAACATTCCAATCAGGATTGTTGACTCTGCTCCATTTGAGCTGTCTGAAATTGGGTGGGGTGAATTTCAGATAAAAATGACTATCGTCTTCCACAATGATGTAGCAGGAAAACAACTGCAGATGTATGTTAATTCAATGCAACTCATGATTACCAAATATACATTCTTTTTCATTCCAGACTTAGACTCTGTTATATCTCAAATATCCATTTTCAAAAATCAAATGAATTTCCTTCTTATAAGCAGATATCATGAGCTAAAGTTACATCCTGAAGATCATTCTAGACCACCAACAACAAAGAAATCGGTGGTTGTTGAATCATATGATGAAATTGTTTTTACAGACCCTTCAAAAGCTTTCTTTGCGGGCTCGTGATCATCCAGTTGTTGTTGTATCTGAAAGTTCTTCTGCTTTCAAGTTGGTCGATCCTTTCATTTGATGTAACCCAAGGATAATGGTATTTTACTAATTTCAGATTTTTGACATTTAGAAACAGATTAACACTATTATTGCCTGCTATGAGTTTTAGCATTTGTTATTCCTATTGGCAAAGTAAGAGATGCTTGTTGTTTCAGGGATTGCGAATGATAATTTTAGTGAGAAGAAAAGAGGGGCTACAAAGGAGCATTCCCTAAGTCATTGGTTCTTGCGACATTCTGAAACTGATGAACTGGCCCAATTAATTGCAGCACGGCAACAGGCAAGCCACTCTAGTCTTGGCTCGTAAATTTCAGTTATATTTACATAGTCCATGACTAGGAATGACCTTTTGACATTGAAAAGGAAAATGTATAAACTTGATCTAAATGAGAGGGGGTATCAAATCCCATTTACATAAATCTAGGGCTAACAAATAAAATACCATAAACATTCAGAATAAAATACTTCAGAAAATGAAATAAATAAATAAGGTGTTTAGCTGGAATTCTCATGTAGATATGTTGTCAGAGATGGCTGAAGATGATCCGTTAGTGTTTATAAAATTTAGTGATGCCTGGACAAATGCTTTGGAATCAGTGAACTCATTGCAAGTCATTTTTTAACTACGGGATCAACTGCACAATTGTGCAAGTGTGGATCTGATCTAGATGTGCAGATTTGATCTCTTTGAATCTTCAGATGTTTGCGCTCAACTAGTCATGAATGTTTTTGTTTGCTCTTGCCAAAATATAGTAAGTTTTGTTCAACCAGATTTATTCACAAAAAGTATTATGAATGAGATGCATTGCAAGTCATTGGATTAAAGCCTATAAATGCTTATTTGTATAGAATATAAAAGCACAAGAAATTTAGCAAATATAGCAAATTAATGATGCTCCTTACCCCCGTTACCCCCAGCTCAATTCCTATAAAAGAATCGCGTCAGGGGAAGGAACATGAAACAGATAAAATGGGAAGGTAAGGGGAACGTAACATCTAAGAAAATCAAAGACAACTTTAAATAGTGAAAAAATATATATTGCAATTTTTGGTCAATCTTTCAGCTTTAAGTGAGAAATCTGAGTACAAAAATACCATTCAAGAATTACACTATTTTTTAATTTATTATTGCCAGCTAGATATAATCAATTCAGACATATATAAAATATTGCCTCCTATTTTAGAAAACAATATTTTAAAGGTCATCGTGTAGAGCTTCCCCAGAATTTTTTTTAATCTCTCTTTGCATAGAGAGTTTGTTTTTTGATTGTTCTAATTTATTTATAACAATTCATAATATCTGAAGTGTTTATTGCACAAGTATAAGATGTATGATAAAAAAGACTATTAAAAGTGAACTCACCAATAGAAAAATGGTTGTACTGTGTCACTGATGTTGTGGATCAATCTGCGTACACCAAACAAACAATCGATATAAGACATCATGTGGCATCTATCATTCAATGCCATCTTAAGTAAGCATATAACAATCCATCCTGTTTCCTGCTTTCCTTCATCATCTCATTCTCACTGAATCTTTTTTCTTGAAGACTGGCCCCACTAGAGTCTAGTGTGAAGACAAGATACAAATATACTATTTTTTGTCTACTCAGTTCAGTTCAATGTAATATTACACTAAATCTGTTTTCAGATGGTTAAAACTTAAAATGAGAATTGATAAAGAACTTACATGCCTCCATCCAGTGCTGGAAAGCTAGTTTACGAGCATTTTCATCTTTTGATAAACTCTTGCCCACCTATGAACAAGATCATAAACATTACATTCAGAAGTCAAATCAATCAATGTCAAGCTCATGTTATAGACAAAGCCTGTCTCAACAATGCAACCACAGCCATAAAAACATACAGACTCTGTCGAATTATTAATGATCCAGCAAAAACTGAGAGCAGTGGCATCTAGTACTGTCCCAACTTAAATCTAAAGACAAAACTTCTAGTAAAAATACGAACAGCCAGCCAAATATTATTTATCACACCTTGGCAGCTTTTAGTCCAGCACACGGCCAATGGGTTTCTAGTTTTCTAATATCAAAGAAGGAGATGGTATTTCTCTTAAGTGTCGCAAAGTCTATGGCTTGCCAACTGTGCAATCAGTACAAATTTGTTTTGTTAGTTCATAGATTGATGTTAATAGATAGGCAATACTATGCCCTTGCAAATTTAGCTATTCTTACATCTTTTCAAGTCAAGATTTTATAAAATGAGAAGAGGATAAAAAATGGTTTAGGTATACAAACAAAGCTATGATGAAAGCCATTCTTGAAATAACAAAAAAGAAAAACACATCTAGAGGATCGAGTTTGAAACAAACCAGAGCTCCTCAGCCACAACAGCACAGTCAGCAAGGTTTCGTCTTGTTCGGTAACTTCTATACACTTTCTGTAATTTTAATGTAGCCGCATCCATGTCCTGTTTTGCTATTTTGATGATAGACATTTTCTTTAAAATAAAAGTACATTGAATATACAAATCTCTAAAATGTCAAAATAGCCTGCGATTTTTGTAAATTGTCATCTCTGGATTCGAATGTAATCCTTTGTGTTAAAGCCAAAATTTCAAACTAAAAGGTCAACAATATGCAAGTTTCAGCTTGCAGGAGCAAAGCTTTTCAAATGCACCAAGAAAAGTTCTTGACTCTTGCCCAAAGGAATGCAAAAGGATTAGTGAATTGTTGTCTACTTTCAATTGGACAGTCCACAGTCCTGATTATTTGTGAGTGGATCCATAAAATGAGAACCCAAAGTTTCTTTGTTCTAATGTACCTAACACAAATAGAAAATAAATAGATATGAAATTTCCAGCAAGCTTGAGAGGACTGAAAGGAAAGGATAAAATTGGAAAGTGCATGAAATTCTAAAAGTGTAAAGTACTTCAGCAAATGAACTGGCTAGTGGCTATAACATGGAAAAATGCCATATTTGTGATCAAGTGAGTTGTATACCTGATATAAAAATGATGGTCTTTAAGCTCTATCTTCTGACTTTGTCTTTCTTTGGTTTGACAGACCTCAAAATCATCGACATAATTTTTGGGGCAGTAATTGCTTTAGGCTTCATCGTGTGTTTTTCATTCATCTTTATTAGAGAAATAAATAGAACCAAGAACAGATCCTTCAAAACTAATGATGGTGCAGGTAATGAAAAATGTACCTTGCTCCATTTACGCCACATTTCATACTCCAATGTAATCTGCAAATGCATCGACGAGTGCATCGACACAAGTTTCTCTAAATGTTGTATATAGAATTGACAAATATGGACATAATTTCCAATACGTTCAGTCTATAGGTGACAAAATATGCCAAAAGTGATTTTAACCCTGAGAATAAGATAGGAGAAGGTGGGGTTGGTGTTGTTTTCAAGGCATATCAAAACCCACATTGGTATTGGACTTCAATTGCTTTGTCTTAACATTAGCTGAAATGGGCCTGAGACACATTGCCCTGTATAGCAATTTCTTTAATGCTTCCTTTCTTACTAGAGTATACTGCCAGATAGAAAAATGGTTGCAGTCAAGAAGATGTTCCCAAAGTCAAAGCAATGGATTCGAGAGTTCTTAAATGAACTGGGTACAATATCTATAGTGCAGCATCCCAATATAATATATTCCATCACTTAGTTGTTATTTGGTTTCAGGGATCTTATCAATATCACAAGGAGTTGGACACAGCACAGGGAATCAAGATAACTGTTCAGGTATCAAATTTCAGGCTAATAGTTTTATGTATATGAGCATAAGCTCAAAGAGAAGTCATCTCATGGAGTGCCATGATTGCAGGATATGCACAAATAGAATTGCCTTGAAATCAAAATTGAACTGTCTTCAGAAACTTTCAAGCAAATGCAATTAGCAGGTGTAAAGCCAAATTCCACTAGGTTTTCTGGCATCCTACTTTAGCAGGAGAACTGGACTTAAATCCAGGAGGCAAACCAACAGCTGTATTTATCAATGCTTTTCTCTTCAAACTGTTTGTAATTTGCGATGTGTTCTCGTTTTGTACTTAGATTAATAATGATACATTAATGTGATATCTGTGAATAACATACTTTACCATAATTTTTATTTCTTGGCTGTGACATTTGATGCGTCTTCTTTTTGACATTAGGTTTGTATTTGGATATACATAGGCAGACTGAAGATTACAATTTTCATGTCTGTCAGTAGCTGTTGCCAAACTACCCTGCCAGCACTAGGCAGGAACTACGCTGCATTGCAGCTCTTGTTGATTAAGCTGATCTGTAATAGACTTCAGAGCAGTGTTATATGCCACAGCCAACTGATTTGCAGCATCCAAACATTCTCCATTCCCTGATACGAGTTTGCTTACTGGAGTACATCCTACAGTGGAAATGTCGAATACAAGGAATTTCCTTCCTCCAACATGATAAAGCCTCTGCCAATTTTAGTAGAAAACATATAACTTTTCTCACTAGTGAGACAAAGCAATTGTGAATAGAGAAAAAAATTCAGGTAAATAGCTGCAATATAAAGTGTATTGGAGAACTTACTGTTATGTATGAATGAAAGTTAGCCAACAAAGACGTAATGAATTGTTCAGCGGTGGTTGTATTTTGGAATGTGGCGTTGGATTGGTAGTTGGAGACATCATTTCCTCCAACTGAAATACAATATAAGGAGCTAGCCAGGAAAGATTTGAGTTTTTTCGATCCAATGTACTTTTAGATTTCTCTTGTCCTCATCAAATATTCAAATTGCTGAATTTGGGTACTCATGGAGATGATGTTCTGGAAGAGTAAAGAAACCTAATCATATCAGAGAGTGAATGCATCCATTTTCTTGTCTATGCATCTAACATTGTTGAGTATCCAAGATCTTGAGTAGAGTTTGAATTTGTATGGTGTTTAATCATGATCTCCTAGTTTTAGGTAAACATCAAGCCTTTGTGGTAACAACAAAACTCTCTACTTTAAAACTCATGGACTTTATCAATGGACAAATAGATATGGGCATGTTTTCCATCTAGTTTATCTAAATGATATATTAGACATTAACCTATGGGAGATGAAACTTATCATCCATTCATGAGCGGAAAAGTTTAGACTTTGTTAGTTTGTTTGAGAATACCATGACAAATACACAGTGATGGTTGCATAAGGTCCACGTAACAGTCAACAAGGGGCAAGAAAAGATCAAATGCTAAGAGTAAACGACGACAGTAGCATCTGAGGAAAGATTACAGTGTTATGTATCCCTTTAGGCTGCTCAGGAAGGTTGTATAGAGAAATGATGACAGCAGTGATAAACCATTCAAGATCATAGTCAGCATGAGATGATAATATCTTGAGGGTAGTCATATTCAGATGGTGTTAGGTGGAAAAGACAGTTGATAATGATGCATTCATTATTCGTCATAAAAGGCAGCTACAATTCCATTGAGCAGGTCTGATAAAAAGTGAATAAAGGGTTTCAATGCATTGGGAGAGGACCATCAGGGTGAATGAATAGGACAGTCTTATACCCAAAACATAGACACTTGTTCACAAAGGAAGGTACAATGATGGTCTACAACATCAAAAGGACAGTCCTTTTTAAGTGGTCAGGATAGTTTTAATCACAATGTCAGAAGGACAGATGTTTTTTGGGCAGTCACCATTCAAGGAAGGTGATCACTAATGTGACAGTGGCATGGAGATAAGGGAGTTTCATTCTTCAAGACATAAAACAATGACAGACTAGAGCATCAAAATGACCAAAATATATGAAACATATATGGATGACAGTCCGAATCAACTAGAGGGAATCATGGCATGATGACAGTGTTGATACAGAGGTGGATAAGTGGACAGTAAATGCCTGAAGGGCAGAGTTCTAAAAGGTTGACAAAAGACATGGTAGTAAGAGGGCAGTCCAAAGAAAAGTCATTTTGTTACAAAGAAGGTACAGTTAAGCAGGATGGAGTCTTTTAGGCCTAGCAAAGGAAGGATTGGATACATTTCACAGCCAAAGAACAGTTCATACACAACCTATAATGCACAGTCACAGGCACATTGTCCAAGGGTTTCCAAAGGTTTCAAAGGAGGGCAGTTTTATCAATGCCAAAGAGGGACAGTCCTATACATTGAACGTGCCCTTGAAGTTTCAAATGAAGACTATTTATTATAGTGGGATAGTCATGATGCAAGGTTAAAAGACACCAATCATCAAAGGTTGACAGCCCACTATGATGACCTTATAAGAAGCCATCCATGTAAGAATCCATCCATGTTTATGATAGGCGCTACTAGTTCAAAACAGAGAAGATACTTCTTGCAAAGACTCTGGCTAGGTTTGTGAATGTGCCCTCTGTTTTGCTTTCAAGGAGATTGAAATTAACAATGGTGCAAAGGCAACAATGGACCAAGGACAGTGGTGGCATTATTTTGGGGCAAGCACAATGGAGAATGAAATGAATTAAATGCCAAGAGTATGACAGTCCACGTAGAGGCAGAAGAATGGTTGGGTATTAGATGCTATGAAAAGCAAAAGGTGACAGTGGCACATGACAGACCTTATACAGGTTTGAGATGGTAGTATTATGGCTTGAACAACACTATTCAGTCCATTAAAAGGAGAATAAGGTTAGTGTTATTAAATGCTTTCCCTATCAAAGAAGTTATTATGAGCCAGGGTATGATAGAAGAAGAGTACAATCAAACACATAGGACAATGATATTGCATAGGGGTTTAGGCCCTCTGAGGCTTCTTTGTTGAAGTGTTTTATATGAGAAAGCTCATCTACCAACCTTATGAAGCAGAACAGTGGAGTATGCAGGGAACATGTTTGTGAAGAAGACCGAATGGATACCAATGAAATCAAACAAAGTGCAAACCTATGAGATGACAGCTATTTTCAGTGCACATTAAGGAACAGAGAGATCATGCATAAAAGGGGCAGTCTACAGGGGTAGAAGGTTTTCTAATGGACAGCGTTAGATGGACAGAAAAGAGGACAGGCACACAGAGGACAGTGAGAAAAGTTGAGGGTCCAGTATCTGTCATGGCATGAACATCCATCAAAGTATTACAGAAAATGAAGTGTTCATCAGAGGTTGCAGCTGTGAATGCCCTGGTAAACTTGTATGCAAAAATGTTAAAGCATGTACAAGTCATTGTATACTTTTGACAGAATGTCTCAAGGTCTGTAATCATGCCTTGAAGTTTCATAGACACCAAACTGTGTATGAGTAATGCCTAGATGACAGTCAAACTACACTATTGCAGCCTCAATTGATTGGGATGCATCTCCTCTAGGAGTGATGATTTCCATAATGCGGGCAGAGATTTAAACTTGGGTATCCTTTGTGAGAGCTCTCTGTTTTAATTTTTAACCATTACTCCACACCCATGATATGTAATCTATTTTAAGTGCAACACAAAGGGAAAAAATTGAGATAAAATATAACATTATTAGGCATGATTATGACTCTCTCATTCTTTTTACAGGGAACATACCTTACTTCTGGTGCAAAGAGCCATGCAACTCAATGAATTTTCATGAAGGCCATCTATAAATAAATCCCACAATAAATTCACGTCAAACAACAAAAGAGAAGAGAAAATGCAATCAAACAATGAATGGGATCGTATGTGAGATTACCCGATGCCTTGCTTGAGCTCTTTCTTTTCTTCGCACTCCATTTTCCCTGAATAACAAAAGCCCCAACAGTGGGCTGTCCTAATCCATGCGCCAAGCCATATTTTCTCTTGACGTGAAAAACAAATCATCAACTTAGTAATGATAGGTAGAGCTCCGCCGACCTACCAATTACCTTAAAAAGCCCCAAAGTGGACGCCGGTGGAAGGAGCTTTTCCTATGCTCTTTTCTTTTTGTTTTTTGAACTTAGCGGATGAAAAAAATCTTGCAATTTCCAACTGATTTCTTCCTGTTATAGAATTTTATTTTTTAAAATTAAACACTCATTTTATCATCCCTCTTTTTCTTGGTTGTGGAATTGTTTCCGATCCAATTTGCTAGATTCATTCTAAACAAGTGACGCAAGTGTTGAGTTCCTGCCGGAGAGCAAAAAGCATTTAGATCCAAAGGAGAGTGTAGGAGAAAATATAATGAATAAACTTAGAGTTTGTATTAAATCTTGGCAAGTCCAGCCACTAAATGTAATGAATAAACTTAGAATTTGTATTAGTATAAAGTATTCTTTATGAGCAATTGCTTCCCACTCAAGTAAATCAAATGAGAGATTTAGTTTGTTCTAAGTAGAACAGACTGATGCATCTGAACTACATGTTGGAGAGAACACTTTACTTAAGCCACCTAAATGCATTGAAAACATAGGCTATGGTATATTGAAACAAATAGATAGTAGCAGTGATTTTGTAAATGGCTTTTCAAAGTTGTCTTTTTTTTCTTATTATTATAGTCTACTTCCATTTAAGGCACTTAATATCATCATTTTTGATGTAGTTTTTTTAGAATATGAAATATGATAAGCTTGTAACATTAGAGAAAGCAGATTTCATCAATAAACTTAAACATATAATATAACAACACTAGAAAAGTTCTTAAGAAAGATCTATAAGAAGGCCTTAACTCGTGCTTGTGCTTTTATTGCCCACTAGAATAGTTATGTGCTTTTGGGCCCACACTATGTGCTTTTGTGATGCAACATACTAAATCTTAATGTTTTGCAACAATAATAAAATATAACAAAAAATTTGTAAGGACTAAGTCTTGAAAATCCATCACACTTTGCAGTTGTAAATATAATGCTAGTACGTACAGTGCATATATCTGAAATGACTAACCATGACAAACACATAAACTTAATTCTTACAGCTCAAAATATTACATTGGAGAAAATAGCATATATTTCAAAAAACTAGCCATAGTATAGAATTGGGGAAATGTTACATTAGAGCTTGTGAGCAGTCGAGTCTTCAGGTGAATAATGATTTTCATTGGTTGTTATATCCTCTGCTTTTTAATACTACTTTTCCTTAGGCTTGATTTTGATTTTCTCAATATCATTTTTAGTAAGCCTTCATGAGATGCATTATTGATTCTTTGTGTTCTTAACCACTTCTTCATCCATTCACCTGTATATGGTACGCTTAAGAAATTATACCTTTATTGATCTACTACATAATGGATTTATTGTATAGACACTATTGGTCTAGGTTTCGTAATGTAGTAGCGAATCATTTTGCAACATTTGTGAAAATGTTTTCTTTGTTGGATTTAAAGCTAAGTTTTTTTTTTTATTTAATTCTTTGCATTAATTACAATCTTTATTACATTATCTTATCAATCTTGACTCTTATATCTAGATTGATTGTTTATTAAATTAGACTAGATATTAATGTAGGCGTGATTTGTCAAGTATTTGAGAGATACAAGAATATTTAATATTAATCCTATAATTTTATCAAAACTGTATAATTAATTATGTTATTGGAGTTGGCTTTTTTACAAAAAATATCATTTAAAAGAAAACTCCATTAAAATTGAATCAAGTTGATTGGAAAAAAGCTATACAAATATATTGTTAATGTATTTGATTGGAAAACTTTTAAAAAGGAAGTCAATTAATTTTAAGTAGTAAAAAAATTATATGTAAAATAAAAAACTTATATAATAAATAGTAAAGATAGTACATTAAACTGGTTTTCTAATCATTCTACTCCGATCAGAATTTGTATATCCTATTTCACTTGAAATAATTCTGATATTTGGCGTGCTTCTGAGTCAAGGATAATGAGACCATAGGATAGAGTCTTTGTTTTGAAGTTGAAAATTTGTATTAACTTTTATTATTTAGTGCTTGTGGTTTGAGTTCTACGTTGTATAATGTTTTCGTAACTTGTGTTACAATGCATTTTATACGCTGCTAAACCTCACAATCCTATTAATAGTGAACAAATAGATCCATTCGGTTGTTGTATCTAGACATTAAACAACAACTCTTCAAAGATATGTCAAACTGATTGTCACACATTTATCTTAAGGTTTATGTGTCTTTTGGTTGATAAATTCCCTTTGATGGAGTACTATGTCTTAGATGCCACGAGTCAGCTTTTTCTTATTTGAAATTACGCATGACTTACATCTCACTAACTCCCCTAACACCTGGCAATATGCATGTTTTGAGGATCCATGTCGACACAGGTTTGTATTCTTGTATCCATTACGTGCACAAGCTAGAAAATAAATATACCACTAGCAAGAGACTAAGAATGAAATTATACATGTAGATTGTGAATAAGGTGAATAGGTGATAGAAAAAAACACAACACAGTCAAGCTGTTCCTACGTTACCAATGAAGGTCTCATAAAATTTTGACCATTCATTTTTTTTCAGCTTAGCTGCTCGGATCAAGTCCAAGAATGAACTAGATTTAGTAGCTGGAATTGAAGTATTTTTTTCAGCATAGATGTTCTCTATCTCAGCGCTATCTGTGCTCATATTTGGATGTTCTCAACATATTTGGTATAAATTCTCACTTGTTTATCAGCATTTACCATCAAACCAGATTGGTTGCAGAAGGATTTTTTGTTGTTTATGAACTATGTGGCATATTTTTTCCTTTTAAATCAACATTATAGTTTACAAATATTAATAGTAAAATGAAATACTCATTTGGTTGCGGCATTTCCAGTGTGCTGACTTCATTGTGAAAGAACCCATGGTGATCGGGCAAAATGTGCAGGAGTTATTGAAGAAGTGGGCAGTGAAGTAAAACATCTGGTTGGTGGTGATCGAGTTGCTCTGGAGCCTGGAATTTCATGCTGACGATGCAATTACTGCAAAGAGGGTTCTTATAATTTGTGTCCAGACATGAAGTTCTTTGCAACACCTCCAGTGCATGGTTCCTTGGCCAATCAGGTTAGTTTATTCCCTACTTTCCTTTTGATTTCTTTGTCTCTAAATAGGTCACAAGTTATATGAGAGAGTCTTATTCTGTAGATCAAAATTAAAATCATTGGAGAGGGATAAATTGAAGTAACCTCATACCTCAAAATATACAGTTGTTGTACCCTTGTTCATACTCGTATGAATTTATGGCTTATTTGGTGTTGGTTATATATATCCCAAGTTATTTCAGAGTCTGCTTGTTTAGATTAGAAGTAAAATCACTGGAGCAGCTTAAGTTTAAAGTAATCCCATTCCTAATTAATAAATTATGCAGTTGTTGTACCCTTGATTCATATTTTGTGGACTTTAGGTAACATCTTCAGCCTTCATACCGATTTTGCAATGGCCAAAAAACTGATCTTGTATTCTGACATGTAATTATTGTTTGTATTTGCCATTGTAATCTGATATTACAGCCAAAGTACTATTTTTCATTAAGTGGAACAAGTAGAATGTCCTTTCATGGGGCATGGTGAACCTGGCTGATTAATCTTAAGTGAAAACCCATGCCCTCTTGGTTTGTCTTACCTTTTATAAAAAATTAAAATCATTGGAGAAAATTTTAATGACAGTGGACTGGAAGACATCTAATTCTAAATGAACATATGAATTTTCCAGCACTTAGGAGTTATCCAGCACCAAGATGTTCTTTCTGTAATACTTGTAGTGATTCTGACTAAAGTGATCAACTAGATGAGCATGACAACAGTAAACAATGACGATTGTGGAACTAGACTGCTTATGCAATTTGATGAAAGCTTTTTTCTACTGTAAACTAGATTTATTATAAGAGACTGATTATAATAAATTTTATTTATGATTTATTAGTGAGGTATGTTACTTTGCATACATGAATTTCACAGAAAAATATTGCTTGTGAATAAAGCACGAGACTGCTATTCATCAGATAAGAACAAAGGATATTAGTGATAATATCTACATGCACATTAATGCACTTCTAGTTTGCATGATACTGAGATAGGATTTGTTTTGGCTATTGCATTTCTTAAAAGATTGGATGCCCTTATCATTTCCAAATTAAGAGATTAAGTTCAGTTTAATTGAGAACAATTTAGGACAATACAATAAAATAAATTAGGAATATAATAGGATGCTAAGGCTAGCTTAGGGTTAAGTTTTATTTGAAGGAAACATTGATAATGTAAGGGTCGCTCAAAAGGTTACATTTTATCTGTGTGAAACATCAAGATCAATTGATCACTCACATAGCTAGGGGGTTCTTTAGATGTTCTACTGTGCTACATAAATTCATCTATTTTTAGCTAAGTTACGGGATTCGCACCCGGAGGCCTCGAACCCGGTCCGGGTTCGTACCTGGTACAGGTTCGCCTGTGGGTGCGCCCTGGGTACGCACAGGGTGCGCAACCAGGCCTGTGGGTTCTCTCGGGCAACCCACAGGCCTGGTTGCGCACCCTGTGCATACCCAGGGCGCACCCAATCAATTGGTGCGTGGACTCAAAGGTACCAGGCACGTACCCGGGCGTACCTTGCGCGCACCCGGGAGAACCCACAGGCCTGGTCGCGCACTCTATACGTACCCAAGGCGCACCCAATCAATTGGTGCGTGGACTCGAAGGTACCAGGCACGTACCCGGGCATACCTTGAAGAACCCACGGCCCAGAACTTATAAAAACATTTTTTTTTTTATTATTATTATTAATATGAGGTGCGCCATGGAATTTTGTATGGATTCAAAAGCCTTAAATTGGGAGCGCACCAGGGGCGCTTCCCCCGGACCCCGCGAGGGGCGCTGCCCCTTGACCCCGTTGGGGGCGCTGCCCCCAGAACCCCACAAGGGGCGCTGCCCCTCAACCCCGCTGGGGGCGTTGCCCCCAAACTCCACGAGGGGCGCTGCCCCTCAACCCCATTAGAGACATTGCCCTCAAACTCCCATTGAATTTAATTGGTAAACTCCAAGTCCAAGTTTCCATAGTTTTCCTACAAGTCTTCATCTATAATATCGCATTTAAGGCTTTTGAAACCATACAAAACTCCATGCCGCACCTCATTTTTATGGGAAAGAGGAAGATGTAAATTTGTAAAATATATTAATATAGTATTTACTTTCAGTTTTACAAAAACAATTTTCTATTTTCATTTTGTTTAAGAATATCAACATCAACGCATTCCACATGAGGATGCCATTTTGTACCCAATTTGCTTTCAAATCAGTCAAATACAACTATCAATTGACATTTAATATTTATCTTTGGCATTTGACATTGATCAATGATCAAGTATCATACTATGAAATGATTTAGTTTTACAATTCTGTATATTTCTCTTTTTTTTTTGTATATATAATACATATATATACATGTACCCATATGTACCCAAACCCCTAAAAAAAATTCACGTACCCACGTACCGGGTTCTCGCACCCGAACCCGAACCGGTAACTTAGATTTTTAGTATTCCTACGTATTCTATCTATCTATCTATATCTGAAAGATAGATCTTTTCCACTGTAAGTGATTGTTTAATCCAGTGGAAGTGTTTGTTTAATGGCAATGTTTAACAGTTAAACTAATTTTATTGATTGTTAAAAATAAGGCTAAGGGACTTGCCTATGCAATGAGCAAAGTTGAGGAGCTTAAATGTATATGCCAAATTGCTGAAGCAAAATTTGGCTGTGGGGTTGATTACACAGGATATATTCCTTTAACCCCCAGCAGCCGTACCAGTGGATTTTGAGAGCATGGTAGTGATGTTTTTTAATTGATGTGTAAGCTAAGCATGTTTGGTTTTGTGTCTGGTCAAAGAATAAAATTAGGTCGTTTTATGTTCTTTTCCTAATTTAATTCAATTTCTAGCAAAGAGAGACCATAGCTGGGTTTGGGCTTCTCTCCATTCTATATATATATGGACTTGTGTCCCCACAGTCGAAATAGAAATCAAAAGATTCCATTTCCACAGATTAGGTGTTAAGTGTTAAGAGATGAAGATCACTTAACACATAACTTACCATACCATTGTAGGAAGAGAATGGATAAAAGTTTCTGTAAGCATACTTAGATGTTGTCCAGCTAGTACAGAGAAAATGAGTACTTCAAACATTTTCCATAACTGCTATTCACTGAAAATGTGAAAGTTCTTAACTAGTGGATAAACTTAAAGCTATGTAAACTCTTCTAAAGAATACCAGCAAAGGCCTTCATGCATAACAACCTGCAACCTCAAAAGAACCAGTCAAAAAAAAAGCAACTATGCATATATCTGGAAACCATTGTACGTAAAAGAGAGGCTTTTCACTTTATAAGCTATTTTAAACTACAAACTGAGTTTGTGAGTGGCATTACATCAGCATATTCTATTCTATGGATATTGCACGTAGGCATCAGCATATATGTCAGAGGAACATAGAGAACAGAGTTTTTTTAAAATATATAATAGCAGCATAGTTTCTTGAAAGTGAAGATGTTTGTAACATGTGAAGAGCAGAGATATCCAATCCAACATTAGAATGCCAAAAAATTGAAATCCAAAAAATATCAGTCTCCTTTCCTGCAATATGAGTAGTATGCTTACTATCAGAAAAGTAGTGCATCGTATAACTTTCTACAGTAATTATTTAAAACTAAAATGAAATCCCTGTAAATTGAAATGACAAATTGCTCTGCTTCAAATTTAATTATCAATTTCCAGAGCAGCACACTGTGAATATAAATTTAAATTTAATAAAAAAAGAGATGCGTGGGAAAATTTGGTGGCGAATCGTCAAAGAAAAATAGCTCCATCAAATATAAATGAATTAAAATACAAATAAAAAATAAATTTCAAAATTCTCAAAATAATCTCAGGTCAACCAAAGAAATTATGCATTTTCAAAGAATGTAAAGTTTCCATAAAGAATTAAATAAAAATGTTGAACACATTTCCTAATGTATGGTTGTAGTTAGCACTGAAAAAAGTATATCCTGCCAACATTAAAGACTGTATGAATAACTTATAATATTTATTCAACTCAACTTCATTTACAGTAAAGAGGGTTTGCTGCAGAGCATGTACAATTTCTTGTAGGGTTTTAAAAAAACACATTAAAAAGAGTTCCAGGAAAACGTCCAGCACTGAGAAATTCCAGGAAAACAGTCAGCACTAAGAAATTCCACAACATAAAATACGGTAAAAATGCCAGCAAATTCAAAAGCACATCATCGACGGACCTGCAGCATTATAAAATTATAGCAGGGGTTTTGGGAAAAAACAAATAAACCACACATCGTACTAAAAATGGTGAAAATATTGATTCTTAAAGCTACATTAGCGAGAAAAGAGCAATGTTGTCTCACAACAAAATGCATTTAAAATATCAACGAGAAGAGGGCATTCCTCTTTGAAGGAAAGAGGGAAAAAAATTGAACTAAACAAATAAGTATTGAGAGTATTGTGTAAATGCCTGCAAAGCAGATCGAAGATCGACCCCGCGACGTGTCCCCTGTTCAAAAACTTGTCTGCAGATCTTTCCCCACCGCTAAGAAAAAAATATATATTCCAGCAAAGAGTTTACGGCCAATCAATTTGATAGAAAAAAATTGGAAACAAAAATGAGACAAATAAGTTACAAAGAAGAAAGAGAAATGCATATTTACAACTGCTTAACTCAAGTTAGTCTTCTTCACACGTACCTGCAGTAGCATTCAGGTAATGTCCCTTAATCTCACCCGTCTCAGCCTGAGCTTTATAAATTGATTCTGCACAAAAGCAGAAATGATCTCTCCAACGCATAAATGGTTGGGAATTCACATTTTCATCATCCTTGGTAAAAATCAAGTCCACCACGGAGACATTCATAAACCGCTCTACCATAATTCTTGGCAGATAGACCCAATTTTGGTTTATTCTGGACTCTGCAACAACGACAACACCCGACTTCAGAATAAACAGTAACACCCGCCTTGCAAAATAAACAGTAAAAAAATTATGGGCATTAATCTTTATTAAATAAACAACCACGCGTAGCAATAAAACGGTTCCAGCAGCTTCTACGCTAACCATGCGTAGCCATAAAGCCGTTCCAGCAGCTTCTCTTCCAAATGCTATTTAATGCATTCATTATGCATTCCTGGATTCTGTACCTCTAGTCGTCAGTTTTAATCTTTCAATTTTTATTTAATCAATCTATGTTTTTTTATTTTTCTAATTTTTTAAAACAAAAATAATTTATAGAATTATTTGAATAGAAAAAAAGATAAATGTTAATTTTCAAATATAAAAAATAAGTTTCAAAATAAAAACTATGCAAATAGAATGTAATATGTTAAAATAATAGAATCTCATTGGCAGATATTCCATACCAAACTTAAGCAGGAACTAATGAACTAATAATAATAGTATTAGAATTATTTTTATTGAATTTTAATACTAGATAAAGGATTAACGATTATTTGATTATGTTTCTAATTTGAACTATAAATGACAAGGCCAGTACTAAATATTTGAATAAACTTCATGATATTTTCTAACAAAAAATTAGTGTGACCATGATTGAGGATGTAATGAGTTTTGTTAGGATTTTGGTTTAGCTTTGTTGGTTTCAACTTGTTTCCTTTCCTATATCATAGTGCTTCTTTGAAGCCTAAATTGACATTATTTTTTGCATTTATTGCAATGCCTATTAGTTTACCATGCTTGTAGGCATTTTTTGGCCATATAAATGACCTCAAGCTTTCATAATTCCTTTTTCAAAGTGGCCTAGGAAGGTTGTTAATATGGAATCACAAGAAAATAAGAAGCAAAAAAATAGAGATTAGATTTTACAAAATGAGATTAATCTGTAAAAAAATATAATGTTGCAAACTTGTATTTTCAATATGCTAATGAAAGGAGAAAAATATAATATTATATAAGTATTATGTATTCCAAAATTAAATATTTGGAATATCATACAAATCTCCATGTGAAATGAAAATAATAATGGTCAACAAATAACAATTTTCTAACTTATTCTAACTTCCTAACCATTTTCTAATTTGTGCTAACTTCCTAACAACTAGGAAACTAACAATTGACTTTTAACTTTTAACTTTTAACTATTTACATGGGATAAAAACTAAAAAATATTAAAAGAATAATTTAAATCTCATGCTATAATTTATACCCTATGAATCCTCATCATTCCTCCCAACAATAGTGGCATTAGACTCCAATACTTTTTGTGAACCCCAATCCTATATACCTGCACAAACATGGCAAACAAGCACAATATTATATCAATATGCAAGTAAGAATAAGGATTCCTCATGAAATCCATTTGCAATGTTCAAATAGGAAAGAAAATGAAGAAATGAATAAAGAAAACAATGAAATCTTATTCTAAGATGCAAACTCTTGATTCAATTGGATAATTGGTGTCAATTATGTGTAGAAATTGGCCATTTCCCAACTCCTATGCAAGCTTTGATAAAGATTTGTAGATGATTGAAGCTCTTTGATGGAATTTTGGCATAATTTTGCTATGAAACCATGAAAATGATGAACACTTTATATGAAATAGATAAGTCAGCTCTCAATGTGAAGAGAGTAATTTTGCTCTAAGTTGTGGATGAAATGAAGTATAGTAGATTTGCTTGGATTGTGAATGATAGAATGAGAGGAAGAGTCTCTCATTTATAGATTTTCAAGTTAGAAGAATGAGTGAAATTGAGCAATGTGGGATCATTCAACATTCAATGGCCAAGTGTCACTTGTCAAAATGTGAATGGTTGAAGATCAAAGTGTCAATAAATGACATTAGATTCAAATTTTGAATTTGAAAGTTGGCAAGTTAGAGGGGGAGAGGAATGAAGTTAATGTCACTTGGCTCAAGGCCAGGGACATGTAAGAGACATTAAATGCCTTGTTGGAAGTACCCATCCTCTTTTGGAGGAATTTTTGAAATTTGAAGAATATTTATTTTTGATGCCAAGTTGAGGGAAAAGAGATGAATTAATTAAATTGATTTATTGGTGCAAGTTGCAAAATCTAGAGGAATTTAGTGATTGAGATTAAATTAATCAAGATTTGATCAATTTAATGGGAGATTAGGTGATTTGACCATTTTGATTTTGATTTTAAGACTTATTTAAATCAAAATTGAGAGAAAAATGATTTAGACTTTAATTAAATAAAGATTTTGATTTATTTAACTAAAAGGGGATGATGTTAGATTTAATTAAATAAGGATTAATTTATTTAATTTAAGGATATGACTTTAGAGATTTAATTAAATAAAGTGAATTATTTAATTAAAAGAGGGATGATCAGATTAATTAAACAAAATTATTTATTTAATTAATAAAGGAGAATGACTTAATCAGATAAATAATGATTTATTCAATTAAGGTGATGAAAGGTGATGACAAGTTGAGAAGGTGATTCAGGATGAAATGATGTTAGTAATTAGGATCAAGTGTGTCGGTATATTTTCCATGTCTATATTTTGCCCCTCTTTGAAGCAAATGCACTTGTTGTATCGATTCAAAAAATAAACTGTTGTGATCAAAGTTCAAAAAAAAATTAATTTTTTTGAATGCCCCATTGTTGCCCTAACAAGAAGGATTTTGCTGGTATATTGCCCTCTCGAGAGATCAAGCGGAAATATTTGATTTTTCGATCGAGATTGTGATAAAATGCGAGAGGAGTGGTTCTATTGATCAAAGGATAAAAAATAATTATTTAGAAAGATCAGATATTTGACGTAGACAATTTTAATGATGTATAGACAGTCATTAGACATGGGTAGCCTCGTGTATCTTTTGATACAACACACCAATTTTGGATAGAAATGTTAGTAAAGATAGAAGAATAAGAAAAAAATAATGATGACAAGAGGGTCCAACAAGCCTACATTATTAATGATGATGGTGATGATTTTCTTACCAGGAGTTGGGATTTTAAAAGGGGCAATTACTTTATGTTTGATAACACACATAGGTACGATGCATCAAGGTATAAAGAACTAGGACATCGTTGTACTTAGTGTGATGGACTTTTACTCGACAATCAGATAGGAGTATTATTGCTCACACTTAGCATACAAAACCTCATTCAAGATGTAGTTCAGACATTTTAAACATCTTAGACCAAAACATAGAAAAAAAAGCCTTCATATGTGTTCAACAAGATACTTAAAACACCCTCCCTACAAACCAAACAAAGCACGCATGACTAAGTTATTTTACAAGAGTATCCCACAAGCACAACAGATAAAAAAATAATGATCGTTGCCTCATTCCTTTTCTCTTTAAACCTATTTTGTTCAGGCATCATCGAGAGGTCCTTGGAATGAGAGCGATAAGATAAATCCAAAGAAATGATAAAGTAAACAAATAAGCTAATGTTCTTCATACTACTAGCCAAGGCTAAACTAAGGTGATACCTGATGTTGATGTCTAGTGTAGGAAGGATGCATGATAAGACATGTTGTGGTCAAGGTTTTGATGAGATTGATTGGATGATAAGATATTGATACTCCGAGCTGACCAACTTGTTTGCTTATTGACCTAGACTTGAAACTTATAACGATTAGGTGTTCCCTTTTGAACCTGCTAGACTTGCTTCTGACTGACTCACCAAAGGATGAAGGTGATGATTGATTTATTGGGAATGATGGTAATTGTGGGTGAAAGCAAGATGAGATGGTTGCACTATTTTGGGTTTTTAGATATTTGGATGTTTTTGATGTTTTTAAGATGTTTTGAGGCTGTTTTGATTTTTTGATTTTTAATTTTTTTGGTATTTTCAAGATTTATGACGAAGAGACTAACTTAAAGACCTATCATAGGGGTCTCAGGAGCTGATCCATAGATTAGCATTACCTATGTTATACACGTAGAGATCACGTAGTTTGAATGACGACAGACTCAATTCAATGAAAAAATAGATGGGCAAACACATTGCTAGATCGTGACGAATGCCTAAGGACTGACCTAAAATGTCTCGAGGGATGATCAAAGATCAACCTTGCCTATGTTCAAGCTCAGAGATGACGTAGTTCGGTAGGATGACTATATTTTTTATTTTTGATATGATTTGCATGATTTGGATATGGATATGTGATGATATTAGTGCTTTGTTTTGGGGTTTTGTTGAAAACCAAGCTAGGATTGATTGATCAGATTGATGGATTGATGATGATAACATTGTTGAGGATGCACAACAATGCAAGGATAGTGTTAAGCAACACAAGGATTTCAAAATTGATGATGATAACATTGTTGAGGATACACAACAATGCAAGGATAGTGTTAAGCAATACAAAATTTGGGAAGGATATCCTGAGATGATGATTGGATTGGTTGGATTTGATTGATCAGGATTTTGAAGCTTGGCTTGGAACATAATTATTTTCAATGATTTGATGCGACGTTGAAGTACACATTAGATGCAATTGATATTGATTTTGGATTGATGTTCGATGAAAGATAAAGCTTGATAAGGAACATCTTTTTGTCAAAATATGCCATGGGCTAGTGATTTGGGTTTTGGCTCACACATGCTTGACCAATTTTATTTTATGTATGCCAATGTTCAGATCACTTCATAAGTTGGAGGATATAGATCAATATTTATTCCTGAAGCAAGATGTGAATATCTGCCCCCAATGTCTAGTAATGTTTGAAAGGCCATGGGTGGATTCTTGGATAGATGTTTGGATTGATGGATATGGTAAGCACGCAAAGGATGCCAAGGATTATCTTGTAATAAGATAAGGTGTTTGAACAAAGGATGCTCATTTGGATAATGCTTCAAGGCTCAGATAACATTGGGTAGGATGGGATCAATGAAAATGACCCATGTCAAGATGTTTACCATAAGCAAGTGTGCACCAAATTTTCATCGAGATTAAGATAATTTGGAGTATGGATGTAGATTGATAAAAATGGATTGGATTAATGGATTTATTATGGATAAGATGGAGAGAATGTTGGTTTTATTATGGATGTGATGAGATGCTTCCAACCGAACTAGCGCACACACATGCTCAATTCTACACAAAGATGCCTATTTGCCAGATTTTCATCATGGTACTTGCTCAAAGTGCCACCATAGTGGTTTTCACTAGAGGGCAATTTTTCTCTTTACTACTTTTAATCATTTTTCTAATTTTTTTGGATTTTTATATATTTTTTTAA
Source organism: Sequoiadendron giganteum (assembly GCA_007115665.2). Classification (NCBI taxonomy): domain Eukaryota; kingdom Viridiplantae; phylum Streptophyta; class Pinopsida; order Cupressales; family Cupressaceae; genus Sequoiadendron; species Sequoiadendron giganteum. Next base: position 168,803,220 of record CM021105.1, read on the forward strand.
TTTTTTGCTAAAAGATTTTAAGCTCATGTTGAACCACTTGGTGGTGCTGACATTGATGTTTCTGTCATAATGTTCCACTGATATCCTACTTGAAGAAGCTGCCTTGCCAAGATTCGTGCACTTGAAAGCAACTTTTGAGAATTTTGCTCTACTTTGTTGATACCAAGGTTAACTTTGTCTCTATGCACACACCACGATAGAGTGCCTTCTGAATCCTTATGATGAAGGGTTGTTTCCAACACATGGTCAATGTGTGAATTAGATATCATACGTGGAGGCATGGATAGTGGAGTGTGTTTAGAAACAAGAGAAGGATTGGTTGGCAGTTTGAAACCTTTGACTTTCCAAACTTGGGAAGGTGAGCAATGATGGGTGGACACAGAAGTGTGCCTGGAATTAGGACCAACTGCTTTATACACTTTGTACGTCACTTGAGAAGCCTTTTTTTGCCTCTGTGGACATCTTTGATGGATACTTGCCCCATTTTTATTTTGCCCCATAATTTATTTGACTAATGGAGTTTGATAGGGATAATCTTTCTTTGTATTTTTTGGTATCCATATGTTTTTTATTTGTCCTTCGTGCTTCTTAGCTTCTTTTTCTTTGATAATTTTCTTCATGATTTGATTCAAATATCCCTTTTGATGTTGGTCCCAATTCATGGATGGAGTGATGGGTGGATGAAGATTCATGACGTGGTTGGTTGTAGTATTGGCATTGGTTTCACCATAAGGATTCTTCGTGCCCCCTATTTGGACACTTTCTTGAGATGAAGTTGCCCCCAATATGGTGATAATAGTACCTTTGTTCTTGGATTTTGTATGTTTTAATATGTCTTATTCAGTAAGCATTATTGTAGATGACGTTATTCCAATTTGCTGCTCTGCTGACTCTGGAATATCTTGCTCATTTTGATTTGTTTCCTTGAGTGGATAATGTCAGATATCTTCATATATGATGTCCTCAGTTTGAATTTGGTATATATCTAATCCCGATGTTGACAACTGAGTTTGACCATAGGAACCAATAACCTACTCCTTTTGTGCAAGAATGTTAGGAGTAAAGGAATCTTGTTCTGAATGAAGATCATCTACGTGTCCATCCAAGAAAAGCATCTCATGGGTAGATGGAGGAGTATGTGCTATGTGGAAGTGATCATCACGTATAGATAGGAGACTGTCCATTATATCATTGTAGTAGCTTGGATATACAAATTCTTGATCTTGATTAGTTTTGGAATTGTTTTTGTCATGCTTTGGATCAAGTTCTTGATATGGGTCAGTTTCAAAGGATGGGTTGCTTATAAAGGGTTCTTGGATGTCTTTAATAGGCATGGAAAGTGGCTTAATATCCTCTTGATCTTTGAGTGGACTTTGATCAAATGGTGAGTTGAGGATCCCTTTAGTATCTATAACCATGAGGTCAAAGGATGTCCATATATCTTGGGAAGGACCATTGCTAGACCTTGGTGATAGATGTTGATCATGCTTTGGAATAAATTCTTGAGATATGTCCTCTAGCTCATTAGGTGATGTAGAGACATTGTCAACATAATCATTGGTGAATGGACCTTGGATTATGTCAATAGGATCAAATAATATCAACACTCTTTGAAATAGATCTTTGTAGGAGGGATCTTAATCATGACTAAAAAATGGCTCTTAACCTATGTTGATTTGATCGTTGGATGAGGTGGAAACATCTTCAAGGTGCTCATCGATGGCTAGATCTTGATCATTGTTTTCAACAATTTTGGTGAGAGTTTGTTGCAAGTTCTGTTGCGTGAGTAAGGTTTGCTGATATGCCTACATTTGTTGTGCCAACAATGCTTGTTGTTGTGCCAACAAAACTTTTTGTTGGGCTAGTAATCGGGTTGCTTCCTGTTGCATTTGATACTATTATAGGCCTTGTTGAAATGCTTATGCAATTTGAGCGGCTTGCAATTGTGCTTGGTATTGAGCTTGCACTTGCACTTTTTGAGCTTGGTGTTGGGTTTGAGCTTGAGCATGTGTTTGCAATATGATGCTGAATGAATTGGCCGTGTTGTGCTTTGGTGATAATGGTGGTGGATTGTGAATGGTGTTGACCATTGTGATGAAAGGAGTGGTTGTATTGATAATCGGGGTTTTAGTTATGGCTTGTATGATTGAGGTATTTGGTCCCTGGGACACTTGAGGAATGGTAGATGTGTTAACTGTTGGGGTTGCTTGGATGGTCACCATTTGTTGTTGTGATATCAATGGCATAGCTGGAGGATTTGTTATGATGTTTTGGTTTATGATTTGAGTGTTTCTCAGATTTGATTGATTGATGGCTGGTAAAGGGGGAAGGCTCATGCCCTAATTGTTTGGTTGATAGATTTCTAAGTTTTGAATTTGATTTAAATCTACCGTAGGAAAAGATGTTCCAAAATTTAGATTGAGAAAAATCACATTTGTTGTACCATTGAGGTTTTGTAGGAGATAATGATACCATGTATAGATTGTACAAATGCAAGTTTTGAAAATAAATTGGCATTGCGAGAGTTGGATAGTATGGTTGAATTGGATTACTCATGATGTATGAATCAGGTTTATATTTCATGTTCCTCTTGTGTTTTGAACTTGTTGACCTCTGAGGGGTTTAGGACCAATGATGAGATGAAGGATGAAAGGGGTGAATGATATGGGTGTTTAAAGTTTTAGGAACTTTGTATCAATGCTAGACTTTAGGACTTGATTTGATTTGATTTGATTTTGATTGAGGATAGTTTGACTAAGTGTGTTAAGTCAAATAAAATGATAATGCACTTGTAAACTCTAGGAAGTTGTGTTATCTTAGAGTAAACTCGTACACAAGAGAATAGTTTGACTAAGTGTGTTAAATCAAACAAGGTGATTTTGAACTTGTAAACCTTAGGAAGTTGTGTTATCCTAGCAGTAAATTTGCTCAAGAGGATTGATAATTTGACTAAGTGTGTTAAGTCAAACAAGGTGATGTTGATTTTTCCTAAAAGTCTAGCATAAGTGATGTTTTCCAAGGTTCCAAAAGTTGTTGGTGAAATGGGATTTTGATAAATTTTTGGATGGATGAAGTGTTTGACTTGATCCAGATGAGCCTAAGAGGACCTAATTACAAGACCAAGGTAATGATGAACATGTTATTCCCTAAAAGTGGTTCAAACCAAAAGACCAAAGTTTGCATGAAAACCAAATGACTCAAAAGGGACTAGGCACATGTGTGGTTCAACTATCTGTTATCTTGCTTAGGTTCAGTTCTTTTTACCACAAACACTTTCTTGACTATGCTCTTCAAACTGAATGTCTATGTCTCAATTCCTTTTGATTCCACAATGTCCATTATGTGAAAATCAAGGTTTCAAGAGCATAGTTTCCTAGGTTGACTTTAGTATGAGAAAATTATGATGTAAATCCAAATGCTTAGAGACATCTAAGGATAAAATCCCTAGGGAAAGTAACAACACTTGGATTTGGTCAAAGGTATTTGCCCCTTCTAAAGGGTTTGAAATTTGATGTTCATGTTGAATGTTTGTTTGCAAATTTTTTTGATCAAAGAAATGCATTTTTTTTTTCAAGAACATGTACAATCCTAGGATGATGAGACAATATTTCATTGGGTTCCCACTTGGATAAATCAAGTTGCGCATATTCAGTACAGATGATTAGATGTTTGACCACACTGACTCCCCTCCATGACACACACTTCTTGGGTCAACCAAGCATCAGTACCCATGAACCTCCCATGGCATACTTTTCATCTCTACAACAGAACCACATGTATACGTGAGGCAGCTTCAAAGGACATGACCTTTTGTACTAACAAAATAGATTGAGATTTTGGTCTTTGCTAAACAAGGGGTTTTAATGTGGGCATTCCATTTGTGGGGGACTATCCAATACAACAAGAGATCATTGCTTCCCTTCTCGTCAGAATAATCCTCGTGATATTGGCCTTTGTTCCAATATCCACACTTATATCCCGGGTGGAAGTCACTTGGCTTTAGCTTATTCCCGGTTGGGTCATTCCCTTGGGTGATTAATTTTTCCCACAAGATAGGCCCACTAAGATTAAAAAAAGCAAGCAAGCATATCTCGTAGTTCAATCGACATTCATTGAAAAACAAATGGAGAACACTCGCAATATGCCACGCTCACACTTGCAAGATTGGTTCAATTTTTAGGTACCCAAAATGAAATGTGGAGGCAATTACTTTACTCAACTTAAGATCATCAAAAGGGATTTTAATTCTCAAGATCACCATGAGGCGCGAGAGAAGCGCATATGTCATTTTGGTAGTATTACTTTGAGTAAGCAATTACAAAACAAAAACAACACTTGTTCATTTTAAGTCCACAAGGCAAAAGTGAATTCCTTTTATAACACCAAATCAAATGTGGGATTTTCCTTGTTCAATTGTTAAACCTTAAACCAAATCTAGTAAGTTGTTCTAAAGTTCTTTTTAAGCCCTTTGTTTGCAAAATTTGAAAAAAAAATTGTATTATTTTTTTTTAATGGCCCAAAAGGAAATTTAGTGTTCCCTAAAACATGAAAGACAACAAATTTTTTAAAAGAGATTGAGAATTCTCTAAGAGTGTTAAACAACACTAAAGTGTTTAAAAGCACTTGGTATAAGATGAGAATGATGTCATAAAAAGCTTTTCTTTTGTTTCCTCCCTTTTTTTTAATTTTCTAATCTGCAAAAGTGCTCAAAATGTTAGATGAGATCAAGAAACAAAAAGATATAAGGGTTAGATGAATCATTAAGCATGAAAATCCTAAAACTTAGACCAAGTAATAGTGTGATTTGACTTTAGATGTAAAATTGAAAATTTTAACAAATTGAGAAAAATCCATACCATTGCATATCTTATGAAATTCTACCCCATTTAAAAAAAAATCTTAAAAAAAGACCTCTATATGACCAAGATATTGTCATTTTAAAACTGACAATAAAAGCACTAAAATAGAGATCTATGCGCTAAAAAAGTGCTTAGATGTGCTAAAAGAATGCTCAGATGCGCTAAAATAGGTGCTAGATGCGCTAAAACAGGTGCCATATGCGCTAAAATAGTTGTCAGATGTGCTAAAAACAGAGATTGAATGCACCGAAAGATACCACAGATGCGCTATAATGGGGATTAACGAACAAAACTATAAAAAAAACATCAAAATTTTTAAAAAAACATGTTAGATTTGTGATTTATGCCCTCCTTTTAGTGCCAAAATGTGAACTCCAATCCTATATACCTGCACAAACATGGCAAACAAACACAATATTAGATCAATATGCAAGTAAGAACAAGGATTCCCCATGAAATCCATTTGCAATGCTCAAATAAGAAAGAAAATGAATAAATAAATAAAGAAAACAATGAAATACTATTCTAAAATGCAATCTCTTGCTCTTATGGGGGAATTGGTGCCAATTATGTGTAGAAATTGGCCCTTTCCCAACTCCTATGCAAACTTTGTTGAAGATTTGTAGATGATTGAAGCTCCTTGATGAAATTTTGGCATAACTTTGCTAAGAAATCATGAAAATGATGAACACTTGATATGAAATGGATAAGTTAGCTCTCAATGTGGAGATAGTAACTTTGCTCTAAGTTGTGGATGAAATGAAGTATAGTAGATTTGCTTGGATTGTGAATGATAGAATGAGAGGAAGAGTCTCTCATTTATAGATTTCCAAGTTGGAAGAATGAGTGAAATTGAGCAATGTGGGATCATTCAACATTCAGTGGCCAAGTGTCACTTGTCAAGATGTGAATGGTTGAAGGTTGTGCAAGTTTTGATCAAAGTGCCAATAAATGGCATTAGATTCAAATTTTGAATTTGAAAGTTGGCAAATTGGAGGGAGAGAGGAATGGAGTTAATGTCACTTGAATCAAAGCCAAGGACATGTAAGAGACATTAAATGCCTTGTTGGAAGTACCCATCCTCTTTTGGAGGGATTTTTCAAATTTGAAGAATATTTATTTTTGATGCCAAGTTGAGGGAAAATAGATGAATTAATAAATCAATTAAATTGATTTATTGGTGCAAGTTGCAAAATCTAAAGGATTTTATTGATTGAGATTAAATTAATCAAGATTTGATCAATTTAATAAGAGATTAGGTGATTTGACTATTTTGACTTAGATTTTAAGATTTATTTAAATCAAGATTGAGAGGAAAATGATTTAGACTTTAATTAAATAAATATTTTGATTTATTTAACTAAAGGGGGATGATATTAGATTTAATTAAATAAGGATTAATTTATTTAATTTAAAGATATGACTTTAGAGATTTAATTAAATAAAGTGAATTATTTAATTAAAAGAGGGATGATCAAATTAATTAAACAAAATGATTTTTTGTAATTAATAGAGGAGAATGATTTAATCAGATAAATAATGATTTATTCAATTAAGGGATGAAAGGTGATGACAAGCTAAGAAGGTAATTCAGGATGAAACGATGTTAGTAATTAGGATCAAATGTGTCGGTATATTTTCCATGCCTACTTTTTTAGATGAGAAGGAAAATATTGAGATAGCTAATGGTGAGAGATCCAACGGGCTTGATTTGGAATTTGACCTTGCTTGGCAATAAGGTAGGAAGCAATGGAACCATGCCAGGTCTAACGAGTCCTTGTATCAAAAACTTGGATATAATCAAGTGGAAGTTGAAAACCAAGAACAACAATTGCAAGATGGATGATGGGAAACTTAGTCTCTAGTGTTGACTCATGATAGTGCTTGATAAGATCAACATTGAAAACATTGTGGATTCCTAACTAAGTTGGAAGATCAAGTCAAAAAGCATTATCAAACACCTTTTCAAGAATAGTGTAAGGAACATAATAGAATGACTTAACCTTACTATGTGCTTTCTATTAGAAACAATGTTTTTCTAAGTATACCAAACTCTATTGCCAACTTGAAAATTATGAGGAACATGATGATGGTCTATAAGTTGTTTCTGATTTTCTTGAGTCTTTTGAAGAATTTGAACTACTTTGGATTGAAGATTTTGCAAATGTTGGATGAAGGCCTAGGCCTTATCTTTCTCTTTTTGAATATGCATAGAGATTGGAGAGGGCAAAGATAAGGGCAACTCATATGGAGCCAAAGGTTGAAAACCAAGACATACTTCAAAAGGTGAGTGATATGTAGATGAATGAATTTCTCGATTGTATGCATGCTTAATGTGGGTTAGGCTCAAATCCCACTTGACAAGAGAACTATGGTAATAAATCCTCAAAATATGTATAAGAGTGTGGTTCACAACTTCAATCTGACCATTTGAAGTTAAGGATGAAAAGAAATGGAGAAGTTAAGGGAAAATCCCAAAATCTTTCAAAAATATTACCCTAAGTTGGTTAAACTTTTGACATGCACCAACTAAAAAGGAAGAGAGAAGAGGGGAAAGAGTTGCACACAAATCAAGGAAGAAAGAAAATGAAAATCAAGAAGAGAGAAGAGAAATCTAACAAAGAGAAATAAATTTTCCCTAAATTACTAATAACTTAATACAAGAGCAACCAAAGTGTTGACCCTTGTTGGCTTTGATAGTGATGTTTAGCATAAATTTCAAACTATGCTTTACAAGGTTACTTTGGTGTTCATCATTGTGTTGGAAATTATTTGAGAAGGCAAGCGCTTTGATTTATTTTTGGCTAATAGGTAATTTGATTGGCAAAGAAATAATGATGTGTTTGTCATTTAGAAGGCAATAATGGTCTTGTCTAAAGTGTTGATGCTTTGGTTATCATGTAAAAGGCATGACACAATGATAACCCTACAATCATATCATTTCGACAGGGAAAAAATGAAGAATGATTAGGGAAAAAATGGTGTATTGTTTATGATTCCCATGGTAGAGCATGAAAAAGCTTGAGGGCATAGTGGAATGGCAACAGAAGATGGTTTTCAGACATCGGTGTTAGTTTTCAAAGATTGTTTTCTAGATAGTGGATTTTGACTTCTCCAGGTGATGTCGACCTATCAAGTTTAATTGATAACACTCTTTGCTTATTGAACTCTAGTTTGCTATTTGAAAGGAATGCAAAGTCTGAATATAGTTTCATGTGTTTTCTTAAGCATACATCTATTCTTTGCACAAGGGTTCTATGATGATTCAAAAGGTTTAATTTGTAGTGATAGCTAACCCTGTTTCTAGGGCATATCAACTAGCATATATGCATTACATAATTTAATGGTTTATCATATAAGATGTAGTGTCGATAAAGTTTGCATTTGTTGAATGTTGTTCCAGATGGCATTTTGTGATAGTTATCAAACCACGGTTATGAGGGACGATTTTGTAAACTGTCATATAGGCAATTGTTTATTGAAAGGCAATTGTTATTATGATGTATATATAGAAGTGACATAGTCATTGTGAAGAGGTTGATGGGTACATGACTTATACTTTGCAAAGAGTCATTATTATGTTTATGTTGAAAGTATTGATGAATAGTCTATTTTGAAAAACTGAGAAATTACTTTAAGTGCTGCTTGTTTGTGGATACACAAACATATAGGTTCTTGAGTCTCCAATAAAAATGAGACAATCAAGAAATGCTTTGTAATGAAATAGAGATTATACTCTGTCCTTTTATTCATAGAATCATATTGATGTGAAAGTTGTATTAGTCAGTGAGGCATACATGTAACTAGTGAGGTTCCTTTGCTAGTGAGGCATATTTTGTAGCTAGTGAGGATTTTCCAGTGAGGCACAAAAAGTAGCTAGTGAGGCTTTTCCAATGAGGCACAAAAAGTAGCCAATGAGGCTTTATAATTAGTGGGATTTTATGAAGCTAGTAAGGCAATTTTCCTGAGTGGTTTTTATCCCTATGAGGGTTTTCCACTCATAAAAATATTGTGTTATGGTTCTTTTGTGATCTATGTGGTTATCATGATTCATGCAATTTAGTCTTGCAACTTCCTTTATGTACTTCGCAACATTTGAGTTTTTCATGTGGTTTAAGGATCTGATATTGACTATCACATTTGAATACATTCTTGAAATTGAACATTCCATGATTATGTAAAGAAGTTATGTGTTTTAAAAACCAATTGAATTGAATGTGGTTATTAAAACACTAATTCACCCCCCCTCTCAATGTTTTTCATACTCTAACAAGTGGTATCAAATCCATACCCTTGTCAAAATTTTAACCAACTTAGGGGATTCTCGGTGAAGTAATTTGGACATATAACTTTGTTGACATCTCAAACCTTCAAAGCAAACCATCTCAAACTAGTCTATTTAGAACACTTCAAAATTTAAGGGAAAGAGACATGTCAGTAAGAGACTACACAAAGAAGTTCTATAGGCTAACCATAAGAGCGGGACATATAGAGGATGATTTAGAAAAGGTAGCAAGATATCTTAATGGTTTGAAATTTAACATTCTAGATGAGATTAATATTCTTTCTCCTAGATCAGTTGATGAAGCTTATCAATTGGCACTCAAGGTGGAAGAGACGCTTTCCAGGAAGCAAGCTTCATACAAAAGAGGAAGGGGCTGAAATTTTAGAGGTAGAGGACAACAAGGAGGTAGAAGGCAGTTGCAATCATCTCAAGAGGAGGCTAGAAACTCACAAAGCCCAAGAGGAGACTATGCATTAAGAGGAAGAAGACCTTACCAAAGAGGAAGAGGAAGGTTTATAGGTAAGTGTTTTAGATGCAATAAATATGCTAGTCATAAATCATATGAATGTCCAGAAAACCCCTTTACTAGTCAAGATAGAGGTGTTCATGTGGCTAAATGTGAAGATGGGGAAGAGGTAGAAGAACTTGTGGTTTATGAATATCCACCTGAAGTTGGTGAATCACTTTTGATGAAGAGAGTATTACTCAAACCTGACAAGGAGGTCATGGAACCACCTCAAAGGAAGAATTTGTTTAGGACAACATGCAAGAGTGGAGGAATGTGCTGTAAGGTCATCATAGATAGTGGGACTATAGGCAATCTTGTTTCAATAGAGATGGTGGAGAAACTAGGCTTGAAAAAGGTAATGCATCCTACTCCTTACAGAGTATCATGGCTGCAAAAGAGGCATCAACTCTTGGTTAATGAATAGTGCAAGGTGGATTTCCAAATAGGAACCTGCAAAGATCAAGTGGTGTGTGATGTTGTGCCCATGGATGTTTGTCACATTCTTCTTGGGATACCTTGGAAATATGATAGGAAGGCTATGCATGATGGAAGGCATAATACTTATACAAGTTTGAGAAATATGAAAGAAAGCATACTCTTAAACCCTTGAAATAAGAACATGCTACTACTAAAACAAGCTCAAAAGTGCTGCTAATGAGTGGTAAAGAGTTCTTACAACAAATGAAGAAGGAAAAGGTAAACTTTTCTTTGATAGGAAAGCCTAAAAGTGTAGTCACTAACACAAAGTTGAATGATTTTCCTCAAGAAATTTAAGATATGTTGGATAAGTATGTAGGCATAGTAGTGGATGATCTACCCAATGTTTTTCCTCCATTAAGAAGCATCAACCATAATTAGACTTGATTCCAAGAGAAAACCTTCCAAATAAGAAAACTTACAAGATGACTCTAAAGGAGAATGAAGAAATCAAGAAACATGTGCAAGAATTGTTGGAGAAAGGATTGACAAGGGAAAGTTTAAGTCCTTGTGTTGTTCCAATAGTTTTGGGTCCTAAGAAGGATGAATCCTGGAGAATGTGCATAAATTTTAGAACAATCCACAAAATTACTACCAGGTATAGATTCCCTTTCCCAAGAATTGATGATTTTGTTGGATTATTTGAGTGGAGATAAATCTTTTTTAAGATAGATGAGTGGAAACAACCTTTAAAATAAATGATGGGCTATATGAATGGCTAATTATGCCATTCCAATGCTCCAAGCACTTTCATGAGGCTTATGAACGATATTCTTAAATATTTTCACAAGTAAGTTTGTTATAATATATTTGGATGAAATTTTGGTATATATTCAATCAAAGGAAGAGCATCCTATGTATTTAAGAATGGTATTAGACAAGTTGCATGAAGAGAAGCTACTAATCAATATTAAGAAGTGTGCTTTCTTAAATAAATAATTGATCTACTTGGGGTTTGTGATCTCACAAGAAGGGTTGAAGATGGACAAGGAGAAGATAAAGGAAATCATTGAATGGCCTACTCCTAAGAGTATCTTAGAGGTAAGAAACTTTCATGGTTTGGCTAGCTTCTATAGAAAATTCATAAAGAATTTTAGTGGGATTTATGCTCCAATAGTATATATAACTAAAGGAGATAAGAAGACATTCCATTGGACTAAGGCTACTAATAAATTTTTTCAAATTCTTAAGAAGAAGATAACAAAGGAACCTATCTTTTCTTTACCCGATTTTACTAAGCTTTTTCAAGTTGAATGTGATGCTAGTGGGACTTCTATAGGTGTTTTTTTGCCAAGATGGAAAGACTATTGCTTACTTTAGTGAAAAAATCAATGATGTGAAGAAGAGGTATTCAGATTATGATAAGGAGTATTGTGTTATCATACAAGCTTTGAAGAAATGGAGGCATTATCTCATGCCTAAGGAGTTTGTTTTATTCACAAATAATCATGCTTTACAATTTATAAGTAGTCGACATAAGATGAGTCAGAGGCATGTAAAATGGATTGAATTTTTTCAAAGTTTTACTTTTTTTATCAAGCATAAGAGTGGTCAATCTAAAAAAGTTTCAAATGCTTTGAGTAGAAGGAGTTTGATCATGGAAGAGTCTCAAGTGAGCATATTGGGATTTGAAAACTTGAAAGAGATTTGCAAGGAAGATGTAGACTTCAAGGAGGCATATGAAGCATGTGTGAGAATCCTCTTAGTTGGGATATAATTCCTTGGATGGATTTCATGATACAAGAGGGTGTTTTGTTTAATGGCAACTAGAATTTCATTCCAAGAAGCTTCATGAGAGAGAATTTATTGAAGAAAAAATATAGTGGCAGCTTGGCAGGGCATTTTGGACAAAATAAGACATTAGCTCAATTGAGTTTATACTATTATTGGCCAAGTATGAACAATGATGTTAAGAGTTTTGTGGAGAGGTGTAAAGTGTGCCAACATGCCAAAGGGATCAACCAAAATGTAGGTTTTTATCAACCATTTCCAATCCCCAACAAGCCATGGGATTTAGTATGGACTTTGTACGTGGTCTACCAAGAACTCGAAAGGGACATGATTCAATATTTTTGGTAGTTGATAGGTTCTCTAAATGGCTCATTTCATTGCATGTACAAAGACAAGTGATGCTACTAACATTGCCAACTTGCTTTTGAAGGAGATAGTTAGACTACATGGACTTCCTAGGAGCATTGTCTCTGATAGAGACACTAAATTTGAAGGACACTTTTGGAGGACTTTATGGAAGAGGTTGGGCACCAATATGAGTTTTAGTTCAACTTACCATCCTCAAATTGATGGTCAAATAGAATTAGTCAACAAAATCCTCAGAAACATCTTGAGGAGCTTGGTGAGTATGCATCCAAAACAGTGGAATTCGGTGCTTGTACAAGAAGAATTTACATACAATGAATCACCTAAGAGAAGTAAAGGTATGAGTCCTTTTCAAATCATGTATGGTATGCATCCTAGAGGAGTGTATGAGCTAATGAATTTGCGTAAAATGGAGACAAGAAGTGTTGAGGGTGAAGAATTTGCAATGAAAATGGAAGACTTGTATGAACAAGTGAGGAAGGAGCTTGAGGAGAACACCATAAACTACAAGAAGAGAGTTGATCAGAAGAGGAAGGAGATCAACTTTAATGTAGGCGATCTTGTTCTTGCTCATCTTAGAAAATAAAGGTTTCCAAAGGGTGATTATAACAAGTTGAAAGTTAAAAAAATTGGTACTTGTAGGATAGTAAGGAAGTTTTCTAGTAATGCATATGAGATAGAACTTAGAAAAGGTATTGGAATTTCCCCTATCTTCAATGTTGCAAATATGTACCCTCATTAAGGTGAAGAAAAAACAACTCAAGTGTCTGCGACAAGTGAAGATGAGATCATTGAAGGGGAGCAAAAATTTCCCATGGAGATACCAAAGCAACCTGAGGCAATTTCGAGCAAGAAGGCGATAGAAAAAAAAGAGACAAGGAGTACTTTCAGTATTTAATAAAATGGAGAAACCAACTAGCTAAAGACTCAACATGGATGATTGTAGGTGACACCATCAAGTTGGGGACACATGTAGAAGAGTTGATGAACAACAAAAACAAATGATGTAAGCTCTTTTTGTTCCTTCATAGTATGATGCATGAACATCTCTACTAGCTACAAGGTAGAAATGACATTAGCATAATGCTTAGGTTGCTAGGTATGTTTTAATTTTTGCTCTCTCCAATTATATATTGTTCAAATTTCAAATTTATGTAAATGTTGTAAACAAGGCTTGTAAATGGGTGGTAGAAGTCAAGTTAGAGTGTTTATGAACTAAATAAGGCAACAAATACTTATTATCATGTAAATGAGGTGGAAAGGGAGTTAGATAGGCATGCTACAATGATATTTAACTGATTTTCCTTTCCTAGTAAGTTGTTGAGCTTCTTTAGGGTTAGTTGAGTGACTTTAGGAGAGAATTTTTATGAACTAAACATGGAAAAAATACCTTATATCTATAAATTCATGGAGATTAATGTATGTACAAAGGAAGGATTATGGAGTAATGAATGTGTGTGAATTTTGGAGTCTTTTTTTGGAGTTTTATGTGTATTTTCTTTAAATCTGTCATGATTGCAATAATAAGGCAACAAGTATGATACTAAAAACAACAAGAAAAGGTAATATTTTTACCTATGTGATAGTTTATACATTTTAAATATCTCAAAACATAACCAACAAAAATTATTTGAGGTCTTGACTCTTAGTATTGACATTTTTTGAGCCCAAAAAGGTGTTTTTAGGCCTCAAACTAGGGCATAGGCTTAAATTTTGTTTCCACCATCCAAATATTCCTAAATTTTGGATTCTTTATGCTTATTAGTGTATGGGAAGATGTGCCAAGTTTCATGATCATCCCACATGTGCAAGTTCCTTTTTCACAAAGCCCTTGATTTCCTCTCTTTTACATGGCGGTTTGACTCTTTTAGTGCAAATTATATTCAAGACTAGGGACTATTATAGTACTCTATAAATGCCTAAATAAACCTTCCCTATGAATTTCAAGACCTGACTAATCCATTTAGTATATGTTGTTCCATAACAGTCCTAAGAAAGAGAGGCCTAATTTGATTGTAATAGTCCAGTTTTTAACCTATTCTATACAAAACAACCCAACATAATTCACATATGTTTAGTAAAGGTCAAAAGGGTATCCAAATCAGGTCTCAAATATCTATTATTAGGTGTATGGAGGGAGTTATGGCATAAAAGGTCTATGAGAAAGGCTATAAGCTCCTAGGTCACCTACTAAGGGAAATGGGGTCTAGGAATGTACTAGAACTTTGTTGATGGTTTTGATAGCTTAGATTCAGTGAATGTATGTTGTAAGTGTGTTTAATAGGGTTATGTGTATTATATGTGTGTTTGAATATGTTTTGGCCTTTTGTCTTAGCCTGATCCCTAAGGAAGTTTAACATCATGATCAAATTAGACAAAAAAGGGTTGAATGACATTCAATAAAAACAAAATGAAAAGCTCACTCAAGAAAAATACAAGCATGATATATTAAAAAAAGAAATAAAAATAAGTTTAAAATTAAAATTTACTATTTAAATATTTATAAATCATCACACTATGTAAGTGGGGATGAATGCAAGAGCATCTAGGCAAATGGGGAATCCACATCACCCAAACATATTTCAATTTGAATTTTGTTGTTTTGGTTTTTGGTTTTCATTTTCAAAGTGCATATTAATTTTGGATTGGTGGATGGTTGTGGTAGAGCATGATGACATTGATTTCATTCCATTGAAAAATACCATATTGTGATTTATAATTCAAGTTTCGATTTTTGTTGTTGCAATGAATTACAGTTAGTTCCTAGAGGTCAACTATGGCGATGAATTCAAGAATTTATACATTTCTTTTATTGATCAATTTCTCCATATATTTAAATCATAATTTGATTTCCATAGAAATGTATGGTATCACAGTGTTAAAAATAAAAAAGGAGGAGAAGGTTCCCATGAAGGCAAGAGTGATGGAAATTATTTCTTTTCAATAATTTTCAATCCATTCAAAACTACAAAAAAGTATGAGCAATATTTATAAATGAAAAACTTCAGATTGTGGATGAGTGAATAAATAACAAAAAATATAGACAATCAACAATGAAAAGGAAATGACGGGGCTCAAAGGAAAAAATGAATAGGTAGCATGGAAGGTCAGTGGGGAAGGAATATGGAGAGGCATAGACAAAAAGGGAGAAATAGAGAATCGATGATGAGTAGTTCTTAGTTAGTGCAAAAAAAAGATAAGGGGTTTGTGTTATACGCAATAGAAAACAACAAAATAAAAGCCACACAACCTTTAATAAATATAGGTGAATGCAAAAAAATGGCCAAGGTCGTGCATAGAAGGGGAATTGGAAATGAATAAAATCTATATAGGAGTTGGTAGAGATGTAAATGGTTATGTAGACTGGGGAAAACTAATGAGATTTTCATATAGTTGTAGAGGCGTATAGGGTGTGTAGGGGTGTAGAATGTTCCAAAAGTGATAAGGAATTGATACAAAGGGAAAATAGAGGTACAAAGTTAGGTAATTGAGAAAGAGGAATTGATAACTGGAAATAAACTTGAAATTTGTAGATTGTAATGTTTACAGATTGTAAATATTTGAATCTTGTAGAGTAAGAAATCAATGTAAAAACTAATAAACTACCTCTGATTTGTGGTGTCATTTAAAATTAGGTGCAAATTGAATTTGATTGAGCTACTTAATTCATTAGTTTGTTAAGACTTTTTGATTTTTGAACTGCATTGGGGATTAAGTAGTAGTCCCCAAAAGAAAATGGGTATCTCTACAATAGATAAAAATAGCAAGAAAATTTATTCAAGAGCCTAAATATTAAATTAATATAATACTTAAATCAAATTGAATTTTCTATTGAAATTATTATAATATAAAGTATGAAAATCAACATTAACATCCATAAGGAGTAAACTTAATAGCTTCAATATTTAAAAAATAATGTATATCCAAGTCCAATAGACATAAAACAAGCAACAACTGTCTTTATATTCTTAAAAGAAAATAAAAGGGTGTGTTAAACAAATCCAATTATCATTGAAATTATAGTAACATAAGGTAAGAAAATGAAGACTAAATAACATCTACAAGTAGAAAATGGATAGCTTCCACATAAAGAAAATGTAATATGAAATGTCCAAAAGTTGAATGGGAGATCAAAACAAGGTTTAGTACAAATTATATTTAACACTAAAAATTATATTAATATAACAAACAAATAAGTCATGTGGATAATGCACACTAACTAACAACTATCAAAAGGAAACCTGGTCTAACTACCAAATTAAAAACACACAAAATGTGATCAAATGAAAAATTAAATTATAGTGGAAATGATTATAATTGATGTCCATATAGACAAACTAAGAAAATAACAAGAAATTAAATAGGTAACTTTGACATTGAAACAATATAAGTCAAATCAATTAAATTACAAGAGGAAATATTAACAATATTTTTGTCTAGAATTTGACGAAAAAAGGTAAACGTGAAATAAAAAAGCTAATAAAAACAAAATAATGAAGCAATAACTTAGAAAAAGTGTGAATCAAATCTCTAATAAAGTTATGAAGATATTTCACTAAAGATTAAAATAATGCAAATTGAACATATTATCTACAAACAACCAATGAAGGCAAATGTGGGATGAATAAGTACAACCTAGAGGAAAAGTGTCAACTCCAACATCAACAATATCAACCCAATTTTTTATATAACCCACATAAATATTAAACAAACCAATTTGGAAATAGAATTAATGTTTAAAAATTATCTATATTTGGGATTAGGAACTAAATAATAACCAACAATAAAATAAGCAACTCCAATATAAAAAATCAATCTAAAATTTAAAAGACATTAAAGAAAAACCTAAAACAATTTAAAATTATATAAATGCCAATAGATGATCAAATTACTAAAGTGGAGACTAAATAATATCAATAAGTGTAAAATTGGCACCTCCGATAGCAAGAAAACATGAAGCAGATCTATTCACTAACAAAATATATTAAAAAAAATTCACAAGCAAATTCAAACCAAGATTAGAAGAATTATATTAATATAAATTCAAAATGGGTAACCTCATTTCAGATTAAAATATGCAAAAAATATAATTGAGAAACAAATAAACAAACAAAAAATAGTATTCAAAACAAATCCTAATTGACAATAAATTTTAAATTTGCAAAATCAGCAAATATAGACTAAATAACATATAAATGTAGTTTATAAGTAGCCAAGGAAGGTGAAATGAGGATGGAATAATAGTAGCCAAGAGAAAATGTTGACAACACTAAAGTAAATAATATATACTAGATTTTACCAAACATTCATGGAGATTATGGACTCAACTACAAGGAGAAGGTTGGCATGATAAATATCACCTAATTTCCACCTCCAAGAGGCAAATTAACATTGAATTTTGGCTTAGTCTCGATAGTATTCCCCTAATCCTATAATGTATATTAGGCTATAAGTAGTCGTCTTGTGGCTACCTTTACTCTTAAACAAGTTATATCATAGAAGAAAAAATCATAAAAAAATGCATGACTAATCACCAAAATCACGAATCACCATAGTTGACAATTTTTTCCCTAAAAAAATATAATTTAAAAAATCATGGAAATTTTGTATTGAGTGATTTGTTTCCATTTACACATGTTAAAATTGTATCAAATCGCACTTAAATCACAATTAGGGT
This sequence comes from Sequoiadendron giganteum, assembly GCA_007115665.2. Classification (NCBI taxonomy): domain Eukaryota; kingdom Viridiplantae; phylum Streptophyta; class Pinopsida; order Cupressales; family Cupressaceae; genus Sequoiadendron; species Sequoiadendron giganteum. Next base: position 168,821,123 of record CM021105.1, read on the forward strand.
TTCCATACTAACTCCATCCCACACTAATCCATTTTTCTTCATAATTAGGGTTTCCATGCTAACTTTTCTCTAGGATCTAATCATCAACACTCTTGGCACCTCTCTTATCTACTTCTATTAGTGCAGGTGGCATAATTTATGGCAAAATTCTTACTCTTTAATGATTTCAAATTCCACACCTTCAATCCTCTTCAATGCTTAGGATTCATATGATTCTCCCAATGAGAAATTCACAAAAGGATTAGTAAGCATCACAAGACATGATTGCTTACAAGTTGTGAATGCTCTTCCTAGACCTGCTCAAACATGAACAAAGAAGTGGTCATTAGTTAATAAACAAGTAGAAATTAAGCATTCCCTATGAAATTCATTTAAACATAAGAACATGAAAACAAAGTAAAATATCAAATAAACTACTAATGAAATACTATTCTAAATTCTCAAACCAGCATCCCATAGGGGGATTGGTGCTTCTTTGATGTGGGAAGAAGCCCTTTCCCAATCCCTTGATAAGCTTGATGATTGATGTGTGATGAAAAAAGTATGAAGTTGACTATAATCTAGCTAATTTCTTGAAAAATGATTAAAAACTATGGAGTGAAATGCCTATAATGATAATGCTCTCAGTTGTGGATCCATATTATGAAAAGGAAGCCTCTATTTATAGAAGCCAAGGATTGAAGAATAGAGGAAATTGATGAATGTGGGATTAAAGATTGGACCAATGGCATTGTACCACTTGTCAACATGCTAATGAATCTTGGAGGAGATGTGCTCACACATGTGTGAGCACATCTTGGGAGATGGGATGTGTAAAAAGAATGAATGCCAAGGTGGATTGTGTAAGAGAATGTGTAAGAGCTATTTAAAGCCAGGTGGCTTGTGTAAGAGCTATTTAAAGCCAGAGTAGCTTGAGAAAAAGGACAAAAGTCCTTTGGGAGGGAAAAGTCAAGTGGGTGGAATATTTTAAGAATATGTCATTTTGAAAGAAAATAAGGTAATTAGTAAATCAAATAAACTGATTTATATGTGCAACTTGTTTAGTTGACCAAGGTTGACTTACCCTAGGGTGGAGTTAAAAACTAGAGGAATGGAGGATTAGTGTTAGGAGTTAATTAATTTAGGATTAATTAACTTAGATGAAATTAGTTAGATTTATGACATTTAATTTAAATGTTTGGGTTTATTTAAATCAAATAAGATGATGTTGAAACATTAAGATTTTAATTAAATAAAATTGATTTATTTAATTAAACAAAGAACATTAGGATTTTAATTAAATAAAAAATGAAGAACATTAGGATTTTAATTAAATAAAATTAATTTATTTAACTAAAGGAAGAACATTAGGATTTTAATTAAATAAAATTGATTTATTTAACTAAAGGAAGAACATTAGGAGATGATGAAATAATCTGATAAAGTGTATTATCCGATTTTAGGAGGAAATCCAATGAATTCAATTAATTAAATTAAGGTTATTCAATTAATTGGTTATTGTGGAAATGATTAAGGAAGAATCGATGTTAGTTAATCAGGATCAAGTGCATGATATCGATCAAGACATTTTGAGTGTCTACATTTTTCCCCTCTTTGAAGTGAGGTACTTGCTATGTTGGTTCAAAGAATAACATTGGCAAGATCAAAATTCAATTTTTTATTTATTTTTTAGATGCTCCACTATTGCCCCAGTGAAAGAATTACACTGATATACTACCCCCTCGAGAGATCAACCAAAAATTTGGATTTTTTGGGCACTGATTTCTTGAAAAAAGATGACAAATTGCCCGAAGGGTCTAGAAAGGCTCCAAGATGTTGAAAAGATGCCAAAACACAAAAAAAAAGATGTGAAATGAGCCTTGGTTGGGAAAAAAATGGTGTCAGGGGTGCAAAACCCTAGTTTGATAGCTAAATTGGGGCAAAAGACCCTAATTTTCATGCTTAAACAAGGCTAGAAGGATCTCTTTCCATTCATTTGTGCATTCACACTTTAGAAATTTTAGTTATTTGAGCTCTGTCCCTTCTTTGAAATGATACAACGAGTGTTCCCTCAACACATTTCTGAGTGAGTCCGCGTGTTCCAGGACCTCCAAGCATAGGACCACCAGTATGTGAGCCAAACCCAACTTTGAAATTTGATTTTTTCAGTCCATTTATTACACTTTAAAGATTCAAAGTCCCCAATGTCACTATATAGTGACACACAAACAACCAGTCAGTGATGTTGGAAAGCCAAATAGTGTTGCTAGTGCAAATGGTGATGCAATTCACAATTTGATTTTAGGGTTCAAATTTTCTAATAGTGACACTACTATAAAGAGCGACGCTTTACTCAATTTGAGATTAGGGTTTGATAGGGGTCAAATTGCAAAGGGAAACACATTTGAAAAAGGCAATGCTATGATGAATTTGGCATTTTCAAAGAGTCCAACGTCGCTATTTGGAATTTTATAAATGGTGATGCTACTATAAACAACAATGAATTCATTGTTCTGGGGTTGAAAACTCCAAACAAGGTCATATATTTTTATGAATTTTGACATTGTGCACCTTGTGGGTGCAGGAGGTGATCCAGCCTGTGTTTTTGTGTGAGCATCATCCCTTGATTTTGAGTGAATTGGGAAATTTATCTGAGTTATGATAAGAGCATTTGGGGGAGATTGGTCTTTGTACATAGTCTATGTGCCCGTTGTGTGGACTTATTTAGTGATGATGACCACATTGTGTGAGAGATGGCATAGCGAGACCTCATCCTTTCACCTTCCGACTGGCAAGGCGACCATGACATTAGAGGGCGTATGATGGATCCTGTGATTGCTAATACATGATGATCATGTGATCTATGATATAAATGTCAGCGCTGATGCATGTCACAATGTCATGGAGATAGAGGACCTTATACTAGCTGAGGGCCAAATTGAGTTGGAGTTTTACAAAGGTCGGGTACCACTTTTCAAGTTGATCGTTGCTACCATTGTATCCGAGTTAGTTGCTCCAAATCGACGAGGTAGATTTTTAAGTCTAGGATGGGGCTTGGCATGGGAGAGGATGCTGAAGCAGAGGACCATTTTTGCTTAGGGACCAATGAAGCTGGCCTCATTGTACCATGATTTTGCATACTACGACGGTTGAGCAATCGACATTAGGGTGTGTAAAGAGCGAAAGTGTTTAATTCCAATCATCGACAATTCTTTAAATAAATTTATTTACATTCCAAAGAAAGTCAAAAAATCCATTCATTAACATTGTTAAATCCACAAGATTCCAAAAAAAACTGACTTAAAGTCTATAATAAGATTCATAATACCTCCAATTACATTCATAAATGTGTGTCATCTTTCACAACATTTATAATACAAAACATGGTAAAAGAAATTGCAATTCCAGACTTAGGCATTCTGTCGCCTTAATTTCTACAATAATTAATACAAGTCTTAGGCATTCTGTCGCCTTAAGCTCTACAATAATTAATTCAAGAATAAAATAATACATATATGAAGAAATCATCCTTTGATCTTCAATCCAAAAGCATATCTTCAAACATGAAGACGAGAACAAGGTTCAGGCACTTTTTCCGCCCAACCTTGAAGCTTACGCTTCCCCAAAATTCTTTAGTCAATCAAAGAATACCCGACCCTACAAGAATCACTTAGCAAAAAGAAGTCAACAAGCAAGATGGAATCTGATGCATGCCTAGTATAACTAGTAATTCCACAAGCATTTTCATTTTTCTAATTCATTTAAGAAACAAGCAAGTTTGATACTAGGATATGGTAGAGAGTTAATCATATTCCATCTATTTCAATGGTCCTTAAGTTACTTGGCCAAGTAAAATGTCATGCATGACAAATAATAGTAGTTTTGGAAAAGCAAAACTATGCTCTCTAATAACCCATATTCGGCACCCGTCCCGAAAGGTAACTTTCCAAACACATGTCATGCACATTCAATTATCAAGCATGCATGGTTCCATTCAAAATCAAAAATAATCTTTCTCAAACACATGAAATGCACTTTCATTTTGAAGCAAACATGGTTTTTATTGCAATAATTCCACAGATTTTAAATCACAAATAAAATTAAGTTCATATTTAAAATAAATAATTAAAGAAGGTGTATCTCAAGTATGTAACTAAGTACATATAAAACAAGAAACGAATAAATGAGCACACATTCTTTCGGTTCATTTAATAATATTATTTAACTACACTTCAATATAATCTTTGTCTAATTCGTTTCATTTTGAAGTAATTATATTTTTAATTTTTACTTCCTTTTCTTTTCTGTTTTTTTCATATTTCCATTAAAATGTTATGTTTTCAAAAACGTAAAACCTCATATTTAATTCTATTTCAAAGGCAATTTTAGAATCATTCCTGAAGATATATCAAATTTAACTCAAGTTTTTCAAACATATATATTACACAAAAATATTAAATCTCATGCTTTTGGAAAACATTCAGCAATTTTATTTAAACCAAAAACACTATCATTTCTGTTTCTATTGTTTTGAAAGTTTTGTCTATCTGAAAACTTTGATTTTTAAAGCATTTCTAAGTTTAGATAGATCTAAAATAGTATGTCTTCTATTTGCATTCTTTAAATTTACAAATCAAAACTTCCTAAAGCATTCTACTGTCTTTTTGTAGTTTTCTATTTCGAGAGTTTGTTCAATAAATTTTCCATAAAAACAAAGTCTGGTGTTTTTTCTTCTTTCTAAGTTTTACAAAAATAGTGACAGGTTTTCATTTATAAAATACATAAATAAAAGAAAATGATTCAATTTAAACATACTAAGATTGTTAATTTGGTAAATAATGCTTTCTTTAAATCTACCTGATAATATTCTAGTGCTCAGTGTCCTCTAAATCTGGCATGAATATTTGTCTTTCTGTTAATTTTCTCTTGTAGCTATTCTTTCTTTCTCTGCCTTCTGTCTACTTTCCAAGTTCTCTTCTTTTATTTTCTTGATTTGAATTCTCTCTTTCTTCCTATCTCCACACCTTTCTTCTTTACTTCCTTTCTGCTCTGTATCTTCTTCCTGTCCAAGCCTTCTCCTCTATTCTCCTACTGCTACTGGTTGCATCCCTCTTTCCTACTGCCTTCCCTTCCTTGCTTCCACATGCGCTTGGGGAGACAAGCGAAATCCAAATAAACTAAAAAATTAAATTGTTGTGCTCTCCCTCTTCCTAGCCACACACCTTCCTTCTCCCTTTTACTTGCGCATGGGGGAAAAAGATCTCTATTCTAATTCATAATTTCCACCCTCTATTCTTGTTGCTAGCGTATGGGGAAGATAAGTAACTTATTAATTTTCTAAAACTTCCAAATCCCTCTCCCCTCCTGTTGGCTGCACCTGGGAGATAAGGTGAATAAAATTAGAATAAAAAAACTAAACAATCCTCTTAGCTTAGATCTCTCTCCCTACTCTGGCCGTGCATGGGAAAAAGAAGAATCACATCACAAAAAAGAACTCTCTGTTCTCTCCCTTGCATATCAGGTAAGTAAAATGCCAAAATCCATCAAATCTAAATTGCTCTTCCTTACTTCTATGCACCTCCTTACCTGCTGCTCACGTGGAATGATTGGAAGCAGATTTATATTCTTATCTTATCTCCTCTCTGGCCGTGCATGGAATCCAACAATTTTTTTTTAAGGATAAAATCAAATCTGTTCTAATGCCTACTTCTCTCCAAAAGTAATCCTCTCCTTGCTCTCACGTATGAGGGAGATCAGCAGATTAAATAAAAATCAAAGAACTATTCCTTCTCCTGGCTGCACATGCAAGGTATGTAGAATGGAGAAAAACTAAAAGCCCTCTTTTTCTTTTAACTCTGCCTTCAAAATGGATTTCACTCTTTCTCTGTGTTGCTCCTATGCACCTTCTTTCTAAGATATTTTTCCTCCTCTTACTTTATGCAAATGATGGAGTAAACAAAAAAGTTGGATCCACAATTTGTGGCACATTCCCAACAATGATGGCCATAACTCAGAGTTTAGCTAAAGTTTTATTTTCTTGATTGCATTTGAAATTGAACAGAGAGGTAAACATTTTCAAATCGTTTTCTACTATATTTAATTCATATTAAATTGAAAATGTATTTCATTTATTTCTTATTTACTTCTCTTCATTGAAATACAAAATTTAATATCTTAAACATTTGTTTATACTCCCATTTAAATCTGTTTTCACATAACAACATAATTTAATCAAATTGACTAAATTTTTTGCAAATAAATCAATCTTTCCATTTCAAAGAGCAACATATTGATTTTCACACAAATTTGAGCAATCAGATTAACTTATTTAAGAATTTCCAAAATAATAATCATCACGAGAAAAACATATTAAAATAACTAAGTGGTGTGTGAGATTTCATCATCCTTATTAATGTCTAATGGCTAAAACGACTCTACTTGATCAATGTTCTCACCTTCATTCTTGTTCGCCTGTTCCTACGTTCACTTGCACTCAATTTCTCATCATTAATGACAATCCCCGAATTCCATAAATAATGAATTCAAATCATTTCACTTGAATTTCAATTTCAATTTCAATAATCATCAATTGCAATTTCCATTTCCATTTCTATAATCATCTATCATAAACATTGAAATTCTCATGATTAATAATCGAAATAAAATAATTGATAAAATCAGTACGTGACATCCTTCCCCTCTTGGAAGAGACATCGTCTCAATGTCTTATTAATCAATCAATAAGCATAGCATCTCAATCAGTAAAACATGTTATCTCAGTCTTAATGATATAATAACTAACATCATAGTTCTTAAAACATAAGCATAAGAAATCCATAGTAGCATCCACGCTATCCAAGTTCACAACATGTGAATCAAAAACCAGAGTATCAAGTATCTCATGCATTAAGCAAATACTACTCTAAGAAAGCAATTGAGGAAAATGATGGTCAATCATCACAGAATCCTCCCATGTAGCACCATCCTCAGTATACTGGTCCCACTGGACCTTGTACTGAATACTATCCCTATTAACGCTAGTCTATAAGCAACTGGATTCATGACTTCCAGTACATCAAAGGGTCCCACAAATCTCGTAGCCACTTTGATGATTTCCCAAAATACGTAAGATTTACAAAACATTCATTCTATATAGTAATCTTGTCCTTTCTAGACCTTGCTTCAAGTGTCCTTACTATCACATAGGGAAATTTTGTATGCTTCACACATACTTACTCTCCCAAGAGCTTTATTCTATAAATACATCCAATATATAATAATAACTATACTTAGTGATCGAAATTCATTGGTCCATGCATTTATCCTTAGTATAATCCAAATGGGAGAGGAATGTCGATGTATTGTGGGTCCAATCCTTTCCTTTGAATTTACACTTTTAGACAACTCATAACCCAAGTCCATCCGCCACTTACACATTCATTATCCTTACCATAAAGTACTTTCCCTTATTTACTTTTCTATCTCGAGCATAACCTTGCTCCTAGACACTTATAAATTTTGATACTGCTCCACACTTAAGCTTTGTTATCAATTAATTTTCATCGATCACTTCGTTCTATTATTCCTTTTTGACATTTATCAAGTCTATGATTATATCCAAGCCTTTTTCAGCTTTAATAGAGTTTCCTTTCTTTCCGTATAATTTTCCAAACGTCAATTTTAAAAGTTTACAAATCATTTAAGATTTAGTCCACTATTTTACTTATTTGACTAAAATAATATATTGAACATTTATTCTAATGAATGTCTCATGGTATGATTTTGGTTTACAGAACCCTATCATTATTTGCTAAACTGAAATAACCTTTCAGGCTGACTAAGCAACTACTTACCCACAATATATTATTTAGGATCAAAATCCTATAAGTCGAGTTTCCAAAAACTGTTGGTTTCTTTGATGAGTCTATCCACCAGAACATTATGTTAATTCTACTAACATAGACAGATCAATTTGTCTTGTGTTCTACCTTTTTCCTTCTAGAATCTCAAGAGAGTTACTCGTCCTACCAATGATGACTTCTGGTCTTCATTTCCTGGCATACTAGGCATTACCTTGCTACATTTCATACAACTTCTTACTCTTTCTTCTTTCAGATGATAGTGGATCCTTATCCGACAATTTTCTTTGTCATTCCGATGTCCTAACTCTGACATTATTTTCCTCGTTCCATTCTCGAATCTTCAAAATTTTGGACACATAAGTTCTTTTATATCCAACAATAGTCTATCCTTTGACTAGTGATAACCTATTTTGATCTTACGCGATTATTAATCTTCTTGTTAGTGGTTATAGGTTTTACAGAGATAATTCCCATTTATCTCAGGACATCCATACTATGGATTTTCTTTTATCCTTGGATTATTTTCAAAGATGCAATTCATCTTTTAACTCAATCTAATTTCCTTGATTTAATCTGGTACTAATTTTTTTGAGTATTAATCCTCGTTCAATCACGTTGATCTCTAGATAATAACAAATTTAATTGCATTTCTCATCATCAAGCATTAAAATTTAACTCCATGATTTCTTAATTATATAGGAGAGTCTCAACTTCAATATATCCATTTTGAGCACAAGTAACAATTATGATGTTCTTCTCTGTAAGATTTTCAGCATTTCTTGCTAAGTGAAAATTCTATGATGTTTTGTCATGACAATAAATGCTTCCTTTTGGAAGTGTTTCTCTTTTAATATAAGAGCTACTTAAAATAAAGTCTTATCAATAATACGACTTCATTTAACTTACTAGGCATTCCTTCTATGTTTCAATCCTTATAGAGTTTCATTATCTCCAATGATATTCAATCACATGGGCAAATCTTAAACCCAATATTCCCTTCCAATTCTTAGGATGGAATCCTTAATTCTTGACTAGTCTGATTGTTTATAGATTTCTCAACTTAATAGGTTTTAGTCTCATCATAAGGTCTTTCTCTTTATTGAATGAACTTCTTGTCCCACATAGGTTATCTTTAACCCAAGGTTCCATTAAAAGGTAAGGTAGTGATTATGTGATTTAATCATTCTCATAAGAGATTTTGGTGTGGTTCACATAATGTCACATCTTACTTTGTTTTTCACATAGAAATAACATCGTTATTTAAATTCTCTATATAAAGTATATAGGAGTATAGAGACACTTTATTCCAATCACGAGTCTCTTAGATCTTTTCCTTGTCGATTCCAAAGACAATGATCTTCCTTATCATGATCAAGTTATCTGCTTATCCTTTTCTAAGGAAATGATAATAATATCCTTTGATCTTTAGATCAGATAATCATAAGGTATAAAGGTCATAGTTCTTAACCTTTCCATTTGTCCTTTTTCCTTGTGGTCATAAAATGTATGACTTAATCGTCCTTATGACTTGCAAAGAAGTCATACCCAAGTTTTTGCTGGGTGGGGTACTTAGCTTGAGTCAATCCACTCTCTTCCTCCCCCCCCCCTTTAGTGTTTCCACAACTTTTGTTCTTCTTACGTTGAACTTCTAGCAATTTACTTGCTTCTTGGAAAGGGTTTGTCATTCCTTCTTGTTGACTTTTCGTTGTTCTCTTTTATCTCATAGATTCAACACATTGGATCATTCAATAGGAGATCCAATGAATAATCAACAACAAATAACATTCCATCTTCTTTCTAATATCCTTTTTAATGGAGGAATATCCATGCTCACAAACCTCTTTTGTTGATGTACTTCTCAATTCAAAGTGTTGCTTTCCTTGCAACTTCTAGTGTCCTGACACATAGAGCCATGTTGCATTCCTTTTCCCTTTTGGAACCATTATTCATAAGTTGTTTGATTCCAAAAACTTCAATAACCCCATTGATTGTTTCCTCTGACCGTTCTGGTCTTTTCTCAATTCCTTTGTACTAATTTTTTTCTAACAAGATCTTTATCTTAACACAAGAGTTTAAGTCATGAGTTCCCCAACCCTTGAGGATACTTCCTTCATTCATATCCTACTTTGATCAATCTAATCTATGCTGACTTTGCATACATAGATTCATAGTGATTACACTAATCCAAGAGTTCCTAACTCTTTTACAATTGTAGGTTGCGACAATTCAATTTATCTCATTCCTTATCATTCTCTTTTTCTTAGAGTCATGTATGTACAGGTTATTCTTCCTAACCTTCCTACATAACTTGATTGCTTAATATACCACCATCTTTGCTAGATCAGCCCAAGAGACTTCATGGGCGCAGACGATCCTAACGCCCAATGTAGTTGATTGCTTTTGAAAGTTAGTTGCTAGGCCATGGGCCTATAGTCAGGGGCCAACAACTCCTGGGACTACATAGGCATATGATGAGTGGTTCAGACCTCCATTGAGGTTGACAGATCCAACAACAACACTTCCATGGGGGAGACCTTGGGGGAGGAGTGCTCAGAGAGCATAGTCATGGCCAAATGGATAGGATCCTAGAGCACTGCCCAGAGATGGGCAACCTCCACAATAGCTAGGTCAATAGCCAGATCAACAACCACAGAAACCACAGTAGCTTGGGGATCCATGGGATGCACAAATACAACAGTTACATGCACATATATAGGTTCTTACAGGTGAGTAGGACCAGGCCTGCCAACAGGTATACCTATGGTTATTTTAGTGAGAGATCAGGCCAGGCAACAGGTCCAGGCCCTTATTACTTTCGAACCTAGAGGGGTTTGCTTTGAAGGTTTGAGATGGTGTGTCACTTGGTTGTCGTTGTCCATGGGACCTAGGAGACTGAGGTAACTCTCTTATTACAAAGGAACTTTTCTTCATCTTGTAGTCTCCACATCTGTTATCTTGGATAATGACTTTGATATCAGGAATGCCAGGAATGAAAGGTTTCTTTGTCCCAAAAGTGGAGGCTAGAGTGGATGGGTCTACATATGGAGTCGCAGGGCCTTCACCATTCTTGGGAACTTATGGGATTTTGTAATATTTAGCCTTGAAATTTTTGTAGTAGTAAAAAGGCTCGAGGTCACCATGGATTGTAACCTGTTGATTCTGATAAGGGAACTTGACACATTGATGGAAGGTGGAGGCTATAGCTTGCATCCCATGAATCGATGGACGCCCCAAGAGAATGTTATAAGGAAGTTCAAGATCAAGAACTTGGCAAGTGGTTTCCATAATTGCAGGTCCTACTTGGATAGGGAGTTGGATGGTGCTTTGAGACACCCTCTCTTGATCATCATATGACCGGATGGTGATACCTTTGCATTTTTCAATCATATCTTTAGAGAATCCCAAATTCTTTATTAGCTTCAAAGTACAAGTATTGAACCCTGTACCTCCATCCACCAAGACCCATTTGACTTTATTTTTATGGACAAAGACTTCAAGATGGAGTGCATGGTTATGAGATGGCTGGGTTGGGAGATCTTGTTCAGAGAACGTAAGGAGGTGTGGTGTGGTGATGTGTCCGACCATAGCTTGGAACTAGTCCACATCAAGATTTGTGGGTACAGAAGACATAGCTAGTGCTTTTTCTAGAATTCCCCTATGTGTGGGAGATATTTTCAACAACTCCATGATGGAGATATGGGCGAGGGTCTTCTTCAGTTGTTCTAAGACATTGTAACCATTGGAAATTGACTTTGAGTTTGTAGGGGGTGCTTTAGCTTGTGTGGATGATTGGGGATGGTGATTCTGCCACCTCATGTGGTGATTTCACACTCATCTTTGGACCTTGTGATATTGATAACATCTACCCACTCATCCTATGATGTGACAACATGGTCATAAACATGGTTGACATTGCTGTACTTTTTGCCTTTACCATTGTTGTTTGATTTATTGTGATCTGACATCGAATTCATGAATATTTTGAGGTCTAGATTCCCAATCGATTTCTCAACGGTGATAGTCTTGTCATCAATAAGATCTTGAATCAGGCTTTTAAGCCTCATGCAACTAGCTGTCGTGTGCCCCTTTATCTTAAGAAAATTGTAAAGGTGCTTCTCGTTATACCATGGTGGTTTAACTTGAGGCTCTTGGTAATTTTCAATGACTAGGAGTGTGATGACGTTGGCTTGAATGAGTTGTTGCATGACAAATTTGATTGATTCCCCAAGTGATGTGTACTTTCACTTAGGGGGATATCTATTTTTGGTGGATGGTTTGCCTTGATCATTGACGTTGTTAACTGTTTGTGGGTTGTTTTGTTGTTGAGATGTGTTAGGTTGTGGGGTTTTTTGGGTATTGTTTTGAGGTTGTTGGTATATTTTTTGTTGTGTGTTTGGTCTTGGAGCACTGAATACAACCTTGGCATCAACAACACCATCATTGGTAACATTTTTTTTCTTCACCTAAGTTCGAGGTTTGTCATTGTAGCTTGTTGATGGGTGATTGTCTTGATAAGTGGGTGTCCTCCCTTGTGCAGTGAGGGTTCTTTCAATGTTAAGAGCTTTAGGGATGAGCTGATCATAGGTGGTGATGCACTACATTTTGAGATGGAAGGCTAAGATCCCATCAAGATTTGAGATGATGGTTTCAACTTTTTGTTCTTTCGACATAGCCCATTGTCTCCTATTAGCCTTGGATTGCCATTGTTGCAAGAAGGATGTGAATGCCTCTCCCTTGTTTTGCTTAAGGTTGGAAAAATATTCCAAGCTTACATCCATGCCCATGTTAAATGAGTATTTTTTTATGAATGAGTCCATAATTTCTTGGAACTTTTTGATTCCAAGAGGAAGACGAGAGAACCATTCCATGGCTAGGCCAAACAAACTTCTGGGGAAGAGCCTCATTAGATAAGATTGATCATAGGCAATTTCCATACAGTGTACGTAGAATTCCCTAATGTGATTTGCAGGAATTCCAATTCCATGGTACTTGTTGAATTTCGGTATCTCAAAACCTGGTGGGAATGGCTTCATCACAATGCTTCTGTCAAATGGAAAAGGGCATAAATTCCCTTGTGATTTTGTGGTTTTCCTTGATTGTATGTCCAACACTTGTTGTGAGAGATTTTTTATTTGAGCGGACAAGTCATTTTATGGATCAGGTGGTGGAATGAACGTGTTTTGAGTTGGTGTTGTGGCTTGAAGGATGGATGGGGTAACTTGCAGACTTGGTAGTGCGTTTGCGGGAGATTATTGTGCAAATAATGCTTGTTGATATGCTTGTAGTTTTTGTTGTGCTAACAATGCTTGTAGTTGTTGTTGTGCCAATAATGCTTGTTGTTGTTCTTTTTGCTATTGTTGTGCCAACAATGCTTGTTGTTGGGATTTTTGTTTAGTTGCTTGCTATTGTGCTTGGTACTTTTGTAAAGCTTGTTGGTAAGCCTATTGTTGTTGTAACAAGGCTTGTGCTTGAGCTTTCTATGCTTGATATTGAGCTTGTGCTTGTGCTTGTGCTTGTGTAGCTTGAGCAACTTGGGTGGTTTGTGCAACTTGTGTGGCTTGTTGCTGCTATAGAAATGCTTGTGCTTGGGTGGCTTGTTGTGTGGTTTTCTTCACAACTTGTGCAACTTGTTGGGTTTAGAATTGTTGGAGTGCCTTTTGATATTCTTGCTGAGCCGCTTGTAACGTGATGTTGTATTGGTTGGCCATGTTTGGATTTGGTGGGGGAGGTGGAGGATTCAAAATGGTGCGAGATGATATGATGGGGTTTTTTTTAGGTGGTTGTTGAGGTGTTTGAGTGATGACCATGGGTTGCATGGTGGAGGGTATGCTAGGTTCTTGGGAAACCATGTTTTGAGATATTTGAGGTGTTTTTGATGGTGTAATGGTTGATTGGGATATTACGATGGGTACCACCTGGTGTAACGATATTAGTAGCATGCTTGGAGGATTTGGTATGCTTGACATGTTGAATTGATTTGTGATTGGTAGATTGATTTGATTTGGGATTGGTATGTTGGGTAAAGGGGGCTGCCCTAAACCCTGGATTTGTGTAGATGAGGATGTCAAAGGTGGGAATGGTGGAAAGATTTGTGATGTGTTCCCTAGCACAAGTGAGGATGATGCATCAAAAGTTCCTCCTCGTGAAAAAAATTCCACTTGTCCTTGTGAGACCATGGGGAGGGAAATTTGTGTTCCAAGAGGGTATGTTAGTGTTGTGGAGAAGGTGGATGAATTATGGGTGTCATGGAAAATGAGTTGAACATATAGATGTTTTGGGTCTTACAGAATGGTGTTGGGCATACCCAAGATTGTATTTTCCTCCAAGTTTTGGCTATTAACAAGGGGATGCGTTTGAAGAGCATGAAGCAATGAGCTTCCCTTTGTAACCATGGGTTGGCTTGGAGCATGAGATGAAGGTGGTTGTATGATGGGTTGAATGATGCTTGAAAATGATGACATGATTGGTGATTGAGGTATATTCCCAAGAGGTTGTTCCACAATAGTGCTTACATAAAAATTAGAAGGGAGTTTAGCCCCTTCTTTTTCCAATACTAACATGTATTGTGTGGGATTGAGCCTCATCATTATGTTGACAATCTTGTGATTTTTTAGGATTTTGGATTATCTCCATGATTTTGTCTTGGGTCATCCCTTGAAAATTAGTAGTGGCATCTTCCACTTGGCACCCCCCATCTTGGAGGTTTTGTGGTCGTTGAGGGGGATTCAATGGAGGATTGATGGATTTCCTTGGGTTAATTTCGGATGTGGTTTGACTGAGATCACTTGAGGATGAATTTTCTTTGTTTTGCTCCATGGTCTTCTTGTGTTGTGATCTTGTTTGGACCATAAAATAAGAATCAACTTTTAGGAATATGGGAGGAACACCTCTAATTCATTATGTTGGTCTAAACTTTAGGTAAAAAGAAGAAAATCTAAAGATGATTTTAAGGATCAAAAGATGATGATGGGATAAATGACAGATGAAGGGTGTGAATGATTGAACTTTCAAGAACTTTAGAGGAATGCTAGACTTTAGGATTTTTGATTTGGTTTTATTTTGGTTTGGATAATGGAATCATAGACTCTAAGATGTTAGATTTTACCTTGGAGTAGACTTGTCCACAAAGGTGATAATTTAACTAAATACACATGGAAGGATTCATCCATACACAATTAGCCAAACAAGATGATTTTTTGTTTTTAGGATTTACCTATCATCTAAAATGAATGATTTTTCCAAAGTTTTCAAAAGTTGATGGTGAGATGGGATTTTGATTTGATGAAATGATAAATGAAAGGGGTGATTTGATCCTAGATGAACCTAGAGAGACTTCATTTGGAAGACCAAAGTATTGAAGAACATGCTATACCTCCTATGTGAGAAACTCAAAATATTGAAAAAGACTTGGATTTTGACAATAATAAAATGAATACAAGTTGGGATTATCCTTTGAAGCATTTTTGTAAAAGTAATAGACCGATCTCTCTCTAACTTCATAAAGTCTTGAAAGATATTTCTTGAGAGTTTTTGGACTTAGGTGCTTATGATGATTTGACTTGGGAATTTTGAATTTTTGGGAAATCATGAGGTCAAGCACATATGTGGTGTTCAATTGTCTTTATCTTTGCTTAATGAATTATTTTTACCACATCCACACTTTCTTGCTTAGCTTTTCAAACTAAATGTCTATGTCTCAATTTATTTTCATCCCACAAGGTCTATTATGTGGAAACCAAGAGAATCAAGGCAATAGTTCCCTAATGTTAACTCCAGAGAGAAAATTTAGATATAGGCTCAAATACTTAGAAGCCTCTAAGGATAGAATCCTTAGGGACAAGCAACAATATATGGGATTTTCAAAGGTATTTTCTCTTTCCAAAGGGTTTGAATTTTGATGAACTTGTTGAGTGTTTGTTTCCACATTTTTGAGATTTCAAGAAAAGTGTTTTGATTTCGAAACAATACACAACCCTAGGATAGAAAAGGAAATATTTTTTGGATTCCCACTTGGATTTCTCCAACTACGCTTATTCAGAGCAGATGATTAGATGATTGACTGCACTAGCTCCCCCTTTCTTGACACTAACTTCTACAGGTCAACCAAGCTTTGAGTTCTCATGAATCTCCCATGATAAAATATTCATCTCTACTAAGAACCACAAGTATGTGGGATGGCTTTAGAGGTCTGACCTCTTGATATCGACAAATAGTTAAGGATTTTGGATTCTACATAAATTGGTTTGTAATCAAGGCACCTGTTTAGAAGGCCACATGAGAGGCAAGATCAACTCCTATAAGGAGAATCACCTGCTTGTCTGTAGGAGCTTCTGTAATGTTGAGATTTCCTCAACATTCGAATTTGTATACCGGTTGGGAGTAGCTTCGCTTTTAGCTCATCACTGGTTTGAGTCGTTCCCTTGGGGTGAGTACTTTTTCCCACCAAGGTAGGCCCTCTAAAAGTAAACAATAGTGAAGAAGTACATTTGTAGTTTGACTGCCTAGATTGCGTAAAGCATTAGGATGGAACACACACAATGCCTTTTCTTCACACTCACATGATTTGTCCAATTTTAAAAACCCAAATTTGAAATGTGGAGGCAATCTTTTAGACAACCTAATTCCACTAAAATGTTTTTGATTCTCAAGATCGCTGTGAAGTGTGAGAGAAGTGCATACGCATTCAAATGACATGATTTTGTAGAAAATATTACAAAATAAAGCAAATAGGAATTCTTTTTAGTCCTTAAAAACAATAATAAGTTCTTTTTATAGCACCAAATTTGAATGTGAAGTTGCTTGTTCAATTTTTAAGACCCAAAATCAAATCTAGTGCTCATTTCTAATATTTTTTTTAATCTTTTGAGTGTTCTTTTTAAAACCCAATTGAGATGTCGTTGAGTCCTAGACTAAAATATAACAAGATTCTAAAGATTGGGTTATAGGTGTCCCCAAAGTGTTAAAAAACACATGTTACAATGATGAAATAGTGTCATATGAAACCATCCTCCTTGTTTCCTCTTCTTCTTTGTCACTTAGCCTGCAAAAGTTAATCAACCTACAAGAAAACACAGAACCACAAAACAAGTAAATGGCCAAAAGAGATCAAAACATAAAGCACATATGCTAAAAATAAATAAATTTAAAAACTGATTTTTACCTAGACCTAGCGTTGCTTTCCATAGTGGCATCTCTATTTGGAAGTTTTAGCGTCGCTCTGCTAAAACTAGCATCACTCTATGGAAAAACAAAGACCACGTTTGTGTTGCAATATTCACCAGTGTTGCCCTTTGGAATTTGACCAATCTGCCTTCAGGAAAAACACTACAATGTCACCCTTTGGATACAGAGGCAACACCACTATATAGTGACACTGAAGTGATTGCGTCACTGTTTATCTTTTCAATGTTGCTGTGTGTAATACCCCTCCGTTTTGCTCTATTGATCGAACAATGTTCTTCTCTTTTATGTTGTATTTTCTGTTAGTACTTTGACTATGGTACTTGGTTACTATTTGATCGCTATCTATAAAGCGATGTGAATGTTATATTTTGATGTGATGGTATTTTATTACGATGTTATCATTATGACATGTTTTGAATTAGCATAAGTGGATATTCTAATTAATGATTTTTTATGCTCTGGATTATATTAGTATGTTAGATTTGTCACTTAGTTACACTGTATTGGTGAAAGGGACTGTATTGCATCACTTGCTTGCGAGTGCCCTGCGATTCCGTGATTTCCTCTTCATGGTGTGTTTTAATTATGACATAGTTATGCATGTGGATATACTCTTTGTTCGTAGGTTGACAGGTACAGGACATCGACTCCACCTGGTTTCATAGGTTTGAGCATGTCCATTGCCCAACAGTATTCAATTGGGAGATAGTAGCTAGGTTTTCCATGCCAAGTCATCACCCTAGTCATAGCGTGTCGTCAGGTTTTAGTCTGGTTGAGTTGCGTCATTATTGTGCTATTTTCCTTGATTTTATTTAAATTACAAGTTAGAAAATGGTAATTAATTGCATTATGTATTTAAGTTGTTGATTAAATTAATTTGGTTATAATGTTAGAAATGTTATTTGATTTATTAATTAATTTAATTTAATCTTGGATTAGAATTATTTTATTGATTAATGAAATTAATTATGTTGAATTAAATTAAGTTATGCATTTTGAAATTTATAGATATTTTGTGTGAAAGTGGAAAGTTGAAAAAAGGTAAATGGGATATTTTTGAAAAAGATTTAAAATTTCATTTGTTTTTTTTGAAAATTAGAAAATGCAAATTGAAAAAAAGAGATATTTGTTATTCTATTTTTGGAAAATTGATGAGGGTGGTTGCATAGATATTTTGGAGATTTTTCTCTATTATTGGAAATTATTCATAAAATTTTTGGAGGAGGATGAAAAATTAAAAATAGAGAAGGGAAGAAGATTTTGTTGTTTGTGGGTTTTTGGGATTGAAACTGTGAAGGAACTCTGCTGATTTGTTTGGAGGGACTAAGATCTCTGAAGGAATTCAAAACACCATTGCCAACCATTCAATCTTCTTGGAAGAACCAGGTTTTCTTTAGTTAAATTAGTTTCATTTTGAAAGATTTCTCAAATTAGATGTTGTTGTTTGAAATGTTTAAATTCTAATTGTTGATTGCAAGAAGAACCCATGTTAAATCTTGCTTCAAAATTGAGAAATCCTTTGTTCCTATTTGATTTTTTCTCAAAAATAAAATGGTATTCTTGACTGAAAATAATTATTTGATGTATGGTTTTCCCAATTTGTTATGGAAATTCTGTTTTTGAAAGCATATAACATATATATATATATATGTATATATACAGATATATATATATATGCATATAAATATATATATAGTTTTATTATATTTTTATTTTAGTTGGGGTTATGTCAAAAATTTATGTTTAAGGAAAAAAAAAAAACCGACCCCTGGCCTGAATCGCGGATTTCGAAATCCATAGGGGTTTGGACGAATTTAAAAAAAATAAAATAAAATAAAAAATAAAAATCAAAGTTTGTGGGGAGATCGCTGGGGGCTCACCCCACCGCGCCCCCCATGGGAGGTGTGTGGGGGAGCCACGCCCAGTGCACCTCTCCCCATGCCATCCGCGCCAAGCACACAACGCTTGGCTGTGTGAAAACAAAGTTGTGCCCCATGTAAATGAGGTCGGCTGTGTCTTCACACAACCGCCCTCTCCTCTGTTCGACGCGTGGTTCAAAAAATCCGTGCCCTAACATTTTGCCCGGTTTGACTTTTAAAAATAAAATAAAATAATAAAATATCTTTTTCTAATATTTAATATTATTTATATATAATATTAAAATATTATTATATATATATATATATAAATCATTAATATATATATATTTAATATTTAATATTATATGTATATAATATTAGAATATTAATTTATATATATTTAATATATAAATAATATACATATATGTATATATATAATATGAGGTTATATATTATATGTATATTATGTTGTATGTATATATATAGTTGTGAATATAATTTAAATATATATATATATATATATATTAAAATAGATGAGTAAAATAATAGCATGTTGTAAATGTAACTCGGAAGATTTTAAAGTATTATGTTATAGTTGAGATTATAAATTTTAATATATATATATATATATATATATATATATATATATATATATATATATTAAAATGCTGAGTTGGTTAATATCATGTTTTAAATGTAATTGAGAAAATTTTAGATCAATATGCAATAGTCAATATTAATGGATTTATTTTGAAATATATTTTTTTGAAAGAACAAATATTGGATTTGAAGGTATTATGTTTTAATAGCGAGATTAATTGACTTTAAAATGATATATTTTGAATTAATAAAGTAACTACTTTATTTTATTATTATTTTCAAGCAATTAAGGACTAGATATTTGTTTAAATTTCATCTTATGTCTGAAAGAGACGTTATTAAATCAATTTTATTAATGTAATGAATTACTGAATTTTATTAAGGGAAATGGATTTAATATATCCAAAATTAGTTTATTTCCTAGCAATTACCTTATGTGATTGTATCCCTCTGTGTTCATGTTTGGGGAAATGAGTTATGTGTCTTTATTTTGTAAGTCTTCCAGAGGACCCTAGAGGTTGGGGTTTGTCATTTTGTGAGGTCAACTGTTTGTTAATTCCTTGGGTAGTGCATGGTGTCTAGTCAATGTTTAACCCGGTTTCCATGAATGGGGATGTTTTGTGCCTCTTGTGGAAGGAGTGGGTTAGGTGATTTGTGACTCCTTGTAAGGAGTGGCTTTGTTATGTTTGTATCTCCAGTGTTGGAGTGAGTTTCTTTTTAGGTTCCCTCTTAGAGTTGGAGTGGTTGCAATATCTACTTTGTGTGCACTTGGGTTCCCTTAGTAATTGGTTCGATTGTGTGTTGTCAAGTAGAAGAGTGACTTCCATTAGGTGTTAGAGCCCAAAGAGGTAAACTGAATAACCGTTGGAGGTGATTAATCAAGTGATAACTAAAAAAATACTTAGAAGATTAAGACTAACTTCTCACTAATCAAGATAATTTTGCCTCACTCATAGACATAAGGGCTCGTTTAGACTTGGGATGAGTGGGAAGGCTTGGAATGACAAGGTCATCTATCTTGTCTTTACGAAAGGTTTTTGATCCCGCATTAGTAAGTATGAGGGCCGGGGATCGGTTGAGGCCACCAGGATAGTCGGAGCCTATGAAGATCCATAATGGGTAACTCATGACGAGCTATGTGATGACACTCTGTCTAGGACAACAATTGGTATTTGATTATGTGTATGGTCTTCTAAACTTACTTGATCTGTTTTATATTTGGAAGCAATGTGACTATGTTAGAGTTTGTACTTGTGATGTACTTGTGTTGTACTTGTGTGGTACATGTGATTGGATGGGTCAGTTTGGTTCAGTTATGTGTTAGTTGGTGTCTAGAGGTAGATGGTCTTGGCTAGGATTCCTTGTTACTATCTCCTAGCACGGGGGGTGGGCCTTTGGGTTCCACTTGGTTGGGTGGCGTGCACCTTAATCCATTGGGCTTTCTTCATGTTCGTGTGGATGAGATTTCCTATTGGAGAGCTCGTGGGATTCAATTTCAGTTCTTGCTTTATTTTAATTTAGTTGATCTTGATATTTATTACCCTCATTTGTTATCGAGGTGGAAAGATGTAATTTTTATTCATGTTTATTGGACTTGCCTCATTCGGGGAATGAGAGATGTAATCTTATTATTTTATTATGGATAAATGGAATTGAAAGTTATCTCTTATGCTTTAATGTAATTTATCTTGTTTGGAATGTATGTGTTTAATTATTAAGTAATTAAATGACATGGTTTAGATTCATGTTTTGTTGAGGTTCTATTTAACCTCTGTCTTGTAATCTTAGAGGTTGTTGGCATTGTGTTGTGAACTTGCATGTTAATTGTACTTAAATTTTTTTTAGTCCATTTAAATAGTTAATTGCAACTTCCTCTAGGGTTGCGTGGTAGGGCGTTACACATGGTTTGAGAGCCTAGGTTTAAACACTAGGTACTCTGGGATTATGATGGACCCATTAAGATTTTAGATGTGTAGGATTTTTTTAAAGTTGTGTACCTTGCCTAATACCTTGAAGTGTCTGTGCAGGATTATGCCTCCTAGAAATGGAAGGGGTAGAGGGCATGGATGTGGCCGTATAGGCAGTCATGGTAGGAGTCAGCATGACTCTCCTCCTCGTGTATCATTCATTCCATACCAGGAGGAGCATTGGGCATCGTAGAATGCCCAAGGGGTTAGTGTTCATCAGCAGAATCCTCTAGGGATTGAGGTTGCACGTAGAGCACTTGAGGAGGCATTGGCATTCCTTGGTCCACGACAAGTAGATGCATAGGGTAATCCTGGTGTGAGAGTAGTGCTAGTGCAGGCAGAGACAGTAGGCTCAACACATATGATGGATTTTCTCAGGGCACATCCACCTTTATTTGATGAAGTAGGAAGTCGCTTAGAGGCTAAGACTTGGCTCATTGACCTCGACTGATGCTTTGCTATGCACCCATATGGTAGTAATACCAAAGCATGGTGTGTTATTGTGCATTTGCGAGGACTCGCGTCCACATGGTGGAGACTAGAGGAGCAGAAGCTCCATACTGATATTCACTCAGTATCTTGGGAGATCTTCCTAGCGCGGTTCAGAGCCCGTTTCTTATCTGACCACTGGCATCACCACCGAGGTGATGAGTATCATGCATTGAGCTAGATGGCATTGTCGATAGCAAACTTGGCCATGGCACTAGGAGACCACACTAATGTTCAGAATGGTAGGGGTTCGTTAGTTGGGTCTAGTGCACGACGGGGTTAGACTTAGGGAGTTGGATCACCGATGGCTCAGCAGGGGCCTACTTAGAATGGGTAGCATCAAAGTGTGCTTGGGAAGCGTAAGGACTCTCAGTCATATCAGGAGGATGGTGGTTGTTCGCCTAGGAGGAACTAGAACTGGTAGAGCATAAGGCACAATCGTTAGGGGCAACCAGCCCAGAGTTCATAGCCTGTGGCTGACTGAGGTAGTATGCAGCAGTCTACTGCACCTTTAGGAGATAGAGGGTTTGGTAGTAACACGGGGTGTTACTCTTGCGGCCAACAGGGCCACCTTGCTAGGAATTGTCCATGGCGAAACACTTCTGGAGTTGGTCGCATGGTGCAGGATACTCACCCTCAGGGGTCGAGGTTTTGATTTGGATGTAGTTTGTATCAGGGAGTTATATCCCTACTTGTTTTTAGGCTTCTAAGAGTAAGCCTAACCCTAGGGGGGGAGGATGTAATACCCCTTCGTTTTGCTCTATTGATCGAACAATGTTCTTCTCCTTTATGTTGTATTTTCTATTAGTACTTTGACTATGGTACTTGGTTACTATTTGATCACTATCTATAAAACAACGTGAATGTTATATTTTGATGTGGTAGTATTTTATTACGATGTTATCATTATGACATGTTTTGAATTAGCATAAGTGGATATTCAAATTAATGATGTTTTATGCTCTGGATTATATTAGTATGTTAGATTTGTCAGTTAGTTACACTATATTGGTGAAGGGGACTATATCGCATCACTCACTTGTGAGCGCCCTGCGATTCCGTGATTTCCTCTTTGTAATGCCCCGAGAAGTAACCCTAAAGGAAGTTGTAATTAATGACTTAAGCGAACCAATTTTTTATTTTTATTTTTATTTTTATTTTTTAAGTGTAATAACATACACATTCACTTACTAATTAACAACAACCTCTAAGGCTACAAGGCTGGGATTACTTAAACCCACACAAACAACAACATAAAACCATAGCATTTAATACTTTATGAAATAAGCATCATACAACATAACATAATAAGATAAACATCCACGATACAATTTCATAATTATTTTAATCAAATATTTACATCACTCATTGCCAGAATGAGGCAATAGTACAAATGTGTTACAATTACATAATTCCACCTCATAAACATAAGAGGGATAAATAACTTATACAAAATGAAATACTACAATGCATGAATTTGAAACAAGAACCACGAGCTGTCCATCTGCATGTCTCGCTACCAAGTACTGAAGATAAATGGGGACCCAACGGTGTATGGTACATGTTCCACCCAACCAAGTGGTACTCGAAGGCCCACCCCCCATGCTATGAGATAGTAACAACATAACATGGACAAAGATCTACAACCACTAACCATAGGGAAACTCATACTGACACATACAAACACAACCAAACAAAAAAACTAAACAAGAACAACTCTCACATCATTGAAATAGGTCACATTGCTTCCAAACATAAAATAAATCAAGTATGTTTAGAGAACCATACACATAACATAAATACTAACTGTTGTCCTAGACAGAGTGTCATCGCACAACTCATAATGAGTTACCCTCAGCGGATCTTCATAGGCTCCAGTATTCCTGGTGACCTCTATCGACCCTCGGCCCTCATACTTACTAATGCGGAATCAAATACCTCTCGTACTAACAAGATAGATGACCTTTCCATTTCAAGCCTTCCCACTCACTCCAAGCCTAAACAGGAACTTGCGATTATGAGTGAGGCTAGAACTTATCTTTTTAGTGTGAAGTATTCCCCAAATTTTAGTACAATATTTAGTTATCACTTGATTAAACTTACTTCCAAAGGTTACCCAATCTTACCTCTTATGGGCATTAGCCCCTAATGGAAGCCACTCTTCTATTCGACAACACACAAACAATCTAATCACCAAGGGAATCACAAGTGCATACAATCTAGGCATCATAACCACTCCATCTCTAGGAGGAACCAAACAATGGAACTCACTCCAAACAACTTGGAGGCAACAAAACACATAGTCCAATCCTTCCAAAGGAGGCACAAACATCCCCGTTTGTGGAAACCGGGTAAATTACTAAAAAGACACCATGCACTACCCAAGGGAAAAACAACTGGTTGACATAATGAATCGACAACCCTCATCCTCTAAGATCTTCTGGAAGACTTACAATTTTGGACTAACACTTAATCCCAATTCTCAAAACACAACTCGAAGAAAAAGTTACAAAAAAACATTCAAGTCATTAATCAAATCTAATATTTGGATTTCTTAAATCCATCCTCAATCAATAGGTAACAATGACAAAGTCAAAGCACGATAATAGGGTTAACTCAAATAATCATATACCCCTTTTCCATTTTCATAATAGGGAATCTTAAACAATTTAAACTCACATCCCTTTGCGAAATACGAGGAAAATAAATCTAAAAGGCAATCATGAGGATATTACTATTTTTGGATATACTAAATCCATATCTCTTTCATATTCCAATCACACTGATTTAATTACTCTAATAGAAATAAATAAATAAAATTAATTAATTGCCTCATCAATATAAACAATTCCTTAATTTACTTTTAATACAACATAAAACTATTGCAAATAATCTTTTCAATTTTCCATCCAAAACCTATATCTCTTTCAATTTTCTATTTAAAACATGTAATATCTTCAATTTAAAATATTTTTTTTCCATATCTATTTGACCATGCATTCAAATCTTATCTTTTAAAATCTCCATGCAAAACTAAATTACATGCACCTATATTAAACAAATTAAATATTGAGTATACTCCAATTGAAAATATTTATGTAATATATACATTAAATATATATATTAATATACTTTACTAACAAAATACATTATTTAACAAAATATATTAATATTCAATAAATAATTTCCAAATGCTTATCTTATTTAAACATTTAAATACAATTAAAATGTTTTAAAACATTCTTTCTAAATATGCAAATTTACACACTATATGTACTAATCATTTATTTAATCCTATAAATAAATAATATATAATATAATATATTATTTAATCTGAATTAAAAGGTTTACTCAAACCCCAACCAAAAAGGGTGGACGCCACTATTCATGCATTAGTGTTTAATTAAAAATAAAAAATAAAAAGCAAGGGGATTGGGGAGGGGTTGGCCGCAGCTAAACCCCCGCCCCACCTTCATACTACCAGCGGCCTCCCCAACAGGGGGTTGCGCTACCTCAAGGCAGCGCTCCCTCCACTTAGTGGAGGGCGCTATCCTTGAGACATCCGCGCCTCCCAAGAGTTGGGGGTGGTGGCATGTGTTATGCACTCCCACCCAAATACCCATACATCACCCAAAACAAAACAACGAAAAAGATATTCACTTCTTTTTTATTTAAATGCGAATTTTTTAATATATATCCAGCAATGCGTCGGTCGTACGATGATGAAAATTAATATTCAATTCAATATTTAAAACAAATATATGTATACGGATTTAACATAATAGACAAATTGAGGAAATTTTAAGAAAACATTCATCTATAGGTGAAATTATGCAAATTTTTCCAGAGAACAACAAATTTCACAGAGTTTCAACACTGATTCTTTTAATCCATTTTCTTGAATTCTTAAACAATAAAAGAACAATAAAACTTAAAAAAGGAAACTAAGTTACTCCCAGAAGCTTTCAAATCCTCTAGTTTTCTCCACCGCAATTTCTACAGGGGTTTAATAAATAAATTGATTTTCTATAGAGGTTTAATAAATAAATTGATTTTCTACAGAGGTTTAAATTTTCTAAAACAAATCTAAATGTGTTATTCAACCACTAGGTTTGATTTAAATAACAAAACTAACCATTTTCTACAGAGGTTTTCAAAATTTCTTTGAAGAAATTTCACGGGAACAACAAAAGCTTTAAATTTATTTATTTATTTTCTTTCTTCTAATAACAAATTTCTTTTCCTAAAAAGATTTAACAAACAAATCTTTAATCACTACAATTTTAAAACCAAACCAAGAGCAATACAAAAAAATAGAAGAAAACCTGAGTCAAGAAGCTTCAGGAAATGAAAATTTGATGCAGAGCCTTCTCCAAATCTTCCACAACTTCTATCCAGCAATCCAGTGATTCCAACCAAGAAAGCAATCAACAAACACAACAAGATTTACCATAACAATTCCAATGTAACACCACAGCCAAAAATTTCCCCAAAACAATCCTCTGTGTATTTTTTTTCAAAAATATCCTCACATCTGTGAAGAAGCTTTTTTCCTCTCCAAAATTCTCTTTGTGAATGAATTTGCAACCCACTCTTCTAATAAATTCCCAATTAATTTAACTCTCACATGTTGGCATAATTGAAAATATCTTCTAACAACCAAAATTAATTTCCATTTAATTTCCCAATATAATTTAGTAACTTCTAATTCAAATTTAATTCCCAAATTAAATTTAATCACTTCTAATTCAAATTTGATTCCCAAATTCTAATTTAATTCCCACTTAATGAAAAAAAATTCTAAAATGAATTAAATTCTTTTCTTTCATTTAATTTTCTTAACATCACATTTAATTAATTGATTTAATTATTTAATAATTAAATAAATTAAATTTAATTAAATAAATTAAATTTAATTAAATAATTTAAAGAATAACTTCTATCAACAATGTATAATTTTAATTAAATAACTATCAACATAATTTAATGCAATAATTCTAAATATTTATTTCTAAATCAAGAATCCCTTGAGAATTAAATAATATTAAAAGAAGGCCATCAAAGACTCAACAAACACGACTGATGACACACTATGGCTAGGGTGTAGACTTGATACAAGTTACCTAGCTACTATCTCCTGTTCAACTTAACCGTTGGATCGACACAATCAAACCTGTGAAACTAGGTGGAGTCGATGTCATGTACCTGCAAACCTGAAAACAATGTAACCAACATCATATATATATAAGCAGCATAAAATACACACTGTGAAGATGAAATCACGAAATCGCAAGGTGCTCACAAGCGAGTGATGCGATCCCATCCCCTTCACCAATACACTCATCATAAATGACATATCAATGATAATCCAATAATCTCATATGCAATAAACATGTTATAATAACTAACATCATTACACCAATTAAATCATGTAAAACAAATCATCAGATAAACCATATCACATCAAATAATAGTTCGTCGCTCTATAAATAGCGATCAAATACACACACAAGATAAAGTATCTAAATATCCAAAAACATAAATCAAAACAAAACAAGGACACACTGTCCAATCCAGGAAAGCAAAACGGAGGGGTGTTACATTCTTCCCCCCAAGGGTTAGGCTTACTCCAGGAAGCCTGCACACAAGTAGGGATATAACTCCCTCAAACAAATTGCATTAAATCAAAACTTCGACCTCTGAGGACGAGTATCTTGCATTGTACGACCAACACCAGAAGTCTCAACTAGAGTGCCCTGATATCCAAGCTGACGGTTATCAACCACAGAATAAGCAAGATAGGACTTACCTGTATCCCCTACTGTCGGCTCTAAAACTACTAGTCCCTGACCAAATCCAAAAGTCTTCTAATGTGGACAATTCCTAGCAAGGTGGCCCTACTGACCACAAGAGTAACACCTAGTGTTACGACCAAACCCACTGCCTCTTATTGGTGCAGTAGACTGCTGCATACTACCCTAATCAGTCATAGACTGTGAACTCTGGGCTGGTTGTACCTGTCGATTGAGCTTATTACGCCACTAGTTTCGGTTCCTTCTAGGTGAAGAACCACCATCATCCTGATATGTCTGTGAGTCCTTACGCTTTCCAAGTGCACTGTGCTACTGCCCACTCTTAGTAGGCTCCTACTGAGCCATCGGTGATCCAACTCCTTGAGTCTGACCCCGTTGTGCACTAGACCCAAGTCCTGAACCACTACCAATTTGCACACCTTAATGACCTCCTTCTCTTCAATCACTAGGGCTCTTCTAACCACTAGGGCTTCTCCCTTTTCAGCATCATCTGAATGCTCAGATTGAGCCTCCTCATCTACATGCGCAACCCTTGCACAACCTTTTGGCCTTTTTTCTGTCCTTCCCTAGTATTATGGAAATTTATAGGCTCGATGCCCTTCTTCACCACATCGGAAACAAGTTCCTCTGAAACCACCCCTTCCGGGTCCTTGCTCAAATCTTCCTCGTCCTCTACCTCTTTGATCACCACCATTCTGATCACGTGGGCGGTAGAAGTTATCATTCCTCTGGCTTCGACTAGTACCCACATCTTCATTTTTCTTCTCATCTTCATTTCGGCTTCCAAAAGATCTTCCGCTACCCCTTCCGCTTTGACCTCCTTGTCCTTTTTTCTTACTGTAAAATCTTTTGTTCAACTTCTCTTCAACTCTCAGCGAAAATTGGTAAGCATCCTCAATGGTGGCCATTCTGACCAGGCTTAACTCCTCTTGAATGCTTGGCCGTAACCTATTAAGATAATGGGCTACCTTCTCCTTGTTGGCCTCTGCATGTCCCATTCTGATGATCATCTTGTGAAAATCTTCTGTGTATTCTTTCACAGATCTACTTCCTTGCTTCAACCCTTGCAATTTCTTCAATAGATCTAACTCATAGTCCATTGGCATGAACTACTTCTTTAGTTTCTCCACCATGCGATCCCATCTGGTGATCTTTCCCTTTTCTCTCTTATTTCTTTCTAGTTGGACCTCTTTCCACCAGATACTGGCATGGCCCTTTAGCTTTGTTTTTGCAAACTTAACCCGATCTGGGTCCTCTACTTCTTCATACTCGAAATACTCTTCCAACTCATTGATCCAATCAATCAACTCTTCTGGGTTCAGACTACCGAAAAAACTGGAAACTTCTACTCTAGGTTTTTTTTCGATCTTCGAAATGGCCCTTATCAGCCGCATTTGATCTTGATCAATAGCTTCTTCTTCCTCTTCTACATTTGAATCTTCTACTTCTTTTTCATCCTCACTTTCTTCTCCCCTTCTCGGGTTTACCCCTCTTCTTAACTCTCTTTGTAATGCATTAATTTGTCTCTGGAGGGCTCTGAAACCCTCGGCCGCTAATGGATCTCTTCCACCAGCATTTCTGGCACCACCTCGCCTACCACGTGCCACTCTTGGAGGCATCTTGAATATCTTGAACCCACAACCACAGTCCTGGTGCGAACTGCCTCACGATCGGTGATCTGTCCACACGCTCAAGAAAACCCGCTCTGATACCACTTGATGAGGGTGCAACCTGAGACATAGAAAATCACACAGAAAAACTAACAAATCTTATTATTTTCAAAGTATGAAATTTTTACATGTAGAGGATCTCCAATCCTCGAGTTCTGCAATACATGCAAATTACAGAAAAAAAATTACAGAAATTCCCCTATTCGCAATATGCGATCTTCTTTCCAAAAAACTACTCACAAAAATCAGAAACGACTCCATAAATAGCCCCATTTCCTCCTTTTGGAGCCAAAAACAACATTCTAATTATGCACAAACTTTCAGAAGCCCTAACTCAAGATCTAACTGTTGGATCTTCAATGATAATACCTTTTCGGAAAGGTCTTGCGAAAATGAAGTGCCAAAAAGTGGGGCCTAAAGGCTAACCATTTTCATTTTCTGCCAATTTTCGGGCCCATCTAGAGCCTTTAAGTCCCTCAAAATTAGCTCCAAAGATTTTGTAGGGCAAAAAGCAAAAACTGAAACTTGAATAACTTTTGAACTAGGAATGATCTTCACCTAATTCTTTCACCAAAGTGTTTATTATTTTGTCCTGAAGCTTCCCTTAAATTTCTGTTTCCTCACGCCTTCAAAATCATACCTGCTAAAAATAACAGTCGAGCAGAAAAAGCAGAAAAGCAGTTCTGAAAGTTGGGAATTCTTCTTCGACAAAAAGAGTATCCAGAAATGCAAAAACATATACAAAACTTTAAATGAAAGTAAATATATTTTTGGGTGATATAGGATTGCCCTTACACCACTGGATGCTCCTGCATCACAACCGCACCTCCCAAGAGTTGGGGGCGGTGGAGTGTGCTATGCAGCCCCACCCAAATACCCATAAATCACCCAAAACAAAACAACGAAAAAGGTATTCATTTTTTTTTTTTAAAATGCAAATTTTTAAATATAAATCCAGCAATGTGCCGGCCATATGGCAGCGAAAATTAATATTCAATTCAATATTTAAAACAATAATATATATATATATATATATATATATATATATATATATATATATATATATATAAACAGATTTAATGTAATAGACAAATTGAGGAAATTTTAAGAAAATATTCATCTACAGGTGAAATTATGCAAATTTTTTTAGAGAACAACAAATTTCACAAAGTTTCAACACTGATTCTTTTAATCCATTTTCTTGAATTCTTAAACAATAAAAGAACAATAAAACTTAAAATAGGAAACTAAGTTACTCCCAGAAGCTTTCAAATCCTCTAATTTTCTCCACCGCAATTTCTACAGGGGTTTAATAAATAAATTGATTTTCTATAGAGGTTTAAATTTTCTAAAACAGATCTAAATGTGTTATTCAACCACTAGGTTTGATTTAAATAACAAAACTAACCATTTTCTATAGAGGTTTTCACAATTTCTCTGAAGAAATTTCATGGGAACAACAAAGCTTTAAATTTATTTATTTATTTTCTTTCTTCTAATAACAAATTTCTTTTCCTAAGGTTTAAAAAACAAATCTTTAATCACTACAATTTTAAAAGAAAACCAAGAACTATACAAAAACACAAAAGAAAACCTGAGTCAATAAGCTTCAGGAAATGAAAATTTGATGCAGAGCCTTCTCCAAAGCTTCCACAACTTCTATCCAGCAATCCAATGATTCCAACCAAGAAAGCAACCAACAAACACAACAAGATTTACCATAACAATTCCAATGTAACTTCATAGCCAATAATTTCCCCAAAACAATCCTCTAGGTATTTTTTTCAAAAATATCCTCACACCTGTGAAGAAGCTTTTTTCCTATCCACAATTCTCTATGTAAATGAATTTGCAACCCACTCTTCTAATAAATTCCCAATTAATTTAACTCCCACATGTTGGCATAATTGAAAATATCTTCTAACAACCAAAATTAATTTCCATTTAATTTCCCAATATAATTTAGTAACTTCTAATTCAAATTTAATTACCAAATTAAATTTAATTACTTCTAATTCAAATTTAATTCCCAGATTCTAATTTAATTCCCACTTATTGAAATAAAATTCCAAAATGAATTAAATTCTTTTCTTTCATTTAATTTTCTTAACATAACATTTAATTATTTAAATAAATAAAATTAAATAAATTAAATTTAATTAATTAAATTAATTAAATTTAATTAATTAAATAAATTAAATTAAATTAATTAATTTAAAGAATAACTTCTATCAACAATGTATAATTTTAATTAAATAACTATCAACATAATTTAATGCAATAATTCTAAATATTCATTTTCAAAACAAGAATCCCTTCAGAATTAAATAATATTAAAACAAGGCCATCAAAGACTCAACAAACACAACTAACGACACACTATGGCTAGGGTGTAGACTTGACACAAGTTACCTAGCTACTATCTCTCGTTCAACTTAATCGTTGGATTGACACGATCAAACCTGTGAAACTAGGTGGAGTTGATTTCATGTACCTGCAAACCTGAAAACAAAGTAACCAACATCATATATATATAAGCAGCATAAAATACACATCGTGAAGAGGAAATCACGAAATCGCAGGGCACTCACAAGCGAGTGATGCGATCCCGTCCCCTTCACCAATACACTCATCATAAATGACATCTCCATCATAATCCAATAATCTCATATGCAATAAACATGTTACAATAACTAACATCATTACACCAATTAAAGCATGTAAAACAAATCATCAGATAAACCACATCACATCAAATAATAGTTCGTCACTCTATAAATAGCGATCAAATACACACATAAGATAAAGTATCTGAATATCTATAAACATAAATCAAAACAAAACAAGGACACACTGTCCAGTTCAGAAAGCAAAACGGAGGGGTGTTACATTCTCCCCACCAAGGGTTAGGCTTAATCCTGGAAGCCTGCACACAAGTAGGGATATAACTCCTTCAAACAAACTACATAAAATGAAAACCTCAACCCTTGAGGATGAGTATCCTGCATAGTACGACCAACACCAAAAGTCTCAACTACAGTGCCCTGATATCCAAGCTGACGGTTATCAACCGTAGAATAAGCATGATGAGACTTACTTATATCTCCTACTGTCGGCTCTGGAACTGTTGGTCCCTGACCAAATACAGAAGTCTTCCAATGCGGACAATTCCTAGCAAGGTGGCCCTACTGACCATAAGGGTAACACCCAGTGTTACGACCAAACCCACTGCCTCTTATCGGTGTAGGAGACTGTTGCATACTACCCCAATCAGCCACAGACTGTGAACTCTAGGCTGACTGTATCTATTGATTATGATTATTGCGCCACCAGTTTCGATTCCTTCTAGGCAAAGAACCACCATCATCCTGATATGTCTATGAGTCCTTACACTTTCTAAGCGCACTCTGCTGCTACCCACTTTGAGTAGGCTCCTGCTGAGCCATTGGTGATCCAACTCCCTGAGTTTGACCCCGTCGTGCACTAGACCCAACTCCTGAACCACTACCAATCTGCACACCTAAATGACCTCCTAGTGCCATAACTAAGTTATCCTCCACAAGCCGTGCCTTCTCCACAACTGTCTCCATAGATTTGGGCTCAAAGACCTGCACACCACCACTAATACGGGCATTCAAACCCCTGAAAAAATATTGCACGAGCATCCTCTTGTCATCTCCTATTCTCGTGAATTGTTTAAGTTCGTAGAAACATATCTCATACTGATCCATGATCAAAGCTAGCTGTCATAGGGTATGGAACTCATCACCCCTGTGCTGATGCCAATGATCAGAAAGAAAGCGGGCTCTGAACCGCTAAAGGAATATCTCCCAAGATACTGAACTCATGTCAATGTGGAGCTTCTGCTCCTCTAGTCTCCACCAAGTGGCCACAAACCTTCATAGGTGCATAATAGTGCACCATGCTTTAGTATTACTATCAAATGGATGCATAGAAAAACATTGATCAAGACCTATCAACCAAGTCTCAGCTTCTAAACCGGTGCCTACTCCATCAAACCGAGGTGGTTGTGACCGAATCAAATCTCTCACATAAGAAGAGGCTAACATCTCTGACTGTGTCGTAACTGTCCTCACAATAGGATTAACCTCTAGTACTGCCTATCTTGGACCTAAGAGTGCCAAAGCCTCCTCAAGAGCTCTACGTGTAGCTTTGATCCCTGGAAGATCCAGTTGTCCACCATCGTCCCCTTGGCCATTTTGTGAGGCCTGTTGTTCCTCCTGCTCTAGTATAAGAGAAACATGAGGTGGCGAGTCGTGCTGACTCCCTTCGCGACTGCCTATCCGGCCACGTCCTTGTCCTCTTCCTCATCCGCATCTAGGAGGCATACTCCTACACAGAAACAAAAAGGTATTAGACAAGGTACACTTGGAAAGCTACGCAACTAAGCTTAATGGCTACATCATAATCCCAGAACACCCAGTATTTAAACCTAGGCTTTGATACCATGTGTAATGCCCCACTAAGTAACCCTAAAGGAAGTTGTAATTAACGACTTAAGTGAATATATATTTTTTAAAGTGTAATAACATACACATTCACTTACTAATTAACAACAACCTCTAAGGCTACAAGGTTGGGATTACTTAAACCCACACAAACAACAACATAAAACCATAGCATTTAATACTTTATAAAATAAGCATCATACAACATAACATAATAAGATAAAGATCCAAGATACAATTTCATAATCATTTTAATCAAAATAGTTACATCACTCATTCCTAGAATGAGGCAATACTACAAATGTGTTACAATTACATAATTCCACCTCATAAACATAAGAGGGATAAATAACTTATACAAAATGAAATACTACAATGCATGAATTTGAAACAAGAACCGCGAGCTGTCCATCTAGATGTCTCGCCACCAAGTACTAAAGATAAATGGGGACCCAACGGTGTATGGTGCATGTTCCACCCAACCAAGTGGTACCTGAAGGCCCACCCCCATGCTATGAGATAGTAACAACATAACATGGACAAAAATCTACAACCACTAACCATAGGCAGACTCATACTGACACATACAGACACAACCAAACAAAAAAACTAAACAAGAACAATTCTCACATCATTGACATAGGTCACATTGCTTCCAGACATAAAATAAATCAAGTATGTTTAGAGAACCATACACATAACATAAATACTAACTGTTGTCCTAGACAGAGTGTCATCGCACAACTCATAATGAGTTACCCTCAGCCGATTTTCATAGGCTCCGATATTCCTAGTGACCTCTACCGACCCTCGGCCCTCATACTTACTAATGTGGAATCAAATACCTCTCGTACTAACAAGATAGATGATCTTGCCATTTCAGGCCTTCCCACTCACTCCAAGCTTAAACAAGAACTTGTGACTATGAGTGAGGCTAGAACTTATCTTTTTAATGTGAAGTACTCCCCAAATTATGGTACAATATTTAGTTATCACTTGATTAAACTTACTTCCAAAGGTTACCCAATCTTAACTCTTATGGGTTCTGGCCCCTAATGGAAGCCACTCTTCTATTCGACAACACACAAACAATCTAATCACCAAGGGAATCACAAGTGCATACAATCTAGGCATCATAACCACTCCATCTCTAGGAGGAACCAAACAATGGAACTCACTCCAAACAACTTGGAGGCAACAAAACACATAGTCCAATCCTTCCAAAGGAGGCACAAACATCCCCGTTTGTGGAAACCGGGTAAATTACTAAAAATACACCATGCACTACCTAAGGGAAAAACAATTGGTTGATATAATGAATCGACAACCCTCATCCTCTAAGATCTTCTGGAAGACTTACAATTTTGGACTAACACTTAATCCCATTTCCCAAAACACAACTCGAAGAAAAAGTTACAAAAAAACATTCAAGTCATTAATCAAATCTAATATTTGGATTTCTTAAATCCATCCTCAATCAATAGGTAACAATGACAAAGTCAAAGCATGATAATAGGGTTAAATCAAATAATCATATACCCCTTTTCCATTTTCATAATAGGGAATCTTAAACAATTTAAACTCACATCCCTTTGTGAAATACGAGGAAAATAAATCTAAAAGGCAATCATGAGGATATTACTATTTTTGGATATATTGAATCCATATCTCTTTCATATTCCAATCACACTGATTTAATTACTCTAATAGAAATAAATAAATAAAATTAATTAATTGCCTCATCAATATAAACAATTCCTTAATTTACTTTTAATACAACATAAAACTATTGCAAATAATCTTTTCAATTTTCTATCCAAAACCTATATCTCTTTCAATTTTCTATTTAAAACATGTAATATCTTCAATTTAAAATATCTTTTTTTCTTATCTATTTGACCATGCATTCAAATCTTATCTTTTAAAATCTCCATGCAAAACTAAATTACATGCACCTATATTAAACAAATTAAATATTGGGTATACTCCAATTGAAAATACTTATGTAATATACATTAAATATATATTAATATACTTTACTAAACAAATACATTATTTAACAAAATATATTAATATTCAATAAATAATTTCCAAATGCTTATCTTATTTAAACATTTAAATACAATTAAAATGTTTTAAAACATTCTTTCTAAATATGCAAATTTACACACTATATTTACTAATCATTTATTTAATCCTATAAATAAATAATATATAATATAATATATATATATATTATATTATTTAATCTGAATTAAAAGGTTTACTCAAACCCCAACCAAAAAGGGTGGACGCCACTATTCACGCATTGGTGTTTAATTAAAAATAAAAAATAAAAAATAAAAAGCAAGGGGATTGGGGAGGGGTCGATCGCAACCAAACCCCCACCCCACCTTCATACTACCAGCAGCCTCCCCAACAGGGGGTTGCGCTGCCTCAAGGCATCGCTCCCTCCACTTAGTGGAGGACGCTGTCCTTGAGACAACCGCACCTCCCAAGAGTTGGGGGCGGTGGGGTGTGCTATGCACCCCCACCCAAATACCCATACATCACCCAAAAAAAACAGCGAAAAAGATATTCGCTTCCTTTTTTTTAAATGCAAATTTTTTAATATATATCCAGCAATGCACCGGCCGTATGATGGTGAAAATTAATATTCAATTCAATATTTAAAACAATAATATATATATATATATATATATATATATATATACGGATTTAACATAATAGACAAATTGAGGAAATTTTAAGAAACTATTCATCTATAGGTGAAATAATGCAAATTTTTCCAGAGGACAACAAATTTCACAGGGTTTCAACACTGATTCTTTTAATCTATTTTCTTGAATTCTTAAACAATAAAAAAAATAATAAAACTTAAAAAAGGAAACTAAGTTACTCCCAAAAGCTTTCAAATCCTCTAGTTTTCTCCACCACAATTTCTACAGGGGTGTAATAAATAAATTGATTTTCTACAGAGGTTTAATAAATAAATAAATTATCTACAGAGGTTTAAATTTTCTAAAATAGATCTAAATGTGTTATTCAACCACTAGGTTTGATTTAAATAAAAAAACTAACCATTTTCTACAGATGTTTTCACAATTTCTCTGAAGAAATTTTACAAGAACAACAAAAGCTTTAAATTTATTTATTTATTTTCTTTCTTCTAATAACAAATTTCTTTTCCTAAAAAGATTTAACAAACAAATTGTTAATCAATACAATTTTAAAAGCAAACCAAGAACAATACAAAAACACTGAAGAAAACTTGAGTCAAGAAGCTTCAGGAAATAAAAATTTGATGCAGAGCCTTCTCCAAAACTTGCACAACTTCTATCCAGCAATCTAGTGATTCCAACCAAGAAAGCAACCAACAAACACAACAAGATTTACCATAACAATTCCAATGTAACTCCACAGCCAAGAATTTCCCCAAAACAATCCTCTATGTATTTTTTTTTAAAAATATCCTCACACCTATAAAGAAGCTTTTTTCCTCTCCAAAATTCTCTCCGTGAATGAATTTGCAACCCACTCTTCTAATAAATTCCCAATTAATTTAACTCTCACATGTTGGCATAATTGAAAATATCTTCTAACAACCAAAATTAATTTCTATTTAATTTCCCAATATAATTTAGTAACTTCTAATTCAAATTTAATTCCCAAATTAAATTTAATTACTTCTAATTCAAATTTAATTCTCAAATTCTAATTTAATTCCCACTTATTGAAATAAAATTCTAAAATGAATTAAATTCTTTTCTTTCATTTAATTTTCTTAACATCACATTTAATTAATTAATTAAATTATTTAATAATTAAACTCAACTCCATGGATTAAATTTAATT
The DNA here is from genome assembly GCA_007115665.2 of Sequoiadendron giganteum. Taxonomy (NCBI): domain Eukaryota; kingdom Viridiplantae; phylum Streptophyta; class Pinopsida; order Cupressales; family Cupressaceae; genus Sequoiadendron; species Sequoiadendron giganteum. Next base: position 168,858,869 of record CM021105.1, read on the forward strand.
AATTAATGTAAATAATAACTTCTATCAACAATGTATAATTTTAATTAAATAACTATCAACATAATTTAATGCAATAATTCTAAATTATTTATTTCCAAATCGAGAATCCCTTCATAATTAAATAATATTAAAACAAGGCCATCAAAGACTCAACAAACACGACTGACGACACACTATGGCTAGGGTGTAGACTTGACACAAGTTACCCAACTACTATCTCCCATTCAACTGAACCGTTGGATCGACACACTCAAACCTGTGAAACCAGGTGGAGTCGGTGTCATGTACCTGCAAACCTGAAAACAAAGTAACCAACATCATATATATATAAGCAGCATAAAATACACATCGTGAAGAGGAAATCACGAAATTGCAAGGCGCTCGCAAGCGAGTGATGCGATCCCGTCCCCTTCACCAATACACTCATCATAACTGACATCTCCATCATAATCCAATAATCTCATATGCAATAAATATGTTATAATAACTAACATCATTACACCAATTAAAACATGTAAAATAAATCATCAGATAAACCACATCACATCAAATAATAGTTCGTCACTCTATAAATAGTGATCAAATACACCAACAAGATAAAGTATCTGAATATCTAGAAACATAAATCAAAACAAAACAAGGACACACTGTCTAGTCGAGAAAGCAAAATGAAGGGGTGTTATGCTCTTCACGGTGTGTTTTAATTATGACATAGTTATGCATGTGGATATACTCTTTGTTTGCAGGTTGATAGGTATAGGACATCAACTCCACCTAGTTTCACAGGTTTGAGCATATCCATTGCCCAATGGTATTCGATTGGGAGATAGTAGCTAGATTTTCCGTGCCAAGTCATCACCCTAGTCATAGTGTGTCGTCAAGTTTTAGTCTGGTTTAGTTGTGTCATTTTTGTGCTATTTTCCTTGATTTTATTTAAATTGCAAGTTAGAAAATAGTAATTAATTGCATTATGTATTTAAGTTGTTGATTAAATTAATCTGGTTATAATGTTGAAAATGTTTTTTGATTAATTAATTTAATTTAATTGATAAAATAATTTAATCTTGGATTAGAATTATTTTATTGATTAATGAAATTAATTATGTTGAATTAAATTAAGTTATGCATTTTGAAATTTATAGATATTTTGTGTGAAAGTGGAAAATTGAAAAAGGGTAAATGGAATATTTTTGAAAAAGATTTAAAATTTCATTTGTTTTTTTTGAAAATTAGAAAATGCAAATTGAAAACAAAAGAGATATTTGTTATTTTGTTTTTGGAAAATTGATGAGGGTGGTTGCATAGATATTTTGGATATTTTTCTCTATTATTGGAAATTATTCATAAATTTTTTGGAGGAGGATGAAAAATTAAAAATAGAGAAGGGAAGAAGATTTTGCTGTTTGTGGGTTTTTGGGATTGAAACTGTGAAGGAACTCTGCTGATTTGTTTGGAGGGACTGAGATCTCTAAAGGAATTCAAAACACCATTTCCAACCATTCAATCTTCTTGGAAGAACCAGGTTTTCTTTAGTTAAATTAGTTTCATTTTGAAAGATTTCTCAAATTAGATGTTGCTGTTTGAAATGTTTAAATTCTAATTGTTGATTGCAAAAAGAACCCATGTTAAATCTTGCTTCAAAATTGAGAAAACCTCTGTTGCTATTTGATTTTTTCTAAAAAATAAAATGGTATTCTTGACTAAAAATAATTATTTGATGGGTGGTTTTCCTAATTTATTATGGAAATTCTGTTTTTGAAAGCATATAATATATATACATATGCATATATATATAGTTTTATTATATTTTTATTTTAGTTGGGGTTATGTCAAAAATTTATGTTTAAAAAAAAAAAAAAAACCGACCCCTGACTTGAATCGCAGATTTCGAAATCCGTAGGGGTTTGGACGAATTTATAAAATAAAATAAAATAAATAAAAATAAATAAATAAAATAAAATTGAAATTTGTGGGGAGGTTGCTGGGGGCTCACCCCACCACGCCCCCCATGGGAGGCGTGTGGGGGAGCCGTGCCCAGTGCACCTCTCCCCATGCCGGCTGTGCCAAGCACACATGGCTTGGCTATGTGAAAACACAACCGCACCCCATGTAAATGGGGTCGGCTGTGTCTTCACACAACCACCCTCTCCTCTGTTCAACGCGTTGTTCAAAAAACCCGCACCCTAACATTTCGCTCGGTTTGACTTTTAAAAATAAAATAAAATAATAAAATATCTCTTTTTAATATTTAATATTATTTATATAGAATATTAAAATATTATTATATATATATATAAATCATTAATATATATATTTAATATTTAATATTATATGTATATAATATTAGAATATTAATCTATATATATAATATATAAATAATATACATATATGTATATATATTTAATATGAGGTTATATATTATATGTATATATGTATGTATATTATGCTGTATGTATATATATAGTTGTGAATATAATTTAAATATATATATATATATATTAAAATGGATGAGTAAAATAATAGCATGTTGAAAATGTAACTGGGAAGATTTTAAAGTATTATGTTATAGTTAAGATTATAAATTTTAATATATATATGTTAAAATGTTGAGTTGGTTAATATCATGTTTTAAATGTAATTGAAATTTTTTTAGATCAATATGCAATAGTCAATATTAATGGATTTATTTTGAAATATCTTTTTTTGAAAGAACAAATATTGGATTTGAAGGTATTATGTTTTAATAGCGAGATTAATTGACTTGAAAATGATTTATTTTGCAAAGAGAAATAATTATTTTAAAATGATATGCTTTGAATTAATAAAGTAACTGCTTTATTTTATTATTATTTTCAAGCAATTAAGGACTAGATATTTGTTTAAATTTCATCTTATGTTTGAAAGAGACGTTATTAAATTAGTTTTATAAATGTAATGAATTACTGAATTCTATTAAGGGAAATGGATTTAATATATCCAAAATTAGTTTATTTCCTCGCAATCGCCCTATGTGATTATATCCCTCTGAGTTCATGTTTGGGGAAATGAGTTATGTGTCTTTATTTTGTAAGTCTTCCAGAGGACCCTGGAGGTTGGGGTTTGTCATTTTGCAAGGTCAACTGTTTGTTAATTCCTTGGGTAGTGCATGGTGTCTAGTCAGTGTTTAACTCGGTTTCCATGAACGAGGATGTTTTGTGCCTCCTGTGGAAGGAGTAGGTTAGGTGATTTATGACTCCTTGTAAGGAGTGGCTTTGTTATGTTTGTACCTCTAGTGTTGGAGTGAGTTTCTTTTTAGGTTCCCTCCTAGAGTTGGAGTGGTTGCAATATCTATTTTGTGTGCACTTGGGTTCCCTTGGTAATTAGTTCGATTGTGTGTTGTCAAGTAGAAGAGTGGCTTTTGTTAGGCGTTAGAGCCCAAAGAGGTAAACTGGATAACCTTCGGAGGTGGTTAATCAAGTGATAACTAAAACAATACTTAGAAGATTAAGACTAACTTCTCACTAATCAAGATAATTTTGCCTCACTCATAGACACAAGGGCTCATTTAGACTTGGGATGAGTGGGAAGGCTTGGAATGGCAAGGTCATCTATCTTGTCTTTACGAAAGGTTTTTGATCCCACATTAGTAAGTATGAGGGTCGGGGATCGGTTAAGGCCACCAGGATAGCTGGAGCCTATGAAGATCTGCAATGGGTAACTCATGACGAGCTGTGTGATGACACTCTGTCTAGGACAACATTTGGTATTTGATTCTGTGTATGGTCTTCTGAACTTACTTGATCTGTTTTATATCTGGAAGCAATATGACCATGTTAGAGTTTGTACTTGTGATCTACTTGTGTTGTACTTGTGTGGTACATGTGATTGGATGGGCCAGTTTGGTTAAGTTATGTGTTAGTTAGTGTCTAGAGGTAGATGGTCTTGACTAGGATTCCTTGTTACTATCTCCTAGCACGGGCGGTGGGCCTTTGGGTTCCACTTGGTTGGGTGGCATGCACCTTAATCAGTTGGGCTTTCTTCATGTTCGTGTGGACGAGATTTCCTATTGGAGAGCTTGTGGGATTCAATTTCAGTTCTTGCTTTATTTTAATTTAGTTGATCTTGATATTTATTACCCCTCATTTGTTATCGAGGTGGAAAGATGTAATTTGTAATCATGTTTATTGGACTTTCCTCATTCAGGGAATGAGAGATGTAATCTTATTGTTTAATTATGGATAAATGGAATTGAAAGTTATCTCTTATTCTTTAATGTAATTTATCTTGTTTGGAATGTATGTGTTTAATTATTAAGTAATTAAATGACATGGTTTAGATTCATGTTTTGTTGAGGTTCTATTTAACCTCTGTCTCGTAATCTTAGAGGTTGTTGGCATTGGGTAGTGAACTTGCATGTTAATTGTACTTAAAATTTTTTTTAGTCTGTTTAAATAGTTAATTGCAACTTCCTCTAGGGTTGCCTGATGGGGCATTACACTGTGTCTTAGGAAAACAAAAAATAGAAAAAAATGACAAAAATGGCCAAAAAAATGTGTTAATTTTGAGATTTATACTCTCCTTTTAGCATCAAAATGTGAATTCTCTTTCTAGACTTGCTCAAACATGAACAAACAAGTGATCATTAGTTGATAAACAAGTAGAAATTAAACATTCCCTATGAAGTTCACTTAAACATAAGAACATGAAAACAATGTAAAATATCAAATAAACTACTAATGAAATACTATTCTAAATGCTCAAACTAGCATCCCATAGGGGGATTGGTTCTTCTTTGATGTGGGAAGAAGCCTTTTCCCAATCCCTTGATAAGCTCGATGATTGATGTGTGATGAACAAAGTATGAAATTGACTATAATCTAGCTAATTTCTTGAAAAATGATTAAAAACTATGGAGTGAAATACCTATAATGATAATGATCTCAGTTGTGGATCCATATGATGAAAAGGAAGCCTCTATTTATAGAAGCCAAGGATTGAAGTAGAGGAAATTGATGAATGTGGGATTAAAGACTGGACCAATGGTATTGTGCCACTTGTCAATATGCTAATGAATCTTGGAGGAGATGTGCTCACACATGTGTGAGCACATCTTGGGAGATGAGATGTGTAAGAAGAATGAATTCCAAGGTAGATTGTGTAAGAGAATGTGTAAGAGCTATTTAAAGCCAAGGTGGCTTGTGTAAGAGCTATTTAAAGCCAAGGTGGCTTGAGAAAGAGGAAAAAAGTCTTTTGGGAGGGAAAATTCAAGTGGGTGGAATATTCTAAGAATATGCCATTTTGAAAGAAAATAAGGTAATTAGTAAATCAAATAAATTGATTTACATGTGAAACTTGGTTAGTTGACCAAGGTTGACTTACCCTAGGGTGGAGTTAAAAGCTAGAGGAATGGGGGATTAGTGTTAGGAGTTAATCAATTTAGGATTAATTAACTTAGATGAAACTAGTTTGATTTATGACATTTAATTTAAATGTTTGGATTTATTTAAATTAAATGAGAGGATGTTGGAACATTAGGATTTTAATTACATAAAATTGATATATTTAATTAAAGGAAGAACATTAGGATTTTAATTAAATAAAATTGATTTATTTAACTAAAGGAGGAACATTAGAATTTTAATTAAATAAAATTGACTTATTTAATTAAAGGAAGAACATTAGAAGATGATGAAATAATATGATAAAGTGTATTATCTGATTTTAGGAGGAAATCCAATGAATTCAATTAATTAAATAAGGGTTATTCAATTAATTGGTTAGTGCCGAAATGATTATTGAACAATTGGTGTTAGTTAATTAGGATCAAGTGCATGATATCGATCAGGATATTTCGAGTGTCTACACAAGTAAACAAAAAAAGTTAAAAAATCATGAATCTTTGATAGTCCTTGCCATAAACTCGACAGGATAATATTTTGAAACCTCATCATATGAACAAATATTATTATTTTTCTTTAAAAAGAAAATGATTTTTTTAAAGTTTCTTTATCATTATATTAATTATATCAAATTTAATTAATTAAAAATATTAAATTTATAATTAAAAATCAAATTGAACAAATGGAATAAAAGTTGTTTAATATGAATATATATTAATTATAATTTTTTTAAATTAAAATTTTAAAAATTAATTTCATACCATTTTTAATTGTAAATTTAAATATTTTCTAATTAATTAATATTATGATATATTTTTTTTATTAATATTAATATATATCCATACTTGAGGCATTAAACTCATAAATATTTGAGCTTGGTTAAAAGAGAATATTATGAAAATTAGTAGTTTGTTTGGTTTCAAAGGATTTACATTGAGCTTGATGGTGGGGACTCCACTCTCAACCCTACCCTATATCACGATAGTGATCATGTCAAGGGAGCTACCCTTGAACCCTATGATAGGAACTACCTCTAGACCCTTGTGAGGACCACCACCCCTTAGGGCATTGTGCTGAAACCCTTATGAGAGGGTTTTCCCCTTGAATTCTAGGGATTCCCACCCCAAATTGGGCTTGGTGGTGGGGACTCCACCCTATATCATGATAGGGATCATGTCAAGGGCATTTCCCCTGAACCCTATGAGAGGCTCTACCCTTCGACCCTACTTGGGGCACTACCCCTGGACCCCCATAGGGAACACCATCCCTCAGGGAATTGCACTCAAACCCTTATGAGAGGGATTTCCACCTTGAATGCTATGGATTACAAACCCAAATCCTTGATTTCAATCTCTATATCTTTATGCTATTAAAATTCCTTGAAATTAAAAAAGTAGATTTTTCCCTTTTTTATGTTTTTTTAGTTTTTGATAATATATATTTTTCTTCATCTTTTCCTTTTTTGAAAAAAAATCTTATATTTTTGGTTTACTAATTTTTCCTTGAAATATTTATTTTGATTGGGTTATATAATCATATATGTGTAGTTAGGTTTTGATTAGCATTAAATAGGTTTTGATGGGACCAAAAACCCATTACAACATGGTTTTGAAGGGATCCAAAACCCTATCCAAGAGAGTCAAGTTGTAGCAAAGATAATCCATAAGCCAACAATAGCCCTTAGAAGCCACACTAAGAATAAAGCAAGACAACACAAATTACACAAAGAAATGGTAGGACCTAAAGCCCATTAACCTATTACAACTAGGATTTAATTGGGCCCTTAAACCCAAAGGTTTTGTAGGGACCTTAAACCCTTAACTAGATTTTTCAAGGACCTTGAACTGAAAAAGCTACCATGATCAACCAAAAAAAAACACAACCTAGCAACATCAATCCAACTGCACCAAAGCAAAAGATGTCTGTCAAGTCGAGAACCCAACTCACACTCTACCTATAAAGGAGGGAACTCCCCTCTATTGGAGAGGAAGATATGACCATATTTTCCACTGAAGCCAAAAGTCTCCAACAACCTCAACCTCCACCTCCATAAGAGAAGTACCCACCTCAAAAGGATCTACAATTGAGGAAACCATAAACAAAAATTCTCCAACTCCACCTCAATCAAAGTGAAATCCACCTTAATAGGATTTGAGGAGAAAGCCAACACTCCAGCAGAAAAGGTACCCACACCATCCTTTGGTAAACCTAGTAGCCAAAACAAAAGGTGGAATGCAAAATAAAGTTTGAACAACCAAACTGGACCATAACAACTTTGAGCATTAAAATCAACTGGGTGTACAAATAAATTATGAAGAGAAACCCAACTACCAAACAAGAAACAACAATAGGGGACAACCAACACAAAGCTCCACAAAAATTAATAGAAATTAGAGGTCTACAAGGAAAATAATAACATTAACCTAGCCAACATCCATAAAATAGGAACAAGGGCATCCAATACCTTGGTCAATAAAAGTAGCCACCCAAACATCAATAGAGTGATAAAAGTAGAGGAAACCTCCACTCCCAAAATCCTCCTCAACAGGAACCAAACTTTCCTCCAAAATAGAGCCCCAAGTGAGATAGGGACGAAACCCACCCAACAAGCACAACAAAACCCCACCATTTGCTGCAACACCACCATGAAAAGATCCCTAAAAAGGGAACCGACACCATCAGCCGCAAGCACCAAGCAACTACCAAGAACAAATTTTAGTAACAACAACCCTTCCAACATCAATAGACCTATGGGAAGATAAAGGAAACCCTCACAGGAAAAGTGAAGAGAGCCGACCAATCCATTAAGCACCCCATCCTCCTTGACATGCCAGCCAAGAATAAGAGATATCCAAAACTCCCAACACACTCTTGAAAAAGGAAAACCATACCTCACCCCAAGTAAGGCCACAAATGAGAGAGGGATCAAAGAACAAGAAAAGAAAAGCCTCCACAAAGAAAGGCTCATAGCATCAGCAACAACTGCTTCACACATGAGCCCACCAACAAACACAAGCTCCCAACAGTTGCCCACAACAACTACCAACATTAGCAGCAAAATCGCTGACAACAACCCTTCTGCCATCAAAAAAAGCCTCCAAACAACAAAGAATTAGAAGAAGACTCCATCAAAATGAGCACACCAACAACCAAGAGGTCCAAGCAGAAACCCACAAAAAAATCCTCCATAAGAAACCCTACTGTTGACTGAAAATTGACCTCCAACAACAGTCCACTAGGGAGAAAAGGGAGACCCACACAAGAAAAAAGAAGGGAACCAACCAATCCATTTAGCACCTAATCCTCCTTGACATTCCAGCCAAGAATAAGAGAAAGGAAAAAAACCCAGCACAATCCTGACACAAGAGAACCAAACCTCACCCCAGACAGTAACAAGAAATACGTTGCCAACAATAACCTAGAAAAATGAACAAAAACATCTCCCAAAGAGATGCCAAAGTTGCAACCCAAATGTCAATTGTTCACAACTTGTTAGTTTCCTATGACCCATCAACTAACCACAACCCATCTGCCTCATCCTCAGATTCAACATCTCCCTCACCCTCTGTTGTAGAGGAATTTAAACTCCTACCCTTGCTCCCATTTTTGCCGCTTGCCATTGGAATGTTTTGTTGCTCCAAGAGTTCTCATGTGTAGTTAGGTTGTGCTAAGGGTTATATTTAATATCTAAGTTGGCCTAGGTGGAAGCCAAAGCATAATCAGTAATATATAGGAGCTAATGGGTAGGTATTATCATCAAATTGAGTATTATGTTCTTATTGAAGACAATAAGAGGTATCCCCCTCAAAGTGATATTATTATGAAGTGTTTCTTTCTATTTTTGTATTTCATTACACTCGTAAGGCACCAAAGGGAATCTAATGCATTCTACATAATTAGGGATGATCATGATAATTTAATTTGTGTAGCTTCTAAAAACAACTGCTAGGAATACACTATGAGGCCAAATTTCAAGAATGTTGATAGGGTTATGAATGTGTGAGAAAAAAGATAAATGAATTTCAAATTGAGGGTGATTCATTGATAAAAAAGAATGGCGCGCTAAAGAGAAACAACCCAAATTGGAAATTGAAAAATACGTTGGCACAAATATGGTTGATTCTAACTCTCCAATTGATAAAACTCACCTTGTCACCTTAAATATTGATTTGTTAAATGTGTATAGAATATATGGAATCTATAAATATACCATCATCATTATACCCTCGAAGATTAAAAGAAGGAGAAATAAAGTTGATGAATAAGTATCATTGATAGAGAAATAAATTGTAAAATAGAGGTAAAGGGACACCCATAAATATGAGGATCTTATAGCTTAGTTGGAGAGCACTCCACTTGAGATCATGATATATTACAATTTTGTTAGACATGGTAGTACCAAGATCAAAATACTATGGGAACAAAGCATGACCACCTTTTAACATAAAACCTTTTTGAGATGTTGGTGGACCATAATAATCCGTATGTTTCAATCTATATTGGTAGTAAGGGTGGGTTAGTGCTCAAATTTAATCTTAGTGGTTGTTGGAGAGGTTGGTTAATTTCAAGGATAGAAATTGTTTAAAGATGTTGAGTAATGACATTAGTGAATGACAAAAGTGATCGCCTACATCACTTTGAGCTAATGATGGCTCAAGGTAATGTAATATTGGTTAAAGTTAGGTCTTCCATTATACTAAACGTGTAAGGTCTCACCCTTTTTGCTCAATAGTAACAATTACTTTATTTATATCAAGGGTATATTTTTTTAGTGATAATAACTTGTATAAGGGGATAGATTATGAAAAATGCACTAAATTACAATGTGTGAAAAACAAGTATATATATATGAACTAAAATGTAGTTGCATCTAATATAGTGAACTATTTAGAGTTTGATGTATTTGCACGAATGAAAGTTTCACTAGTGACAATTATCTTGGACATAATCCTATTGTCTAAACTTTAAGAAAAGGAAAATTGTGATGCATGATTAGAAAACAAGGAATATATTATTTAGTAAAGGATTTCAATTAATAACAACTGTGACCATAATAAATTTAGAAGATAAAACATATCAATATTTGAGAACAACAGTTATATACCTTGGGATACTCTATTAAAATATAACCCCATTACATAAATAACTGAATATTCTTATAGGTTGGACTAATAATATTGTCTCAATTGATTTTATAGCTAAATATTATTCCACCTTGATTTAAAGGTTTTTTGATTTAACCTTTTTACTCTTCATGAATCATTTACGCTAAGTAAGCATCTTATGAATTTTAAGTTGAATCTATATAGATCTCTAAACTATTAACAATAATATTAATGAAAATATTGAGTGATAAGTAAGAGTTATTTTCCACAACGTGTCAAATTATAATATTGTTATAGGATTCAACTGTGTAGTTTTATGAGTCAAACCCATTGACCCATGTTTCTAATTAATATTGAAAGATGGATGAAAATTTAGTTAATTTATATGTCTATTTCTAATATACTATTACATTGTGGAATACTATTTTTATTGATAAACTTTTCTAAAATAATAAATAAATAATTAAATAAATAAAAGAATAAAAAATGATCATTGATCAATTAAATAATAACTTATTTAATATAATGCATGTTTTAAAATTGTTAGTAACTGCTACTCAAGAAATGTAACAACTTAAATAGGGGATTAACTAACCCAAACTAAGGGCGATACAGTTTGTAATAGCGGATGCCTTCTTTATATTAATTCTCTGGTAGTAAAGTATTGTTATTATTCTAAATATTATAGATATCTCACATGCCTAGCCTATACCCCCATTCAATTTGACATGCAAACATCAAAATATGACCACATACCTTACTTGTACCTCCACATTTTGCATGACAGTCACATACATTTTCTATGCATCCACATTTAATGGCATGATTGGTAACTCATACTCAAACTAGAAGTAGAAACATGCAATCAATGGATTGTCATTTTGAGAGGAGAGTTTCTTGGAGTTCACTATTTGTTGAGTGCCTCACGTAGGGATGATTTGCAAGTGTTGAGAGAGCTTGATTCAAAGTGTTTCCACCACTCTAGTTGACTGGAACTTTTTGCATTTACCTAGGTGAATCTTTAGGGAGATTAGTGTAGTTTGAAATCAACATTATTTCCTATTTGAAAATATGCTCCCACATCCACCAATTAAAAATCCAATTGCAACCCATGACTTGTGGTTTTAACATAGTTCATTAAATTAATTTGAGCGTGATTAAAGAGGGGAGGATCTTGAGCATGATTGGAAAAGGGAGAGAATATCAGAGCGTTAGGTTGGGTTAAAAGAAGAGATTGAACTGAGTGACGAAGGGAGGTGCAATTTAGCATAAGAGTGCTAAGAAAAGTCAACTTCTCAAAGTTAATTGATGTAGCTAAAGAAAGAGCAATCGGTGCCTTGCTTTGTAGTCGCATAAAGGAAATGAGATCTATGCAAGAAGGAGGGCATGGATAATTGGACGCTGCATAGGCATTCTTTTAGTTTCATTCCTCTAAAAATACTACGTGAATAGTATTAGAGATGTAGGAATTATCGATGGGGAAAACTTCCCTAGATCAGATGATAGAAACAAGTCACAATAGTAGAAAATGTAATTGATAATTGCAGAATTGCAACATGAATATAATTCCAATATGAATGCAAATATATTTATAAGGTTTGATTTCATAACATAATTCTCCTTTTACTAAATTTGGAATGGTCTATTTGTTGGAGTGAAAAAGACACTGAGGGGGAGTAGGGGGGTGAATCAGTGTCATAAACTGATTTAACATATTTTACATAAACTGGAACAAAGCAGATTTATTCTCTCATTTATCAATGATTAATTCATCCATATATTGAATGCAATCACATATAACTGTAATGAGAAGTATTGATAGAGCCTCAAATTTTTTCCTTTGAGTTCCATTATTTTATTTTGCCACGTTACTAGTCTGTTATGCTATTTGGGAAAAACCTAAGGTTGGGGTTTTATTTCTACCTTCATGAAATCCTAATGTTCTATCTTAAACCTTGGGTTGAATCTATTTTGCCATTACCTTTTTGAGGGAGGTTTTAAAACGACTTATGTCCCATTGACTCATCTAGGCCGAGCCCCTTTTAATAAAGAGTGTTAAATATTTTGTCTGACTTTATTATTTCCTAAGTCTAGGTCAGCCCGTGCCTATGTTTTAAGAACAACTTTAAGCCATCATTTGTCATTGGCCTAGGCGATGTCCCCTTTCCCCTTTTAATAATTATTTTTTTTTGCAAGGAATGTTTTTTTAATGACCGTCGATCATCCAATGGTTGATCTTGACTGTTCCCCGCGATCTCGTGATGACATCACTGCTAGGTTCCAACTGATTGCGAAATCATGGGCGAGCGCCACGTGTCTCAGCTGTTGATGCCGAAAAAGATTAATAAAGTGTTTAATTTTTATGTCGGACTTTAATATGTTATAAAGTGGGTTACTAAAATAGCTGTGAGATGCACGTGCTCGAGATCGATGATGGTGTTATAATCTTGATAAAAAGTTGCTCGACGGTTATGTTTGGTGCTGATGATGGCTATGAATGAACACGATTGCTGATGGTGGGAATCAACAGTTGCCCGCCATCGTGTGTTCCAAAGATGCAGGATGTTTAGTGATTGCAATATCATGGGCGAGTGCCACGTGTACTCCTTTGGTGCTGCGTATTGTGGTGGGACCTCGGTGCTGAGATGGAGGTTACATCAGCCTTTTTGAAGGTGGCCGTTTGATGATCTGACAAATACAAAAGATCTACGGTTGGAATTTAAATTCGCATCAAATGCGATTGGAGCTGTTGGTGCGACATGCAAATGAGATTTAATGGCAGATGAGACATCCACTGGCTCAATTCAACCAACTTAAAGTATCTTCTTTTTTTCTATCTTCACCACAAAAGTATTCAAGTATTTTCAAAGCAGTTTAGAGCCAGAGATAAAATTTTTCAAGCGATCACAGTGAAGTTTGGTTCTCTGTAAGGTGCGAAATCCCGTGAGTAATTTTCTGTACTGCTGGGTTAATTTGACTCTGTTTTTGTGAAAGGTTGTATTGTGCTGGTCAAAGGGTTTGTTGATTATTGTCGTAGGGTTACTGGTTCGTTTGAATTATTGGAAATTGCATAGTTGTGTTGTAATTTCATGTTTTGGGTAGCCCTAGTTTGTTCAAGGATTTTAATTTTAAAGAAGCTCTAGTTGTTTGAGATGGCACCATCGAAGCAACACTCTGGCCATGTTGATTATTTGCAAAGGAATTTATATGATGATTTTTTGGATCAACTCCCGTTATCATAGAAGGAGGGGTTTGGTTTTAATGAGTGGAAAAACCTTAGGCGAGGGACTAGTGTGCAAAAATTATAATATTGCAGATGCTAGATGGTATGGACATCGAAACTTACCCCACCCCTTCTCTAATGGCTGGAGATACGACATGGGGAAACTAGCAGTGCCAAATGTGTTTCCTGGCATGTACCTACTTAGAGCAGTGGCAACACGTTATGACCCAGTTACAAGGGTAATTAGGGATAATGATGGTGGGATTCTGCTAAGTATAAGTGCATATGAGATTCAACAGGTTTTTGATTTGAGTGAGTCTAGCTCATTCTTGGTCCCAATTGATCTTGAGGAGATGAAGCAATAATATGCGAGGTCAAAGTCTCTTTTCAGATTAAAGTTGCTTCCTCCTCATCTGGCCAGGGTAGGCAGTTCAACGATCCATATCAGCCCAAATGACCAGGAGCCTTTTAGGCTAAGCTATTTGGCCAATCACTTTTTGGTGATATTTTATTCATTATGCCAGATTTTGGGATTTAGCCCAAATACAGTGATGCCCATTGCATATATGTTCATGGGGGCTCAAATTCACCATCCCAATTTCTCCATGGTGTATGACTATGCATCTTTTCTTGCAGAAAAAATACATGAGGGTTTGCTGAAGTTGCATGTGGGGGATGTTGGCACTCCTTTCTTCTGGTACTCCCTATTAATGCATATGTTCCTGTACAAGAATGCCAACTTCTTCTCAGAGAAGATGGAGTTGAGGCAAGAGGTGAATGGAGAAAGATTACCAATACAGGTTTGGAGTGCAGACTTGTCTTACAACAGGGGAGGTGTTAGCTTTGTGCAGTTTGATAACTGTTTTTCCTCTAGACTCAGGGCTCGATTGGTGGTAAATGTGCCAAGAGTTCCTGAAGATTTGCATGACTTCCTTCGACCAAAGGTGAGGAAGCCTGATTTAAAAGTCTACCACAATTGGGGTGACATCATCTTGTACCCCATAAGCATTGTCCTAAGGGTGTATGGTGTCCAGGGAACCCCACATATTCTCCCATATAATGTACCATCAAGAATGGGGTTTGCCAAGGTCATGTGGCAACTAGGTTGTATTCATGAGGACAACCTGAAAGGAAGAGGAAAAGGGACTTTGTTCCCTAATTATACTATTGTTTCAGATTTTGTCTTTTCCAAGGGAGGATGGGTCCACTTTGGAAGGTTTTTTGATGATTTTCATTTGAAGAATGGATCTAGGAGGCAACATGACCCTGAAGGATTCTTTGTTTTGTTCAGGCAACAAATTAAAGGTGGAAAGTTTACACATGAATTCAGCTTTCCTGAAGACCTAATCACAAATGAATTTGATTTGAATAGGCAGGAATTGAATAAAGAAAAATGGATTGCATATGAGAAGCTGCTAGCCATAGTGCATAAAATGGATCCAAAATATGATCCATTAATGGAGTTTACTCCATTCCACAAGAGAATTGCTTTCTTGTTGGATAATTTTAAAGAGATCATGGGCACCTTGATGACTAAGAAGGTCAATTTAGAAATGGACTTTGGAATTCAAGGACTAGAGGTGAGGCCTGAAGAAACAAGGCCAACTTATCAACCCTCAATTGATTGACCTCTATACAAGAGAAAGAGGAATGAAAACAGTGATGAGAATGAGGGGGATAAGAAGGGAAAACAAATAATGAAAGCATCATCACATCCAAGTCCAAGGATCATAGCACATGGAGGGATAAGGATAGTTGATCTAGATTCACCACCGAGAAGTGATCTTGTAGTGCTACCATCAGAGCCAATCCCTAAGAGGCAAAGAGTTGAGGAAACACAAGAGGCTCTAATGGATGAGATAATTGTGAATAATCAAGACATGCAGGTCGGTATCCCTTCCCCTCCTAGATCAACACAGTTGGTGCTCTCTGATATGGATGTAAAGGAGTAGTGTGTACAAGATGCCATAATGGAGGCCTGCAAGGCATTCTTGGATGATGATACCTTTGTGAAGACTCCTATATTCTTGCAACTAGTTTGGAGGATGAAACTGGAGGAATACCAGGACAAGTGCAATAGAAGAAGAGAATCAAGACCTGATAGGTCCGAGCAGGAGAATGATGATGAGGTTAAGGCTGAATTAATGGAAGAATTCAAAAACATCACTCCTGAGGAGGGAAGAAGACTTGTGACTCAGGCTGGTGTCCTAATTTTTCCTAAATGGGACATAGCCGATGTTGTAGCATTCAATGCTATCTTACAGTCCAAGCACCCCATGCAAAATAGTGAAGAAGAGGTTAAGGCAGCTCTGCAAAACTCTTCCTTTAGTGAAGAGTATGAAACTCTAGCAATATGGGCATTGGCACCCCAGGGAAGAAAGCCAAATGTAACTAATATTATCCCAAACCTAAGGGGAGGGCTAATCATTAAGAGAGCTTCTGAAACCTTAACTACAAAAGCTACAAGCCTAACAATAAATGTGGCCAAATTGGCCCAAAAGACAGCTAAAAGGGAAGAGACTGAAAAGAAGAGCTTGATGGAGAAGTATAATATAATAATTGGAGAATATAGTAGGATGCAACAAAGGAATGTTGAGCTGCAATATGAAGTCGATAGGTTGAAATATGGGTAGGTGGGAGAATCCTCCAGTGCTCTTGATATCAGAGCATTACCTTCTATTTCAGGATCAACCCCCCTACTACTCCAATTGTTTCTACTCCAAGATCCCCCATCCAGATACCTGCTCTCAGTCCTACACTAGGGCTAGTTGAAGAAGAAGTTGAGTATTTTGTGGATCCCACCAAGAAGCAAATGTTGAGTAAGATTACAGAATTGTAGGTTGCCTTAAAGGAAAGTGAGGATGGTGCAATTTCCAAACAAAATGAGGTGGTTGACACAGTTTTGAGGCATATAAATGAGAAGGTTGATGGTAGATTACCATCTGTGCATTCTTTATATTATTTATTCTTGGATGGAATAAAAAACATCAATAGGGATCGAGAAATAGTTTTTCCTTTGGCTGAGAAGTGGATCCCTAGGGCCAATGATCTAGACATTATGTATAAGGCTTCTAGATTTGATGCAGATAACAGGCCCTAGTCATTGAGGCCTACTTAATTTTTTGTGAAATCATTGAAGGGATTCCAAGCCCTACCTGATGATTTGAGTAGAAGAATTAGGGAGCTAGTAAAGAGCTTTGATGACTGGAGTGATACATTTTTACCAAACATCATTGATGCACAAGGAAATGTTAAAACACCGCAACAGTGGTAGGATAGGGCAGAAGAAGTTATTAATGCACAAATCAAATTGATTTGTGATGATTCAGACTATGATTTTTTGGTGAGTAGCATGGATAAAATAATTAACACCAACACATTCTTAGAGTTTTGAAAGAGAAACCAATCAGGTTGCAGTGAAATAAACACCTTACAATATTAAGGTGAATGAGGTGGTGAATTTTGACTGGCCGACAGATGAAGAGTATCAGAGATGGGTAGACAAATACTTAACCAAGGAGGAGTAAGACGGTGTCTACTATTAACAGTTAACATCTCAATGGTTATGGTTATAACTGATTATGGTTTTGTCTCCATGGTGGTTTTTAGTGCAGGTTTTGAGGTTTGGCCAATGCTAATGAGTGGAATTAATAAGAAGATGCTCCGTGACTCAGTGATTGTAATCATATTTTTGAAATATCACAGAGCGGTCCAATTGACTGGTGACATGTGTATTTTCTGGCCCGATGCTTGTTTGCTCCTTCATTCTCTATAAGAAGGATTTCAAGGCCAGAAATAAGGGCTAGCAAGTTAGATATTTTCAGGTCGAGTCTAAGCATAGTTGCAGAGAAAATTGTAACGCTTGATTAATTCAGTGTAAGTGCAATTTAGCTTTTGTGTCATTCTATAGTAGGGTTTTAGATTTATGAAGGTTTGATGCTTCATGAAAGTACTAGCATTTGAGTTATAATGATACATTTTGAGCTCATGTCTCTCCTTTGTATAAGCATATCACAATTTTGAATAATATAATCAAGGGTTATTGCATTCATATCACTGTTGTGGTGTGTATAATTTTCATTTTGTCTTTAATTCAAAGAATTAATTAAAATGCTTAAATGGAGTTATAGATGGATATGCTTATAAAGGGATTTGGTAAGAAGTATTGGGCTAGGATATAGATTGATGATGTTGTAATGCAATATTGTCAGAGATCTTACATGTTATGTGTTTGAATCTGTCATGGGATTTTAAATGTTTGTGAATCTGACTCCCCAATGGTATATGACATTGGTCTAAATCATATTTGTTTGTGAGGTTCCGTGTCTGCTTGTCTTTGCTTAGAGCTTGCTACAAAATTGTAAAAAAAATGACTATATTAAGTAATGAAGTATTGTTGTAACCATCTCATGCTCCAAGTAGTTGATACTATTAATGAAAAACCAATTCAATTCAGTATTATCCTATTTTGTTGAGCTATTAAATGAGATTATCTGTTAATTGTTAATGATTGTTTATAAGTTCGGTGCAGAGATTATAAACACATTAAGGGGACCACCCTCCCGGGTTTTGTAGAGCCCGAAGTGTAGGAGGTTATTGTTAAAATCCTCATCAGTTAGTCCAGGTCCTTCGAGCTTCCCTTGATTGGAATTGGCAATTCCATAGGTAGATTAGGAGATAAACCTGGTTTACAGTAAAAACAACCAAAAAGTATGACAATGAAACTTAGCATAACAAAGCATTTACACAATGAATCAGTGAAACACAGATAAACAATGTAACACAAGATATGCTGAGTGGAAAACCCTCCTGGGGTAGAAAAACCACTCCTAAACTGCTGCCTTTCTAGGCTTATATTCTCATTTTGAAACACATATTTCAAGGAGCACCAACCCCTTTTTTGTTTTTAGTAAGAAATACAATGATACAAAGGATCTCTCTATTTCTCTCTTTTCTCACAAGTGTCTCTTGACAGACAATACCTAAAATCCTCAAAGTTCAAGAATGAACTTTCAAAATTCCAGCCATTATCAAGTCTTAAGACATCTTGATATTGAACTTATATTTCTGATTTTCAATCTCAAAACAAAACATGTCTTCCTGTGCAGACAATACAATAGTTGTGATTTTCTCACTACACTTCACAATCATTTCTCATAGTTCTAAAATAGTTAACACTCTCTCTGATTTTCTTCTTACAAATATGTCTTCATTACATTTCAAGAAATTACAACACAATAACTTATCTCATTTCTTAAAAAAAAAAATTAGAGGTAATTTTTAATGTATCCAACTTCTGTCAAATCTTCATGCCAGGTATTGCAGTGATTTAGAGAAGTACTCAACATGGAGGATTGTTTTTCTGACAGAATGGTCTAGGAAAAAAAGTATTTTGAGAAAGAAAAATTTGACCTCTGTCCACACAAAGAGCCTGCAAAGGCAATACTATCTGAAAAAACAATTAAACAATATATTCCATGTACCAAATAAAATATCCTTGAATATTGCCACAACAAAATGTAACCGAAACCCCATTATTGTGCAACCAAGAACAACTACCACTGAAACCAAGAGAAACAATGATATATTTTGCAGAAAGCATGATTACCCACCAACGAAAACACAATCGCTTAAAGAAGGAGGAGAAATGATATGATAATTTATTTGGGTATTTATTTCAGATTAAGAGTAACTGAAATTGAAGGGAAAAGAATGCGGATCTAATGACCCAACAGTGCGAAATACATTCCCTTAACACCTTTACTATAGGGGAGAGAAGCAAAAATGAAAAACTAACAGTTTCTAAAACTTATAGAGATGCATACAACCATGGAAATGAGAAACTAGAAAGATAAGCAAACAAAGATGACACAGTATTTACGTGGGAAAACCCTTTCAGGCAAAAAACCCACCACACAAAGTCAAATCAATTATATTACAGTAATGAGTCGATTACATACAATATCCAGACTTCTTTGCTCAGCTCACAATCACCCAGAGAGTTTCAGATTCAGTGTTACAATGTTTTCACAACATACAGTTCAAAACCCTCTTCAAGAACTCACATCCTTCTTGTTCTTCAGCTCGCGACTTCAACTTGCTCTGCAACTTCAAGACTCAACTCAACTTGTCTAACTTATGAGAAATAACACATCTCTCATCCATATGTAACCAACTCAGAAGAGCAATGAAGACCATTCTCAAATCACGCAACTGGTCGGATCTGATAGATCTCCCTGCAACGAGCCGCCCATGCATTCAATGCCATCACCAAAATGGTTGAGCTCGCCACCCTTCATTGACAAATGCAACTTCCACAATAACTATCTTCATATCCATCCAATCACTCTTCAACTAGGTGCCATGCATCCAAGACCCATCAACAATTGCAGCTGACAAAGCAACCAAAATGGTCAAACAATCATCGGGCGCGACTAAGACTTCAGGTCATTTCTAACACTGCTGGAGCCGGAGTTGGAATAGGAGTCGAAACAGGACTCCACCGAAAATACACACTGCCGGAGTCGGAGTCGGAGACAGAACTGGAGTCGAAACATGACCCCATCGAATTTACAGGTTTAGGAACCAATTCGGTTCCGCGTCCGCCCACGACAAAGGGGAACTCATCGGAAACAGTTCTAACTAGGGAAAGTCAACCCGAGGTCAAACTAAGACGGGAACACAAAATACCGGGGATGAAACAGGAACAAAAATAGGACTTTACCAAAAGTCCAAGATTAGGAACCAATCCGGTTCTAGTTCCGCCACCGCCAACTGCAAGAAACAACAATCCAGAACCAGGACAAGGCGGAGGAAAACACCCCGAGGAGAATCCAAACATCCAGAAGAACCAGATCACAAAAGCAGGAGTTGGACCCAGAGTCAGAACATAAACTGAAACAAGAACCTGGAAAATGGACATTGCCAACTTCCAAAATTGGTTCCGCCTCTGCCAGAACCTGCAAAGTGAAGCGAGAAGAAATAGACGGTAGGAAGCGGAGTCAGAACAAGAACGAGAACTGAAACTCAGAACTTAGGCAAACAGAACAATGCCAAGTTCCATCCTGGTTCCGCCTCCACCAGAGACCCAGAACTTAGGAAAATAGAACAATGCCAAGTTCCATCTTGGTTCCGCCTCTGCCAGAACTTTACAAACAACACAAAATCACCAAGGCATGAAAACAAGGACTTCAAGTTGAAAGTTGAGACATAATTTCTCAACAATCTCCCACTTGGTGAACACTTTCAGCTTCCTCAAAACATCAAACCTTACTGTCTATCATAGGCCCCAAGGCCCATCGATTCTGTGCACCATCTAAACTTGTCTGTGCTAACCGACTTTGTCAAGGCATCTGCAACATTCTTCAAGGTGTCAACCTTATCCATACTGACCTTGCCATCTTCAACCATATCCCTCATGAAGTGATATTGCACATCTATGTGCTTGGTCCTGGCATGAAAGGTCAGATTCTTTGCCAAACAAATGGCACTTTGACTGTCACAATAGATTGAAATATGCTCAGCATTAAATCCAATGTCTGAACACAAATGCCTCAGCCACAATGCCTCCTTGCAAGCATGAGTTGCTGCCATGTACTCTGCCTCTATCATGGATAAAGCAACTACAGCTTGTCACTTGCTCATCCAACTGATTGCTCCACCATTAAGTATGAAAGTGTATCCACTGGTGGATCTTCTGCTATCAATGTCCCCTGTCCAATCAGAGTCAACATATCCCTGAATGCTAAGAGTCCTTTGTGATGCAACCATACTGCCATGGTAACACAAAGCATAATCTGAAGTACCCTTCAAATACCTGAACACTCTCTTTACAACATCCCAATATGATCTCCTGGATTTGCCATGAATCGGCTTAGAACTCCCACTGCTTGGGCAATGTCTGGTCTTGTGCAGACCATAACATACATCAAACTGCCTACTACACTTGTATAAGGCACACTGGTCATGTCCTCCATCTTAGTAGCAGACTTTGGATAGTCTTCAACAAATAGTTTCAATCCTTGCATGATTGGAACAACTAGCTTCTTGCAGTCATTCATGCTAAACCTCTCTAGAACGGTTTTCACATATTTACTCTGACTGAGCCAAAGCTTTCTGCTTGTTCTATCCCTGGTTATCTCCATCCCAAGAATGTACCTCGCTACTCCAAGATCTTTCATTTTGAACTTAGCAGACAACTGAGTTTTAAGATAAGAAATCATTGCCTTGCTATTACCAATGAATAACATGTCATCCACATACAGATTAATAACAAGCACACGATCATTCTCACATTTATAATAGATGCAATGATCAGATTTTGATCTCACAAAACCAATTGACAACACAAAAGTGTCAAATTTCTAGTACCACATTCTAGGAGATTGCTTTAGACCATAGAGAGATTTATTTAACTTGCAAACCAGATTTTGTTTACCTCTTTCAACAAAATGCCCAGGCTGGGACATGTATATTTCTTCTTCCAGCTCACCATGGAGAAACAGTGTCTTCACATCCATTTTCTCAATTTCATAGTCATACACAACTGCTAATGACAACAAAAATCTGATGGATGTCAGCTTCGCTACAGGGGAAAAGATCTCTCCATAATCAATTCCCTCAACTTGGGGAAAACCCTTTGCAACCAGTTGTGCCTTATACTTCTCCACATTGCCATCAAGGCCTGTCTTCCTTTTGAATATCCACTTGCAGCCAATAGGCTTTTGCCCTTTAGACAGTGGTACCAACTTTCAGGTATCATTCTTTTTCAAGGAATCCATCTCCTCATTCATGGCTTCCAGCCAAGACTTTGAATCAGCCATGTTGATTGCTTCTTTCACAGTCCTAGGCTCATCAGTGCTGGTAATTAAGGCATCAGCACAATTTGAATCTAACATAGAGAAACCATACCTTTCTGGTTGCCTTCTTTCTCATGTAGATCTCCTTAGAGGCTGAGGTTGTTCTTCATCATCAAACTTCCAGAGCTGCTTGAGCTCTCCTCAATCTCAGGTACACCATGCAGCTCTTCCCTTTCTGGAGTTTGGGGAATCTCAACTGCATCCTTCTCCTTATCACTTTGATTTGTCTCAGGCTATTGATCACTTACTAGAGGTTTCAGCTCATGAAATATCATGCTTCTGCTATACAAAACCTTCTCAGTAACAGGGTTCCAAAGCTTGTATCCTTTCACACCAACTCCATAGCCGATGAGAATACATTTCACAACCTTGTTATCCAACTTTGATCTCTTTTCATTTGGAACATGAACACATGCCTCATAGCCAAATACCCGAACATGCCTTAATGAGGGTTTCTTACCTGACCATGCTTCCAAAGGTGTCATGTCAACAAGAGCTGAACAAAGAGATCTATTTATCAAATAACATGCTATAGCAATAGCCTCAGCCCAGAACTTCTGCTCCATACCAGCACCACTTAGCATACTCCTTGCCTTTTCCATCAGTGTCCTGTTCAACCTTTCAGCAACTCCATTTTGTTGTGGAGTGTAGGGGGTTGTCTTATGCCTTTTAATTCCATGATCAGTGCAGTACCTTTCAAAATCTGCAGAACAAAACTCACCTCCATTGTCTATCCTTAAACACTTTATTTTTCTTCCAGTCTGATTTTCAACCAAAGATTTGAACTCTTTAAACCGACTGAACACTTCTGATTTACTTTTAAGAAAGTATACAAATGCCCTTCTCGAACAGTCATCAATAAAAGAAACATAATATCTAGACTTCGATAACGAAGGAACATCAACTAGACCAAACACATCAGAATGAATATAATCTAGTATACCAGAAGATTTGTGAGGACTAGAGGAGAAAGAAACACGGTGTTGCTTTCCATAGATACAATGTTCACAGAAATTGAACTCAAGGTTACAATCATCAAGCCCTTCTACAAGGTTTTTGTTCTTCAAGGTTTTTAAACCTTTCTCACCAATGTGACCAAGTCTATGATGCCATAACATAGTCTTCTCTGCTGAGAGTTTTACCTCCAAAGCATTTGCAGATAGTGAAGAGTCTTCATCTTTCTCTATAGGTGCAAGAATTACATGACTTTACAGAGGCACTGTTACAAAGAACAGGTCGTGCATCTAGCTTGTATAGAGTGCCAGTACGAACACCCTTAGCTAACACCATTGCACCTCTAGCCATTTTACATCCCTTACTAGAAAAAGAAACTTCTACACCAGCATCATTTAACTTACTAACAAAAAGAAGATTTCAAGCCAAACCTGGGATGTGAAGAACACCACCAATTCCTTTGACTCTCCCGTCAGGAAACTGAAATTTGACCCTTCCTCTACCAACAATCTCCAATGTTGAATCACTTGCCAAGTATACCTTTCCACCATCATACTTCTCATACTTTGAGAACCAATCTCTATTGGATGTCATGTGAAAAGAGGCACCTGAATCAACTAACCAAACATCATCTGATGCTTGAGTTGTCAAGGCCGCTGCAATGAAGACATTTGCATCACTTTGAGAAGATTCGTTATCAGAAGCATTCTTCTTCTTCTTCTCCTTGCAGTCCTTCCTGATATGACTAGGTTGCCCACAATTCCAACACTTTACCTTGGACTTTTTACCAGGAGACTTTGATCTCCCTTTAGACTTGGATTTTGACTTGTTGTCTTTCTTCTTGCCTTTCTCCTTTGTTCTACCTCGAACAGAAAGAGCATCTTTGGCCATCTCAGAAGATTTCCTTCGCATTTCTTCAGACAAAAGTGAAGCAACCACATCATCAATCTTGAAAGCAGTGGTTGTGCTTCCAATAGCCATCACAAGATGATCCCAACTGTCAGGTAATGAACACAATAGGAGCATGCAATGATCCTCCTCCTCAATCTTTACACCTACAGATGCCAGCTGAGTAACACTCATATTAAATGAGTTCAGATGATCTGCAATAGATGCACCTTCATCCATCTTCAAGGAGTACAACTTCTTTCTCAGGAATAACTTGTTTACCAGATATTTTCCTTGGTAAATATCACCAAGCTTCTTCCACAAAGCAGCTGCAGACGTCTCCTCATGAACATTCAAGAGCACAGAATCGGCTAGACTCAGTCTTATCAATCCTCTTGGTTTTCTATCAGCAAGATCCCAAGCTTCTTGGGTCATAGTTTGTGGCTTAGTTCCAACACTGCAATCCAGAGGTCTCTATCCACAAGCAAGTCTTCTATCTTGAGTTTCCATAACTCAAAGTTGCTGCCATTAAACTTCTCAATATCTATTCTACCAGATGTACTTGCCATCTCACAACAGAAACAAGTTTAACAGTGTAGGTCTCCCACTGAAACAGTATTAGTGCAAAAAACTAATTTGCCCTAGCAAGGATAACACGAACTGGCCAAACTATGATACCACTTTGAAGGGAAAAGAATGCGGATCTAATGACCCAACAGTGTAGAATACATTCCATTAACACCTTTACTATAGGGGAGAGAAGCAAAAATGAAAAACTAACAGTTTCTAAAACTTATAGAGATGCATACAACCATGGCAATGAGAAACTAGAAAGATAAGCAAACAAAGATGACACAGTATTTACGTGGGAAAACCCTTTCAGGCAAAAAACCCACCACACAAATTCAAATCAATTATATTACAGTAATGAGTCGATTACATACAATATCCAGACTTCTTTGCTCAGCTCACAATCACCTAGAGAGTTTCAGATTCACTGTTACAATGTTTTCACAACATACAGTTCAAAACCCTCTTCAAGAACTCACATCCTTCTTGTTCTTCAGCTCGCGACTTCAACTTGCTCTGCAACTTCACGACTCAACTCAACTTGTCTAACTTATGAGAAATAACACATCTCTCATCCATATGTAACCGACTCAGAAGAGCAATGAAGACATCCTCAAATCATGCAACTGGTCGGATTTGATAGATCTCCCTACAACGAGCCGTCGATGCATTCAATGCCATCACCAAAATGTTTGAGCTCGCCACCCTTCGTTGACAAATGCAACTGCCACAATAACTATCTTTGTATCCATCGAATCACTATTCAACTAGGTTCCACGCATCCAAGACCCATCAGCAATGGCAGCTGACAGAGCAACCAAAACGGTCAAACAGTCATCAGGCGCGACCAAGACTTCAAGTCATTTCTAACACTGTCGGAGCCGGAGTCGGAATAGGAGTCAAAATAGGACTCCACCGAAAATACACATTGCCAGAGTCAGAGTCAGAGACGGAACTGGATTCGAAACATGACTCCACTGAATTTACAGGTTTAGGAACCAATTCGGTTCCGCATCTGCCCACGGCAAAGGGGAACTCATCAGAAATAGTTCTGACTGGGGAAAGTCAACCCGGGGTCAAACCAAGACGGGAACACAAAAGATCGGAGTCGGAGTCAGGGACGGAACAGGAACAGAAATAGGACTTTACCAAAAGTCCAAGATCAGGAACCAATCCGGTTCCGGTTCTGCCTCCACCAACTACAAGAAACAACAATCCAGAACCAGGGCAAGGCAGAGGAAAACACCCCGAGGAGAGTCCAAACATCCAGAAGAACCAGATCACAAAAGCAGGAGTCGAAACAGAAACTGAAATAGGAACCTGGAAAATGGACATTGCCAACTTCCAAAACTGGTTCCGCCTCCACTAGAACCTGCAAAGCAAAGCGAGAAGAAATAGACGGTAGGAAGCGGAGTCAAAACAAGAACGAGAACCGAAACCCAGAACTTAGGCAAATAGAACAATGCTAAGTTCCATCTTGGTTCCGCCTCTGCCAGAGACTCAGAACTTAGGCAAACAGAACAATGCCAAGTTCCATCCTGGTTCCGCCTCCGCCATAACTTTATAAACAACACAAAATCACCAAGGCATGAAAACGAGGACTTCAAGCTGGAAGTTGAGACATAATTTCTCAACAAAAATGCAGTATTTTTGACCACGAACAAATAAACCCATTCGAGCATTTTCAGAAAAGAGGAAACAACTGTCTTCTATTTTTGTGCCTTGAGAAGTAACATTCCCTCAAATTTTAGATGATAAGGTGAAGTGAGTGTGAGAGAACTGTCATGGAGAAATTTACCAACCCGGCTGAAAGACAAAACAACAAAGCTTCTTCCTATTTCGAGCCTTTTCCCAAAGACAAAAGGCTGAAAAAGACACCAACCATGGCATGGATCTTGTAGAGAGCTCCATTCGTTGTCAAAGAGTTGCAGTAAGCCAAAAAAGAATGAGTAACGACTAAGAGCTAATCTCCATGGTGGCAGCCAAGCTAGGGTTCAAAACCCTCAAGCTTGTGAAACACAATAAGATTGCCCTAACCTTTCGTTTGCAAAGCAATCGATGACTTTTCAAGTCATAATACAATTTCATGTCCGTGTCTTCAAGAAATTTGACTTAATCAAATTCATCCATGCAAAAGACTGACACCATAATTAAAAAGATTACCATGTGATTTCCAACATGCCAATTTCCTTAACCATCAAGACAATATAATTAAGGGTAGAAGTCAGTCACTTTCCAAGTGACTTGACACATATTTCCTCATACCTGTTGTTGGCCTTAAGGCCTAATGAAATATCAATCATAAGACCCGATTCCAAGCTAATATGGGGTTCTATTTCTTGACCTTTCCAAGATTACCTTACAAGGCCCGCAACATATGACTCCATTTAAAGTCATTAGTAAATAAATGTAAGTCAAAGATAATGCATCAAATCAGCATTACATAGATTTCCAAAATATTGCCATGTTCATACCTTTTCCAAAAGAAGATGCTAATTGATATCAACGTATCATATACCCATGCAAATATCAATTGTTTAAGGAAACCTGATAGGGTTATATAAAAAATAAATGCCAACTCCAATGATGATTCCAAAAGCCAAGTTAACTATAAGCATTACCTGAATGAGGCTGAAAAGAAAAAAACACAACTCTGATGTTGTTCAAAACATTATCAACGCCATGTAACCACATAAATCTGAACATGCCAATACCATATAAACCTGTAGATCACTGTAGCATAGTATAGCTCAAAATGTCAAACTAGAATTATACCACCTGAACATAGAATCATTATCCTGTAAACAAGATTCCTTGTAATCTGCACATGGAGTCAAGAGATTAGTACCACCAAAACCAACATCATAATGCTGAAGTTAGAACCAAGTATGCCAAGACAAAATATAATCAAGAGTGCCATCCAACAAAATGTAAATTGTGAAGCAAATAATCAATCACAAAGATGCCAATCTGAAACACAATATTGTCATCAAGGACAAATACCAAAAGATAAGCTCAACACCATTGTCATTGGGATACAATCAAATTATTGTTAACTGTTGTTTTGAGTAAGCTAATGAACTATGTTGCAGAGCAAATCAATCACGTATGTTTGTGTTTTGAATGAAAAATGATTTATGGGTTTTATTCTTCCCTCTTTCTCCTTTCCAGATCATGTTGAATTTAAAAATTTGGTTTAGTATCGTAAAAGTTATCATTGTTTTAATGCTGCCCATTTTTCTGTGATCAACAAACTAAAATTTGTTGAGTGGCTATATGTTTGAATTATTATCAATATGAGGTTCTTGAGAAGCATAGGATAAAATGGAGAGTGTAAATCTTGAAGAGAGAGAAAGGAGAGTGATAATACACTAATTCAGGCCATGGTAATCTAAAGTCCTTGCTGCCAAGAGCGGAGAATGCAAAAGATTCAGGGGCTATAATAGGTAATGATTAAGAGTTGGAGGAGAATGTTCCTAGACATTTTGGTCAGCAGGAACAAAGTCACAAAGAAATGAAGGATGATGAAGAAGCACCTGACTAGTTAGTCGAGCAATTGGCTCCATCAGTGGAAGTGGAGTTGGTGCCTCTTCACTTTAGGAGTTTAGTGTAGGATCTAGAAATCCCTAATCCTAGAGCTAAAGCAAGAATCAGGCATGCTGTCAGGTGGAACTCAGATGGGGGGAAGAATCTCCAAGTAGCCACTCCTATGGGAGAAAAGGACAAGCATGAGGTAACAGCTAGGGATTATCAGATCACTATAATCAACCTAGAACATTCCTCATGGGAGAAGGAACTAGAAGAAGTGAGAATGAATCTAGAAGCTACAGTTGCTCGTATGAGGAAGGATAAACAAAAGAAAAGAGAATTGGAAGAAATATTTTCTCGTTTAGATAATTTATTCGAGCTATAGCTCAGCCCAGTCAGTCCCTGATTGAGTTGCCGCCAAATCCACTGCTGATGTCGAAAGAGAAAATGGATTCCATTGAAGGGATAAAATATAAGATAAATGTGTTTGAAGACTAGATAAAGCATTTGGCACAACAAGGCAAAGAGTCAATAAAGGAGGAAATCGATAAATGCAAAGAGGCATATTGCTTGTTTGATAAGTCTAGGAGGCTCATAGATGAGTGTAAGGACCATAGGGAGAAAAATGACATAGATATTTAGTGGTTAAAGGAAATTCTCAAGGAATAGGTCGAAGAGTTGATAAAAGAAAAGGTGGTTATGAAACAAGAATTTTTGATGTTGGAGAAATGGAGATTGCAATTGAATTGGGAAGGTGGCACTTTGTTGCACTGTGCGAGTGGATTGGAGAGTCATTAAAAGGAGTGAGAAACTCATGGATAAAGATTTGAACCTCATTGAGATGTTGGCACAACAAATGTGTGATCTTGAAAAGATGGGGCAGGATGATACAAAGGTAAAGGTGTTCAGAGGTTGGAACAAGAAAATCAATGAAGATCATGTTCATTCTTTAAGTTGAGAGGTTATTGATGAGGTCATCAAAGGAAGGAATCACATGAATGGATATGAGATATAAATTTTGCAGCGAAATGAAGCTGTAAAGGAAATAATGGAAGAGTATGCAAAGTGAAAATATAGTTGGAAAATGACACAAAGTGTTCCTAGAGAACACATAAATCAAGTGTTAATCACTTTTTGGGAATATCGACAGAAGAAAAGAACAAATGAGCCTGAAGATGGGGTGTCTAGTGAAGAAGTGCTTATGATCGGGTAATGGAAACCTAGGGTTTCTATGTATATGCAATGGTAAGTCACTTGAAGTGAATTTTGCAAGATTGTTCTCAGACTCGATGCAGGCTGGCTAGCTCTAGAGGTTTTGAAGAGTAATGTTACACTTTGCGTGAAAATGCCCATACCTTGAGACTAGAGTGTGAAAGTTCAAGTGTCGAAGAAAGTCAAAGTGTTTGTTGACTTATTCCAAAATTTTCTCTTGCCAATTGTCATGTTCCATGTGCTATGTTATGGTTCATTCCTTGGATTCTCTTTCATGTGTTTTGGTAGAACTCCTCGGTTTCCTTGTTCTTATAAAATGTCAATAGTTGTTTTTTTAGTGAAGTTTAGAATTTGTGGAATTCCATAAATCTAAAACTCTTGCTAGTTTTATTTATTTTTCCTAGATCTTTTGTTCCATTCTAGATTAAAAACTTGTATGTTTTAGTTGAAGCTATAATATCAAAGCCAATTTAAAGCTATTTCCTAATACAAAATCATACATAGTTGATTGTTTGTTCCTATCAGAAAAGCCTATGTGTTGTGCCAGATTTGGGTGCATACTGACACTATTTGGTGACAAATGATCCCAGGTTTCTTTAAATCCTTGCATCATTCTATTCCTAGCTATAAAGCAATCTGGTGAAGTATAGAGTGGTTTGCTTTGATTTAGTTTGTTTCTTGGGGCATGCGTGGATAATAACTAGGAGAATCTTTAAATTTTAGGATTTTAACACTTTATTTAGAGTAGATGTTCAATAGTTTTTAGAAAATATTTCAAAAATGATATATGCATGGAGTATTGTTGTAAATATTTCATTTCCATAAAGTTACAAAGCAACTTATATTAAATCTATTGAATATGTACAAGTAATTTGAGTTCATGAAATATTATTGCGAATGTTTAGTTTTCATGAAGTTGTGAAGTGACACAAGTGTGATCAAACCGAGCTTATGTTATGATCCTTTGGATACTAGTTAACCTAAGAAACCATAGACTCCTTGTGATTAACAATTTACACAATGAACCCTAAATGAACCTAGTGCGTCAAGACCCAAGATTCTCGAGCCTTGGGATCAAATTGATATTGCCTCTAGATTTAGATTTTCCCAATGAATCTTTCAAGGTAGGTTCCCACATTCTTTGGTGAGAATTTATCTGCCTGTTGGTGTGTGTGTGCAACACTTACGTCAATAGGAACTATGCTTGGTTATTATGTGGATATTTTTGGTTTGAGATCACCATTCCCCTACACCCATTGAGTGGCTTAGAGAAGTCACATAATGGATGTAATGTGTAAATTTTTGTGAGAATGTGTATTATTGCTAATTTATTGATTGATGATTCGTTATGTATTTTTCAATTTAATGCCGGTAGTGTTGTATCATTGATTTCTATTAATATTTTTATGGTCCTTTTTACCTCAAGGACTTAATTGAATTTAAATAATTTTAATTTGAATTAATATGTATCCTTAGTTGTTACTTTGTTTATTCTTTGGTTCTCTTGTACGATATTTTAGTTATAATTTTGAAATTTTGTTTTACCTTATTAAATTTTGAGGCTTTCTTAATAATTTTGTACTATTGGTATACGTGGTGTAATGTGAAAGATGTAAAGTTCCATATCCAAGAGGGATCCTTGGTAGGTTGTATGGGGGTGTAGATGTGTTGGGGAATTTATATTGTGAGGAAAGTGCTATAAATGGGACCGGTATGGGGTGGTCATAATCTATTTTCCCCTAATTTTTGTGTGTGATTCTTCGTGGAGGCTAGCCCTTACACAAACAAAGAGAAGGTACTAGGAAATGTTTTGAGGGGTCCAAAGAAGAGGGCCTCAAGACCATTTTCCTAATTTTTATCTCGATTCTATGGCTACTTAGTGATGGCATAATGAATTCACAACTACATGGTATTTTAGATCTCAATGATAAGGCATATGACTATTCAATGACATATAGCATCGTTCATCCTCATAAATCCTATTTTATGAACCTTGTGGTATGTCAATATTGTGTTGATAAGCATGTTGTTGTGAAATATTTATATAATTGTGATGATTAAAGTAGATTTGTCATATATATATATATTATGTGTAGTATAGTATTTAGTAGTCACATAAATAAAATATGAAGTGATGTGTATCTAACATCTATATGTGTAACATCATTTTAGGATAATATGGATAAATAATATTTTGGGTTGTGTTGATAAAGATTAATATTTTAGGTTATTTTGTGAAAGAATTTATTGTTAACATACCTAGAAAGTTTTCATAACTGAAATAGAATATCTACAAATGTGGGTGGTATGAGTGAGAATTATCCTAAATCATTAATGAATTCCAGGAGGAAGTCCAATCCTGGGGAGTGTGAGAGCCCTCCTTTTCGTGATCCTATTGAGTCTACGTGTCTTTTATGGTTCTTTTCCAATGTTTATGTGCTTCTATGTTTGGATATTATACCTAAGTTTATGAGTGATGGTTGATTCTATACATCAAGGATATTGATATGCTTGACTATTATTGGATATGGTTAACTGAATAATTCTATCTATCTTATGGTTGTTCTGATTTCTTTGTGATAAGAAAATGGGTTCTTTTTATTGATTATATAAGTATGTGTTGATTGCGATGTTAAGTTATGACTGGAGTAGCATTATTATGTATATCAATTGTATTAAGTTATAGGGGTGTTTGAGACGATTGATGATGCACATTTACTTTTTCATGGATGATATTTGGATTTACTCATGGATGTTAGATTTTATATTGATTTCTAGATTTCATATGATATCCTCTGATGAGATCATTTTTACTAGTGTATATGTGAATAGTGAATTGTATGTATGTTATTACATATGATTGTTACTTTGATTTGTGATAATACATTATCTTATATGATAAATTTTCTTCGATTATATGATATGAATATTATACTAACATTCCTTGTTGAGTGTATAGGTGGATTATAGTGCCAATGGTTGATGGGGTTATTTAGCCACTTTATGTATTTCTAGTGTGATGACAAACCTAGACTCGTATGGAATGCTATGGTCTATTGGAACATGTAAAAATGTGTTGTTAGTGTTGTGTGTTAATGTGAAAATTTAATTAATGTATTTTCTTAAGTTTTAACTTTTGTGATTTTAAAGTGATTTTAAGAGATTTAGGTTGTATTTTATGTTTGGGAAGTTCCTTAGGTATGAGGTATATGGGTTACGAGTTTATTTTTATCATAAATAACTTTTAAAAGGGTGTTATGACCCTCCTTTATGCCCCACTTTCAAAAGTGGCGAAAATGGGAAATAGTTATGTAGTTGAGGTAGTTTTTGAGGGAAGTTACCCCTTCCTCTTCTTTAAAACTCTTCTTTCATAGAGTGGGGGGGAGTTGCTCAAGATCATTTTACCTCTTTGTGATTTTGTTATTTTTCTCAAGTTTCCTTTAGGAGAGAGAGAGAGGAGTGCGAAGAAGAAAAGGAAGAAGGAAGGAGAAGGCTTGAGGGAAGGATATTTTCAACCAAGGTTATTCCATTAGTGGGATTGTGTGATTTCAAGGTAGGGGGTGATCCCACAATAGTGGTTTACAATTTTTGGCCAAATTGGACACTGAAATTATTATTTTTAACTAAATCTTCACATTCAGGCACCTATAGTGACTAAACCGTGATGAATTTGAAGATGATGCAAACTAGAGTCTCATCACATTTTGTCTGTAGATTCTCAAAATATTTTTTTCAAAATTTTTGGTATCAGATTGCAGTTCTTTTTCCATCTCCCACGAAAATTGGTTTTTTTTAGAAAACAACATTTTTAAAAAGTGATGCACACTGTATAATGCATAATTTTTTTCCCATGAAGGATAAAATTCTAATTCTTTCAAATTTAGATTTTGAACTCTGATATCTAGTGCTTCCACTTGGTTAGATATTTTTGTATTCAATATTTTTTCTTTAATCAAGTTTCGAAGTCAAACCAATTACAATTCAGACATAGCGCAACCGTATAACATGTAACTTTTTTTTGTATATATTGATATATATATATTTTTTTGTGTTGGATCAAGGACTTCAATATCTAGTGTGCACTCATATTTTTCAATTTTTTTTTTTTGATAATTTGCTATTTTTCCACATGTGCAGAACAAAGACCTTCACTTTCGATGAAAAACCTATGTTTAATAAAACTAAAACATAGATACATAATAAAAACAAAACATTTTAAAATTATATTCGTTGGATAGCTCATTCTGAGGACTACCTGATTCCAGTTGGGTTTGTGAATATTCCTCCATTTTCATCCTCAACCCGAGCTCTGAAGTGCCAAAATTTAGGTTTTTTTGTGTCTCAAATGGGGGATGAGGGATAAGGGGGGTTCGTACGAACCACTAGGGGTTCGAGCGATCCCCTTCAAAGAGGTTCACTTGAACCCCTTTCTTATGCTTTTTTTTTTGTTTTTTTGGCGGCCAAGATTCAAAGGGGTTTGGTCGAACCTTGGTTCGAGCGAACCCCTTATTGGTTCGGTCGAACTAGTAGGTTCGTACGAACTCCCAAAATCACTTTTTTTGCCTTGGGGTCATTTTTTGTGAGTTTTCCTTCCTCACTTGAATTGTAAACCACTATTGTGGCTTCACCCTAGGATGTCTTCCTTTCTTGTTGATTAAATGTAAGTTTTTTGATGTATTTTTCCTTGGGAATTTTGGGGGTTTTATTTTTGAGAATATGTGTTTTAATGTGTTTATGTGTTCTTTTATGTATGTGTTTTAGTAGGGGAGTTGACACCCTCTTGCAAAGAGGTTGATTTTGGTCCTCCATATGCAAGGAGTTGAGTGGGTGTGGCTCCCTCTAAGGGACATTTTCTTCAAGGTATGAGTACCCTTGTTTATATGCAACCCGATATGAGTATCCTTGAAGGGAAAAGGGTGGATGTGGTTGGGATGGTGTTGCATTGTGATGTATGGAAGCATGATGAGGAGATTTACATTTGGATAATTTGATTCATTTATTCCCCCTTATTAGGTAAATCCCCTACTCCCCCTAAGTGGATTCCATATAGGAAATCCAATGTGTTAGAAATTTAAATTGGGGCATTTGTAATTGTTACTATGTGAGCCAAATATGTGTATGTGTGAGTAATATGTGTGTAAATGTAATATTGTTTGTGTGTGGCATGTGAAGGGTCTACCCAAGTGGCTAAATGACCCCAAGCTTGGGGGTGGGTTGTCTCACAACCCTATGGTTGGGTGGAGAGCCCATTGGCTTCAATATTTTTCTCTCCAAGTTGTCATTGTTTCTTTCAGGTCTCTTGAAGTAAGATGCAAGGTTGAATAGAAGGGTTTACACTATCGCTCTGTGAAAGATTTTGCACAAATTTTAAATAGGTGTAGTGCATACTTAAGAAGATTTATAAAATTTCTATGTTAGGTTGTACTCAAAAGTACATACATACAAAGAGTAAATTTATATGTCATTTGAAAAAATATTATCTTGTTTGCAAGGTTAGATATCAAGAAAAGTATTATGTTTTAGTATTTTATTTTGTATATGTTTCCTTACAAATTATTTGGAAAATGTTCAGAAAGTTGAACTGATTTATAGAGCATACATGAAAAAATATGTTGTATTATTATGGTTAAATGGTAGAAAGTAAAATGGAATTTTGGAAACCTAGGCATACATGTGCAAACTACAACTAGGGTTTAGACTTGTCATTTGATTCACGTTTTGATTCAAATTACTCTTGGTGACCGCCTTCCCCATTGGGGGTGGTGACCATGGGGGGGTTGTGGCCCCTTATTCAATAGCATATGTTTTAAAAAAACTCTCTCATTTAAATTCACCACTCACAGACATCATTGCAATTATGCAGTCAACATGTCTTCTTTGTAACAATTTTACATCTGTTCAAACTAGAAATTAAATCAAGATAAAAGAATTTATCACAAGTAATATAAATGAGGGGCAATGAGTTTAATATCGTTGGTTCCAATAACAAGGGAGATTTCTTGTAAACTCATAAATGTATTCTACAATAAACCACTAACAAAATTGTAAGAAAACAATGTTTGCAATGTGATTGTTAATAACCAAAGTAATTGCAATCCATTGCAAGAAGTTTAACTTCGTAACTCCCTTCAAATCTTCCATTGATCCTCTGTGTGAGGCTTCTAAACAACATCTGGAAAAAAAAAATGATTTTAAGCATCTATAACAAATCCTTCCCTGCAACAACCATAATGAGAAAAAGTAGTCTAATATGTGAAAATGAAGAGGTGAAATCCTAATTCAACCATTCTGTAAACCAAAAATATCAATGCAAATTTAAAAGAACTCTTTAGATAGGAATTAGTTACTAAGTTTTATTTATGAATCTTTAAATTAAATTTTGTGGAAGTAAAAAAAACTAAATCAATTGTGTTGGAAATCAGGGAAAATTAAAATTTGAGATTAAAATTTTAAAAACTAAATAGTTAGCATTAAATTCCTGCAAATCAATTTCTTTTGAAAATATACTTAAATATTTTATTCACACCATTGTTGAATTTTATAAAATTGTGATAAAATACATTTAAACTTAAATTAAATATTAACCATATTTAGATTGGATTTAAAATTAAACCTTGAATTTCTTTCGGTGATTATAAAACATAGGAACCAAGTAAGCAAATTTAATTTCATAAAGAAGTTGAGGGAACTTAATAAACTTTAAATAGAAGTCTTACACATGGAAATTCTAAAACTATCAAAGTTAGTCTAATGAAGAACTATCAACTACTTAAATCAGAATGGAGAATATAAGTTCAGTCAAGTTAACTTCTTTCTCAAATTGTTTAGTGGGCTTTAACTAGTCAAATTGTTCATTATGGTTAAGGAAATAGGGATTTTGAAAAAAATAAACCTTAATCTAGACTATGAATTTAAACATGGCATGGAATTTACTTTTAAATCTAAGAAAGAAACTATTTAAGTAAACCAGAACAAAACAAATAAATGTCAACTATTTACATTCAATCTAGAACTTGAAATTAAGTTTAACCTATTATTTAAACTTCGATAGAATTAAATTAATTTTTATGATGTCAATATTTATCATGTTGCTGAGAAAATTATGTTTTCTTATATCTTTAAATTGAATTGGAAACATAATAATTTTATGTAAACTTGTTTAATGTATCTTATTTCTTCTATTGCAAAACTCTTTTTAATCAAGTCATTATTGTACAATACATTTCCCTTCTAGTCAAACTAGGAAAACAAATATAGGATAAAAAATAAATTTTGAATTACTTGGTAGCTCATCAAACTCATCAACTTAAGAAGGATGTTTTCTTGTTATACCTTAGATTACCTAGGAAA
This sequence comes from Sequoiadendron giganteum, assembly GCA_007115665.2. Lineage (NCBI taxonomy): Eukaryota > Viridiplantae > Streptophyta > Pinopsida > Cupressales > Cupressaceae > Sequoiadendron > Sequoiadendron giganteum. The sequence continues at coordinate 168,895,935 of CM021105.1, forward strand.
AGTTGGAAAACCTCAATTTGAAACTCTTAGAGCATAACACAAGCTAGGACTCTTCCTAAGAAGGTTTAAGCAATATGATGACATCATAAATTTGATGTCATTTATTGTCAGTTAACTATGAAACATTAAACTTGTCTTAATAGCATTAATAGAAAGTTAAAAAAAATTATAGTTGTGTATGGTTTAGGTTGAGTAAATTTTAGGACATGACATTTCTAATATATTTTAACTTAGCATGTCTTTGCTCAAATGAGTAATAAAATTTTCTTTTATCTACATATATAATGAACATGATATAGAAGATGCAATCAAAAGGCTAGACAAAACAAAATTTGATAAGTTGAGATGTCAATTATGTGTAGAATTAAATTGTGTAAGTTTATTCTTTAAACTTTCCTTTCAAATGTAGAATAGAATAGGAAGTTTCTAATGTCCACAAGATTAAAGACAATTTATGGGATAGCTGATCTAGCCATTTAATCTATTTGCAATGATAATCATGTGTTATCTATTTTGGTGACGAATTCTCCTTTGTAGAATACTTTAAGGATATACCTGTCATACACAATAATGACTAGAATCGCTTCTAAAAGGTTCTGGAACCATTGCAAATTGATGCAAAATCAAAGATGCTAGATTTGATGATATTTTAAATGAAACACTACTATTTTTGTGTTAGTAACATACACAAATATTTGTAATAATATCAAAATGATACATAATTGTACACAAACCATGTGATAGCATATTCACAGATTCAACATGATCTCCTAAAGTTTAAGTCATTTTATATCATGCCAATCCATTGCTTTGTGACGTTTGTTCTTTAGAGCACAAGACCCAGTATAATGGCACAAAATTGTGAAAATATATGCTGTAAAATGTATAGGACTGTGAAGAGGAAGGTAATAAGTTTAACATATGAACAAAGTCCGATCTTTTCTATTTATTATGTGAAAATAACCATGGCAACTATCTCAGTTTCAAGATCAGCTGTAGCTGATCTATATTCGATACTAACTAAATGATCCTGTCAAGAAAATTGTCACAAAAGTTGCCTCAAGAACACGGACAAAAAATTGTACAATGTATAAAGGTTTGTTAGGTGTATGAATTTGTTGAAGATTAGAGCCATTAGAAAATTAGCTCATTTGGTATCTTCACAGTTCGTAAGTGAAATGATATAAGGAGACTTAGGTGAATTGTAGAATATGATCAGCATGTGCAGTTGTAGCTACTGTGTAGATAAACTTGTATTATTGATCTCTCCTTTTCTTCAGCTAGTAGATTTTTTTCCTTTTTCCTCATGTAATTCTTCTTCACTTCACCTTAACGCCCTCTCGCCTATTAATGTTTAAGAGTTTTCTTTTCCTAGTGCTAGATAATGATTTTTTGAACTGTTAACTTTGCCATAACATCTGTTTATCTTGGAAATATGTGGATTATACATACACATACATATATATATATATATAAATATAATAAGATGTAAAAGGGGCAAACAAAATTTAAAAATTTATAGCAACAAATAAATTAATGATCTTCTTAATTTATATGATCATAAAATATAAAAATTCAAAATATTTAGTTCCCATGCGTCTGCTTAGCTTATTTTGGCTAGTAGCCACTGCTCAACTTATTTAGGAATTATTTGTGGAGCTGGTGGTCCCATGAATATTAGGATTTTCCTCTTATATTTAAGTAGTCATCTTAAGTTTGTTTTTATAGTATTAATAATGATTTGTGCAACAAATAAATGGAAACAAAAATTTGAAAGCAAATATTTAAAAAGAGGGAAATAAATTTGTGGAGCTACGTGGATTTTTAGCAATATGTAGTTGTTGCTTATTTTCAGACCCCTTTTTTTCATAGCTTATTTTCAATTCCTAAGTAGTAGCTTCTTCACAAAAATAGGAAAATATTGAAAATATCCTGCTCTCATACATAAAATTTTTCATGGGGACACTCTAACTACTTATTTTTAAGCAAAAAATGGACTTAAACAATTGCATGTGGATAGGGGGTAATATATCTTAAATGATTATTAAATTCACAAAATACATGTAAAATTAAAAAAGGATTAAATTAGGATATACAACAACCTTGCCTATCTTAAGTCTAGCTATTCAAGCATCCAAACCAAATCAACTCTTGCTTAAGAACTTGCCTATCTTAAGTAGGGAAATCAACCATCCATATCAACCAAACCAAACCTAAGACCTCTTAATTTTTAAATCATTTTCAAATCACATCCATCCAACCTTTAACCCAAATCAAACTTAATCAACCCACATTCAACCAAAAATCAAACTCATAAAACAACCAAAGGACATTCAGGGACTCACATTTCCATTCAAATCCAAACGTTGCATCCAACACTCTATCCAATTCAAAATTAGACCAATATCTTAAAACCAAACCATCACTTTATGTCACCAATAACTAGATATTAAGCAAGGAAAAGCATGTACCAACACATGTTAAAAACCCTTTTGGATCTAGTTATGGATATAACATGTAAGATGAGACCTCATCATACCATACATATTATGACAACAAATGAGCTATGAACTCTTATTGATCAACTTGAGTATACACCTTAGTTTCAAGAATTTCTTCATAATAAAAACACTAAAAATATTAATGGATCACCTTTCTGATATTCATAAGGACCACTTCCAAGAATAATTAATTGATGTGGGAGATAAACTCCCCCATTACTATGACATACCAAAAATTAGTAATATCCTCTATCAAGAGCCCACCATGTTTTTCATCTTTGACAGTCCATGGGGCCATCTCTACTCTCAACCATCTCATAAATTCCCTATTGACCAACAAATAGTAGATAATGTACAACCACCTCCTCCTCATGCATTGTCATCCAACGCTTATCACCAAGATCCATCTCATACATCCAAAATTAAAATTAAATGCCACACATACCTTCTAAGTCATGACAATCAACCCTTATCCTCACATCAAGATTCACACCAAACAAAATCCTCTTCCAACACACCACAAATCAAAATTATGTCTACACCATTTGATTAGTACATCCCCCCTTCATCAAATCAAATTGATATTCCCAAATTTCTCACACCTCATTCAATCCCTTCCTCCTCTTTCCATCCTACAACAAGAATTCCCATCACATTCCACTATTCCACCACACATTATTTATCACTCTAACATGCCTATCCACCCACTTCAACACACCCAGCAATATCAGGTATCCACCTACTTCAATCCCTTCCTCCTCTTTCCATCCTACAACAAGTGTTCCCATCACATTCCATTATTCCACCATACATTATTTATCACTCTAACATGCCTATCCATCGACTTCAACACACCCAACAAATTCTATCCACCCATAACATTGCTATTCACCTCTCATCTATCAACTTATGAATAAAATGTTTCACAATAAAATTCTCTTTACTTCATCTATCAACAACCACCATTATATAGGTCTATATGTTAACAACCTCTAAATCACCCTTTTGGTAACCCCCTTTGGCCAAGATTGGAAAGAAATTAAAGACACTCTTGAAGAGATACAAAGTGGAGCAATTAACCATAATGGTACTTATTCCCCCATAATTTGAAATACTTAGATTTGAAAAATATAAGAGAAATGAGACCCTCATAACCATATTAAGGAATTTTTCATGGTTTTCCAAGAGGATTCTTGTAACAAAATATACTTTTTGGGAATCTCCTCTTGTAGTTTTGGAGGACAATCATTGGAATGGCTTAGGCTCCTAGATTTGGGATCTATTACATATTTTGCTGACTTGTTAGAGAATTTTCTCACTCATTTCTCTTACAATGTTGAGCATGAGGTCACCATGCTTGATCTATGTAATACTAAACAATCTAACTTGGTGAGAGCTTCATTTCCTTCCTACAATGGTGAAGGAGTTTTGCAAGTCAATTCCCTTGTCCTATCCCTAAAATGTAACTTGTCAATATCTTCATCACATATATAAATCCAAAAATGGCCTACCATTTGTAGGTCATTATGGCTCTACATTTGATGAGATTACTAAAAAAGATGTTACAACTCAAAAGGCCCTAGTTGCTAAAGGTTTCATTAAAATTTACAACAAATAGAAAGACAAGGATAATCAAATAAATGAAAAACCAATATTTTGGACTAAGGAAAGTCAATGATGGGGTCACTTAATCAAAGTATGTTTAGAAAACTCAGCAAAAAGAAACCAAAAATGTGCATACTTTCTAGAAACCTAACAATGTATTCATCCCTCAAGGATAGCCTAAATCTCCCACAATCCAAAGTACAAATATACCTCCTTGGGAGAACCCATGAAATTGGTCTTCCATAAACTGATCTACAAAAACATGACAAACTTTCTTAACACTAGAAAATATTCCATAAAAGCCAATCTAAGTTTGAATGGTATAAAGAAAATGAATATTGTGAATACCATCACATAAAAGACCACGGAATTGCTAAATGTATGATGCTCACCATCTACATTGAAGATCTCATTGATCATCATGAGATCGAAGTAGAAGGGAACTCATCCTCCTCATTAAATGAGAAACTGGGAATATACCAAAACCCTCTTCCCATGCATGATCAATACCAACCTTTAACATATAACAAGGTCATTCTAATAATAAAAACAACCATAATGTTAAATCCAAGAAATCATCCACCTCTTATGACTCCATCAAGATTCATATTGAAGAAGCTTCTCTATAAGTTAATATCAAAATAAAATAAAATTATATTGTCACCACTAGGCGTGGCAGGGTTACCATTCAATGAAATTCCTCATCCTTTAAATAGGTCACCTAATACAATATCCTCAAGAATATTAGGAAAAATCTAGCATAAATATCTATCATGGTGATTTTCTAAACATCTACTATTCATAGGGTGATATTGGAACACACCTTATAAGAGTTGCAAGTCTCTAGCAGCATCAAACTAACCAATTCCAATCCTTAGTGGGAAAATCATTAAATTCCCACCAACTCACATTTATCCAAAATGGTATGCCTCCCATTGACCCCTCCCATAATAAAGGCCTCCATATTGAAGTCATCATCGATATATGTAAGTCTAAAAGAGTCTTGATAGATAATATATCTAAATTACATCTATGTACCTTATAGATGGTAGAAAAATGGAATCTTTTGAATATTCCTTGGAACCAAAAATAATAATCATTAAGGCATACAATAATCTAGAATGTGTCACATCTCGATTTTTCTTGCATAAAATTTCTTTGATAATAAATGGAATTAGACGAGATCATTAGACCATATGTGTTTAAAGCATATATTAATTTGTTTTTGTTGATGATAAATTAGATGTTATCTTTAGTACATGTTATTATGATCAAAATAATGATGAATTATTATGATAGGAATATTTCAATTATTGATTATGGTTTTATGAGCTAACCTATTAACAAGATATTGAGTGCAAATGAGTCCATGAACAAGTTGAAGGTAGGAACATGGATGAGGTAGAGATGGCCTAGCCACCTAATAATTATAGTTAGCATGATGGAAATCCTATGCACACACTTGCGTAGTTGCATTCATCCTACATTGTGAATGATTATAGTATGCATAGTATTATCATGAGTACACCATTACCTATTGTGTGTTATGATTTAAATAATGACTATGTATTATGATAGTTTTATTTGTGAAAATTAACTTAATTGAGAAAATAAACAATTTTATTTTCAAATGTTTGATAATGATAAATCTCATAATTTATATTTATTTATATATTTATATATAATAATGATATATTTATTTATGTATATGAATATATAAATAGTTTACTATTAAAAATAAAATAAAATTGAATAAGTTTTAAATTCAAATGATCTGCATGATTTAGGATGCGATCTTGACATGAGGAGGAAAAGTTCAGTTCTAAAAATAAAAGAGATACTCCAACTGGAGTTGAACACTTGCATGGGAATATGAAAAAAAAAACCATTAAAAGAGAGCTCAACAAAGAGGAAGGACGATGTTTTTTGTTATCATTACTGGAAGTGACTGAGGAGCAGGGGAATTGTACGATTTGAGTAGAGTAGAGGAGTTAGCACATAGAGCGCATGAGCAGAGTTGGGGAGTTCACATGTAGAGCAGGAGACTAGGTAAATCTACAAGTTTAAATGATGAATGATATTGTTATTGTATTGTGATGTTTAAAGGAAATTATTGTGTTAGAACCATAAAATTCACAATAAATCTTCCTAATTTGAGTAGCCTTAAGACCCCTTAAGATAAAATTTCATCCCTTCATTATTCATTAAAATCCCCATGAATACTTTTACCAAGTCATTCCATCCCCCATATCTTCATTCAAACATCCATTACCACACCCCTGTAGGAGTGATTGATCCATATTAGAGGCCCTTGGTGGGATGGTGGGATAAAAAACACAACATAAAGTATCCACCGCTATACCGCATAAGTCATATAACAAGAGTGCAGTCTGATGGTATAAAATGACTTAACTATCTCATAAGTTGCAAAACTGTGGCTAGCACCAATGAAGAAAAATAAACAGAGTCGTGGTGCAGTAAGAAGTTTAAATGACCATTTGATATAACCCACAACACCATGATGGGCTAATCCATCACACAAAGATGCCAGTGATAAGGTGGTAAACTCCCTGCTACCCCACAATGAAAAGATACACAACACAAGTGTAAGGCCTTGTCCTGTGTATGATTCATTCTACTCTATATTCTTATGTGCACTCTTGTAACCAAACTATTAGATTCCGGGTGAGAAGTAAAGCGATCGTGTTGTCATATTTGGGATATTATTAGTTGTATTAATAAAGCCTATGGACATCATTTATCCCTCTCTCTAAAAATATCATATTGAGAGTAGTATTAAGACTAATAACAATATTAGAAAAATAATGGACTTATTGATATTAATATTAGTGTTAATATTAGTAATATTAATATTAGCAATAGTATTAAAATTATCTTAACATTAATTTCAAACATATTAGTGTCATTGAAATTAAGAGGGAGTCCAAAACTATCAATGAGTAAATGACATTCATCTGTGAGGTAATGCCAATATTGATAACAACAATGTTAATATTTAGTCATTCAGTGATGTAAAGTATAAGTAAGTAATGCTACTTTGGCTATGTCATTCAGATAGTTACCATCGTGAACTAATTGCTCGCTCTATACTATTATATTGTAGACATCCAAATTTGACCACTTTCATATGGTCATAATCCCATCATTTATTCATCTAATCCATCTATATTAATTAAATGACACATTTAATTAATATTGTCTCTTTTCCCTAATGTTCCTAAGGTATTTAATTTAATCAATTAAATACTTTATACATTAGCCCATTTCCTATCTAAATTAAATAATGCAATCAATTTATTTAATTTAGTCAATTATCCTCTTCAATTTTTAATTCATTCTTTCTCTCTCCTTGTCACATCCTCCATAACCCTTCCACTAAACTGGATTAATCTAATTAATCCATCATTAAAATGTGCACCACTTAATCAAAATTATAGTCACATCCTCCATAATTTCCCACTTGCATCTAATCCCTCATTAATTTGCTTAATCATGTGTTTGCACAATCCCGATCCTAATCAATTCCCCCTTTTAGCATGTCCTTAAGTCAACCTTCTTGGTACTTACCTTTTTTGGGTTGACCTCTTCCCCATGTGAATTAAAAATTCACACTTATTCCCCCTATGCATTTGTCTTCCCCATGACATCTCATATGTCACATCGTACCCAAAGGACAAAGACCTCTTTTAGAGGAATCTTGTTTTATCCTTTAGTCTCTCCCAAAAAGTGAATTAAAAATACACTTTTATTTCTTCAAGGCCTTTCCCATTGCCCATGTTGACAAGGGATGACTTTCTAAAAATCATCACTTGTCACTTTCAGCCCCACTTGGGGACAAGGGATTACTTTTTGTGGAGATTCTTTGTCATCCCAAGGTTCTTGCAAGTACCTTGGGACCACATGGCCTCTTCCATGTCACTTGTACCCTTGCCATCTCACCTTGTCCTTTGGACAACTCACCCACCACATGTCAAGATGTGAGGGCTTGTGAGTCTTCAACTCACCTTAGCCCTCCATCTTGGCCATGGTGGTTCAATCTTGACCATTGAATTCTCTAGAGAATTCAACTTTTCCTATAAATACCCCCTCTTCCTTCATCTTAGAATCTTGCATCTTTTAGTTAGGGATCTTTATGCATTCTTAGCCAACTTATGATCTTAAGCCATTTGACCCTCCCTAAGCTTTTATCACATCATTTTGCATTCAATCTTCATCCATCTTAGCCATTTGCATCCTCATTTGCATTTCAATCACTTTGCATCACCTTGCCATCAAGGAGCACACATCAAAGCGATATCAAGGGCCAACCAAAGGATCGATTTGAGACAAGGTATAATCATTTTTTTTATCTTCATATTTCTTTGTTTTGAATCCAACTAGGCTAATCATTTGAGGTGTTAGGTGTTTTTGTGTTCTTCTTGCATTCTAGTTTGTTTTTCACTTTAAATTAGCACACTTTTTCCCCTTCACATATATTATTATTTAATATTTATAAGTTCATTGAAGTGGAATTGTACTTTTATATGTAGTTGGTATTGTTTCTAAATTTATTTCATATAGTAGCAATGTGTGATATATCATTATATAATTTGATTAAGTGAATTAATTGAATATAATAGGGGTAATACTATTGTCATTGCACTATTCAATCATAATAAAAATTGAGTCAATATTATGCTATATGAACATTTTTATTTTTCATTAACTTGATGCTCTCGATCTAAACCAAATTTATTAAATATATCATATTTATGATGTTTACAATTTCCAACAATACCATTATTATTTTTACTAACATTATAAATATGGATACCTTAACCATGAGTGAATTCAAACTTAAATTGCATCATACATAACACTACTAATACTAGCAATCACACATTCGTGTTCAATGGGTACGCCGAAGACATAGTAGATAATATTATGTTAAATTATTTTAACCATCATGTGGATGTGAACTGAAAAAATCATCATGGAAAAAGCTCATAGAAAGGATTTTTAAATAATAAACTTAAATTTTCATGGAAAAAGCTAAAACCAAAAATGTTATGTATTTAAACTCATAATGTAGCATTTTCCAAATATTATTGAAAAATTGCATGTTAGAGCTCTTTAGGAAAGGTTGTTGTTTATTCTCGAGCACCTGTTGCACATGTGTAATGCCAGTCTCTTGTGTCATTTTCAATCAAATAATTTCAAATTTGTTTCTCCTTTTTTGTTTCCCATGTAATTTTATTTAAATGCTAACTTTGTAAATTACAATTAAAGTGGATTGAAAAAAACCATAACTCCATATTGCAAGGACATTTCTATTAATTATAATTGTTTAATTGGGAAATGTAGCAAAAATTTTAGAGCCACTTCTATAATGAGTACATAAAATTAATGTAGATCATGAGGCAATCAAGAAATGTATGAACTCAGAGTATTTTAAAACTTTGGATTGAAAATTTTCTAAATTGAACTTAGTTGCATAACTTTTGAAACTCATAGAAAAAATTGACTCTCAAAATAAATATCATGACAAACTGGTATATAATGCAAACCCGTAAAGTCTTACACAATTGTCAGTAATACAACCAAAGAATTTGTACAACACAAGAATGATCTCTTTCAAAAGGTTCTAGTGTCATCTACTTGGATGGTTTCAACTGCTCCTTCTACTACTTCTTGAGTTCTTGAGCAAATGATACCTCTGCTGGAACAATTGAGTCAATGCAATTTTCCTACAAAATCGTGTAAGCATTAAAACCACAACAAAAAACATCCTCCAAATTCTCTTTGATACATTAAACAAATTGAAAAGATGGAAGTAAAGCATACCTTGATAGATATTACAATATGCCCTCCATTTTTCAAGAAATGTTGTGCATTCAATGCAACAATACATGCCTAAATCAACAAGGAAAATTAAATCAATGGACTATCCTTCATTGGAGAAGACTACATAGCTTTGTAATCATAATATTTCAATACAAAATGAAAGAATAGTAGCGGAACAATATACCAACATCATCAACAAACCCACTAATCATACAAAGACATTCAATATACAACATTTATCATCAACAAGTGTAATGCCATATGTCTTATATCCCGAAGGAAGATTCAACGAAATAAAGATGCATTGAAAGCCTAGACAATCATTTTTGTTCGAATGGTAAGGAATAAAAATTTAAATATAACTAAAGTGTATGATGCTACAAAAACAATAACAGATAAGTAGTTGTATTCAAATTTTAAAATATGTATTGGAAGTCAAGAATATGAATTTAAATATCTTGTTTATCAACTTACACACCTAGTTAAAGGCAAAAAATCAAGTGGTCCTTAATCTTCATTTCAATGATATGTTGCTTCCTTTTCTTGATAATTTAAGGGAAATCAAATTACAAATTTTATAATAAATGAAGAGGTGCTATGTTCATTGCATACTTTATTAAAAACAAACATTGTCTCTATTCATTACTCTTAAATATTCCTTTCAATAATCATATGTGGAAGATTTCAAACATTAATCATTAAGGTAGCTTTTAAACATTTTTCTTCCATTGAATGGTCATCTTTCCCATGAATAGAGATGAAGGTTCCTTTCAAATTTCACAGATGCTTTAATTTTGGGTTCTTTTTCCTCAAGTTTCAAATCAATTTATTATAGTCGACCCTGGACATAGCTGTTACATTTTTTACCAATAGCACACACGCATGAATGAACACATACACACACATCAGATCACTCTTCAGTGGTTGTAATTACTTTAATGGTTACTCCTCTATGTGCTTGCATTGTAATTGGTCATCTTCTTGAGGAGAATCAATGGGTGAATGATTATATCGCAACAATGATTCTTGTTAGTATTGATTTGTATACTAAGTTGATTTATTATTTTTTTCTAGACAATCAGAATAATAGCCAATGATTAATGTTCTATTATTTTCAATTTTTACAAGGTATCTATACTGGAATAATAGTATTGCTTGTTAGCCAAGGAAAAATTTCTCATATATTGGTGTTCAGTGAAGAGTTGTTCTTTATTTATCTTCTTCCACCTATAATATTCAATGCTAGCTGTGACATGAAAATATTATTACTTTGTTCTTTAATATTTTAGTTTCATGACAACACTGATGATTACACTTTCATAACATCATTGTTGATTGAGCTTTCATGATAGTTGAATTATGCTATACTAAAGCATTGAAAAACATTGGTACCACACGGTTTTCTAAAATATTTATTTTCATTTTGAGGCTTCAATCATTAGCATCTTACAGAGCAATTATTATTTGCTTCACTAGATATTTTGGGCATATTTTATTATAATTTGGAGTGCTACATTTAATTTAGTCAAGGTCTATTTTTAAGGAAAAAATTATAGGTTTTTAGTTATATTTTAATTGTTGTTTTTAGATGATATCAGTTGCAATTTTTAGGAAATGAATTTTGGTATTTCTAGTAGATATTTACATTAGATTGATCTACTAAATTTTAGGCACCTGCTTTAAAATTTTATTTTTTCTTTATTGCATAGTTTGAAAAACTGCATAAAGGGTTCTTAGTTCAGTTGTTTTTTCCCCTGTTATTTATAGTCAGGGGTAAAATTTATAATAATCACACAACTTGATTGCTGATTATTTTGTAATGAAAAATAAATTTTAGGTTGAAAAAAATGATTCAAAGAAGTCTATGCAAAGTTTCAAACTAAATAAATAAACTTGGCATATGATTACAGTATTACCCATATTCCATATAAAATTCTTAAAAGTGGTATCAAAGCCACATTTATTGATGAAAGAGTTTATCAGTGTAAATGAGAAGTACACTGGACAAGCTTACATTTGAAGCTCCTTCAACAAAGTTCAAGGCCCTAATACTTTATGATAGCACTCATTTTCATTTTTACTTCAGAAATCTTGCTTCCAGTCATTTGTAGATTATAATATTATCAGGGAGCATATATCTAAATTAGGCCTTCAAGCAAATTCACCACCAACAAATTCACATCCAACAATTCATTGCACCAAATTTATCACCATGACAAATTCATCTCGTTGAAAATTCACCGCCATGAGTTGCTGGTGAATTATTGGTGGTGAATTTTCCATGAGATGAATTTTGGTGATGAATTGTTGGAGGTGAATTTTTTGGCAGTGAATTTTCCAAGAAACCTAAATTAGATGTTATCATTTGGTTAAACTGCCACATATAAATGATCTAATCCATCAAAATTATCTTTTCTATTGCAAACATAACATGAGACTGTGGGTGATGGAACCTTATTATCTTTCTGATTTAGAGATCCTACCAAATGACCTCATGTACCACACAAATGTATACAAAAATAGACCAAAATATTACCTATTTGACCTTCACACCTCTTCTCAATTTATTGTAGCCTCACTCAAGTGAGGTTTTAACCTTACCTGTCAAACAATCGGCAAAAATAT